>JAAGEH010000015.1:5243925-5477960 GCA_011751065.1 Lasiurus cinereus
AAAAAACTTTATTTTTGAAAGTATCAATTATGGCTTTCACTCCCCAGACTGTGGAACTCTGGTGCAGAGCCCACATCATCTTGAAAGGAAAGAGGGACTTTCTTTGGGAACCCACCAACACCGCCAGCTAGACAGGCATTGGAGTTTCTCTGTGACCCAACAGCCACTCCAGCCAGAGTCCCGCAGATCCATGGACCCTGAATTCCCGCAGACCCTGGGACGCCCTCTTCCAAAGCAGTGAGTGCAACCTCCCCGTCCCAGCAACATAGGCACAGCAGCAGCAGCAGCCACACAGGGGTCCTGGCTTGGAATTTCACCGGCTACCAGGCACACAGTGTGCAGCATGCCTTCGTGCCAGCTTGTGGACACCCCTGTCCTCGTGTTTGCGTGTCATGGGCTAATCCCCGCCCGCAGAACTCCCGAGTCAACGTCCTTTTCCATGCATGTCTGCAGTGGGCCTCCAAGCCAGCTTGTGACACCCTAATCCCTGCATTTTCACATCACGGTTGTCCCATATGTAGCACCCTACATCCTGTGTTTGTGTGTTCTGGGCGCCCTGTCTGTGGCATCCCTCCTTTCTAGTTTGTGGAGCTCCCTCGTCACTGGTGTTTGCGGTGTGCCCTTGAGGCCATCACCCAAGGCGGGTTTTCAACAGCACTTGGGTAGTAAAACAATCAGATCTAAAATTAAAACATTACAAGAAAACATAAGAAGACGTAAAAGCAATGCCCAAAGGAAAGAAAAAGAGGAATAACCAGAAAGGGAGTTAGATGAAACTGAAGTGAGCAGCCTTTCAGAGAAAGAGTTCAGAGTAATGGTTTTAAGGATGTTTAAAAGGATTGAAGACAATATCATACAACTCAATGAGAACTATAAGGAGCTGAATGAGAATGTCACCAACATGAAACGAAACCAAGAGGAGATGAAAAATGACATAGTTGCAATAAGGAACACAATGGAAGGCCTAAAGAGTAGACTAGAAGAGGTTGAGGACCGCATCAGCGAATTAGAAGACAAGGTAGGAAAACACACAAAAACACAGCAACAACTAGAAAAAAGACTTAAAAAACAAGCAGAGAGCTTAAGGGAGCTTTGGGATAACACAAAATGAAACAACATACGCTTAATTGGGATACCAGAAGGAGTGGAACAAAAGCAAGGAATAGAAAATCTATTTGAAGAAATAATGACGGAAAATTTCTCTGATATTGGCAAGGAAAAAAATTATGAAAGTCCAAGAAGTACAAAGAGTCCCAAACAAGCTGAACCCCAAAAAACCAACAGCAAGACACATCATAATCAAATTGGCGAACAATAACGACAAAGCAAGAATCTTAAAGGCAGCCAGAGAGAGACAGAAAGTTACCTATAAGGGATCTCCTATTAGAATAGCAACTGATTTCTCAACAGAAACACATGAGGCCAGAAGGGAATGGAATGAAATATATAAAGTAATGCAAAACAAGTGTCTGAACCCAAGAATACTATACCCAGCAAGGCTATCATTCAAAATTGAAGGTGGAATCAGGAGCTTTACAGACAAGAAAGGGCTAAGAGAGTTTGTCACTACCAAGCCAATAATGCAAGAAATGCTAAAGGGACTGCTGTAAAAAGAAGAAAGAGAAAGGCAAAAAAAAAAAAACACTAAGGAAAAATATGACAACAAACATGAACTTGTCAATAATATCATTTAATATCATTAAATGTAAATGGGTTAAATGCACCAATCAAAAGACATAGGGTAGCTGAATGGTTAAGAAAACAAGACCCATTCATTTGCTGTCTACAAGAGACCCACCTCAGAGAAAAGGATTCACACAGACTGAGAGTGAAGGGATAGAAAAACATTTTCAGGCAAATAGAAATGAGAAAAAAGCTGGGGTAGTGATACTTATATCTGATAAAACAGACCTCAATGCAAAGGTTATAACAAGAGATAAGGAAGGCCACTACATAATACTAAAAGGAGTAATTCATCAAGAAGATATAACTCTGGTAAACATATATGCACCTAATACAGGAGCCCCTAAATACATAACAAAACTCCTGGAGGATATCAAGGGAGAGATCGACAACAATACAATCATAATAGGGGATTTTAATACACCACTGACATCTCTGGACAAATCCTCTAGACAAGAAATCAGAAAAGAAACAGCAATTCTAAATAACTTATTCGATCAGATGGACCTAATTGACATCTTCAGAGTATTTCACCCCAACGCTACAGAATACACATTCTTCTCAAGTGCATAGGGGATATTCTCAAAAATAGATCACGTATTGGGTCATAAGCAAAGTCTCACCAAATTCAAAAAGATTGAAATCATATCAAGCATTTTCTCCAACCACAGTGGCATAAGATTAGAAATAATCTACCATAAAAACATTCCAAAAAATTCAAACACTTGTTAATTGAATAGCATGTTACTAAACAATGATTGGGTTATAAATCAGATAAAGGAAAAATTTAAAATTTTCTGGAGACTAAGGACAATAAAAACACAACAATGCAAATGCTATGGGACACAATGAAAACAGTGCTGAGAGGGAAGTTTATAGCTCTACAGTCCTACCTCAAAAAAACAGGAAAAAATGGTAATGAATCACCTAAGTCAACAACTCAAAAGAATTAGAAAGAGAGCAACAAGAAAAGCCCACGTGAGCAGAAGGAAGGAAATCTTAAAGATCAGAGCAGAAATGAATGTCATAGAGACCAAAAAAAAAAAAACGATACAAAAAAATCTACAAAACAAAGAGCTAGTTCTTTGAAAGAATAAACAAGATTGATGAACCTCTAGCTAGGCTCACCAAGAAGCAAAGAGAGAGGACCCAAATAAACAAAATCAGAGATGAGAGAGGGGAAATAATTATAGACCTCACAGAAATACAAAGGATTGTTAAAAAACATTATAAATAGCTGAAACCGGTTTGGCTCAGTGGATAGAGCTTCGGCCTGCAGACTGAAAGGTCCCAGGTTTGATTCTGGTCAAGGGAATGTATTCTGTTTGCGGGCACATCCCCAGTAGGGGGCGTGCAGGAGGCAGTTGATTGATGTCTCTCTCTCATCGATGTTTCTAACTGTCTATCCCTCTCCTTTCCTCTCTGTAAAAAAATCAATAAAATATATTTTAAAAATATTATAAACAACTCTATTCTAACAAATTTCATAACCTAGAGGAAATGGACAGATTCCTAGAAAAACACAACCTTCCAAAACTCACACAGAAAGATTCAAAAAATATCAATGCACTGATAACTAAGGAAGAAATTGAAGCAGTCATCAAAAAGCTTCCAGCAAACCAAAGCCCAGGGCCAGATGGCTTCACAGGGGAATGTTACCAAACATTCAAAGAGGAACTAAAACCCTATTCTTCTCAGACTATTCCAGAAAATTCAAGAGGAAGGAACACTTCCAAACACCTTCTATGAAGCCAGCATCACCCTAATACCAAAACCCAATAAAGAAAATACAATGAAAGAGAATTACAGACCAATATCCCTCATGAATGCCAAAATCCTCAACAAAATACTACCAAATCGAATCCAGCAATACATCAGAAAGATCATACACCATGACCAAGTAGGGTTTATCCCAGGGATGCAAGGATGGTTACAATATCTGCAAATCAATAAATGTGATATATCACGTAAAGAAATTGAGAGTTAAAAATCATGTAGTCATATCAATTGATGCAGAAAAAGCATTCAACAAAATCCAACACCCTTTCTTAATAAAAACTCTCAGCAAGGTAAGAATAGAAGGATCATACTTCAATATAATAAAAGCCATATATGACAAACCCACAGCCAACATCATACTCAATGGGCAAAAAATAAAACCATTACCCCTAAAAACAGGAAGAAGACAGGGATGCCCAATCTCACCACTTCTATTTAACATAGTACTGGAAGTATTAGCCATTGCTATCAGACAAGAAAATGAAATAAAAGGTATCCAAATAGGAAAAGAAGAAGTAAAACTGTCCTCATTTGCAGATGACATGATATTATACATAGAAAACCATAAAGACTCCATCAAAAAATTATTAGACTTGATAAATGAATTCAGCAATGTAGCAGGATACAAAATTGACACCAAGAAATCTTTGGCATTTCTATATACCAATAATGAACTTACAGAAAGAAAGACAGTTCCATATTTAATTTTTTGAGGAAACTCCACACTGTTTACCCAGCCTTAATTTTTAACCCAGCAGAAAACATAAAAGTGCTACTTTCCCAGGATAAAACCTTTCCAAATAAAATCAGGCTTTGTCTCTCATTTACTCCCAGGCTTATTTTCTAAAGATTTGTACACCTATAAGGCAGAGAGAATTTTCTCATTAGTACCACGGAATACCATGCCAATATGGTGATATAAAATATAGTAGCTGTAACATATTCCATTCTATCAGCAGATTTTGTATAATAAGAAAAACAAACTCGTGGCTCTTCTGTTTTCCCATTCAATTATGAACGCACTAAAATAAAAATACAAATATTATGGAATTTCCCCTAAGAGCTAATTCAGTTATTATTTTTATGGCATATATAGACTTAAAGTATTTTACACTACATATTTAAAAATAGAATTACAAAAAGTGAACTTTGGAAAACAATTCCACATGGAAACCCATTGAAATTATAAGACAAGGTCTTCATGAAAAGTGCAAATTTTTTAGTCATTATTCATCAAGACAAAGTGTACTTAATGGTTTTATCTACAGTAAATATTACCAAAAGTCACCCAAAGGATATTCTTTTTTTAATATATTTTATTGAGTTTTTACAGAGAGGAAGGGAGAGGGACAGAAAGTCAGAAACATCGATGAGAGAGAGACATCGACCAGCCGCCTCCTGCACACACCACACTGGAGATGTGCCCGCAAGCAAGGTACATACCCCCAACTGGAACCGAACCTGGGACCTTTCAGTCCGCAAGCCAATGCTCTATCCACTGAGCCAAACCGGTCTTGGCTCAAAAATATTCTTAATGAATTTAATTTATTACCTTTTTGGAGAAAATTATGAAGAGTGGTAAATGAAAACACTTTTTTTCTCCCCCTGAACAAAGGCCCTATTCCTTCTTCCAAATTTGGTAATAAAATACACCTATGACTGGGCGTTTTTCTAAAGGTCATATAAAAGGATAGGGCATAGCAAAGTAAACTATCAACATAATGAAAAGACAAACACTGAATGAGAGAACATTCATCAGTACATCTTATAAGGAGTTAGTACTCAAAATTTATAGAGAACTTACAGAACACCAAAAAGAACCCAATAAACAAAAAATGGGCAGAGGACCTGAATATACATTTTTCCAAAGTGTACATACAGAGGCCAATAGACATATAAAAAGATGCTCAACATTAATCATCAGAGAGATGTAAATCAAAACGACAATGAGATATCACCTCACACCTGCCAGAATGGCTATTATCAACAAATCAACAGATGAGAAGTGTTGGCAAGGATGTGAAGAAAAGTGAACTCTCATGCACTATTGGTAGGAGTGCAGATTGGTGTAGCCACTGTGGAAAGCAGTATGGGTCAAATGGGAGATCCATTTTTAGTTTTTTGAGGAAACTCCATAGTGTTCTTCACAGTGGCTGCACCAGTCTGCATTCCCACCAACAGTGCACAAGGGTTTCTTTTTCTCTGCATCCTTGCCGACACTTGTCGTTTGTTGATTTGTTGATGATTTCCATTCTGACAGGTGTAAGATGGTATCACATTGTCATTTTGATTTGCATCTCTCAGATAATTAATGACTTTGAACATCTTTTCATGTGTCTCTTGGCCTTCCTTCTGTCGTCTTTCGAAAAGGTTCTATTTAGGTCTGTTGCCCGTTTTTTATTGGATCGTTTATCTTCCTTTTATTAAGTTGTATAAGTTGGCTGTAGATGTTGCAGATTAACCCTTTATCAGTGATAACTTTGGCAAATATGTTCTCCCATACAGTGGTCTTTCTTGTTGTTTTGATACATGTAACACAATAAAAAATAAAAAAGTAAAAATATAAATAAATAAAATAAAATTCTGCAGTTGGCCGAAACCGCTTTGGCTTAGTGGATAGAGTGTTGGCCTGTGGACTGAAAGGTCCTGGGTTCGGTTCTGGTCAAGGACATGCATTTTAGTTGTGGGCATTATCCCAGTGGAGGGCGTGCAGGAGGCAGCTGGGGGCATTATCCCAGTGGGGGGCGTGCAGGAGACAGCTGATCGATGTCTCTCTCTCATCAATGTTTCTAACTCTATATCCCTCTAACTTCCACTCTGTAAAAAAATCAATAAAATATATTTTAAATAAATAAAATTCTGCAATTGCCCTAAAAAAAGAAAGAAAGAAAGCAGTATGGGGTTACGTCAAAGTTAAAAATGGAACTGCCTCATGACCCAGCAATTCCACTTTTGGGAATTTATCCAAAGAAACCCAAAACACTAATTCAAAAGAATATATGCACCCCTGTGCTCATTGCAACATTATTTACAATACCTAAGATTTGGAAAGAGCCCAAGTGTCTATCATTAGATGAGTGGATAAAAAAACTTGTTGTACATTTACAAAATAGAATACTACTTGGCCATAAAAAGGAAGGAAATCTTACCCTTTGTGACAGCATGGATGGACATTCAGAACATTATGCTAAGTGAAATAAGCCAGTCAGAGAAAGACAAGTGCCATATGATTTCACCCATATGTGAAATCTAATAAACTGAACTAACAAGCAAAATAGAGGCAGACTCTTTTATAGAGTTCTGGCTAACAAATATCAGAGTGGGGTGGGGGGGGGGCTGGGTGAGGGATTGAGCAAAAAAAAAGGGGGAAAAAATCATGGACATGGACATCAGTGTGGTGATTGCAAGGAGGAAGAAGGTAGGGAAAATGGAGGCAGGTTTAGTGGGGATAAATGGTGATGGAAGGAGACTTGACTTGCGGTGGTGAACACACAATACAGTGTACAGATGTATTATGGAATTGTGCACCTGCAATTGGAATAACTTTGTTAACCAGTGTCAGCCCAATCAATTCAATAAAAAGGAAACAAATAAATAAAATGAGAGGGAATCTGAACTCTCATTTGAAATTTTGGCAGGGATCTTTAGCATTCTTACTGTAAGCCTATTAGAACTGTGAAAGGGAGCACTTTGAATGTTTGCTAGACTCTACTATGCAAAACAATGCATTTCTTAGTCCCTCAGGTTTTATTAATGTATAATTGACAAATAAAATTGTGTGTATTTAGAGTGTTCAACCTGATGATTTGATATGTATACTAGTATATACTGTGAGATGATTACCACAATCAGGATAATTAACACATCTATCACTTCACATAATAATCTTTTTTTATTAATTAGGAAAACACTTGAGATCTCTTTTAGCAAATTTCATGAACACAGTACGTTATTACTAATTAGTCACCACGCTGTATGTTAGATCCTAGAATGTATTTATCTCATAACTGAAAACTTCTACTTTTTGACCTACATCTCCCCATTTTCCCACTCTCAGCCCTTGTAACCACCATACTACTCTCTATTCCCATGAACTCAACTTTATGTTTTGCTTATTTTTCTTTAATTCCACATATAAGTGAGATCATATAGTATTTTTATTTCTCTGTCTGGGTTACTGGCTTATTTCATTTAGCATAATATCTTCTAGGTTCAACAATGCAGTCACAAAATGGCAAGAGTTCCTTCTTTCTCATGTTCAAATAATATTCCATATACGTAATTATCTTTATCTATTCATCAGTCAATGGACATTTGGGTTGTTTCTGTATCATGGGTATGATGAATAATACTGTAATGTGTAATGAACAAAAAAATGCAGATATCTTTGAATCTTTGATATAGTTATTTAATTTCTCATATGATTGCTGAATGGAACATATAATTACATTTTTAATTTTTGGAGCAACATCCATATTGTTTTTCATAATAACTATATCAATTTATATTTCCATCAACAATATACAAGGTTTCACTCTTGTGCATCCTCACCAGCACTTAGCTCATGACTTTTTGCTCATAGCCATCTACAAAGGTGAGAGCTGATACCTCATTGTGGTTTAGAATTCCTCTCCTCTGATGAATAATGATTTTGAACACCTTTTCATGTATTTATTGGCCATTTGTATTACTTTTTTAGAAAAATGTCTATTCAGGTCCTTTCCTATTTTAAATCAGATTGTTTTTTGTTTTACTTTGTTTCTTTTTTGATTTTTTTTCTGCTGTTGAATTATATAAGTTCCGTATATATGTTGCATATTTATCCCATATCTGATATATGGCTTGCAAATATTGTCTCCAATATCTGTAAATGGCCTTTTTATTTTACTGATAGTTTATTTTGGTGCTCATAAAATTTTCAATTTGATGCAGTCCCACGTGTATATTTTTGCATTTTTTAAGTGAACTTTTGGTGTCATATTCAAAAAGTTATTGCTAAAATTATGTCAAAGAGTTCTTTGTCTCCTATGTATTCTTCTAGAAGTTTTATAGTTCAAAGTCTTATATTTATAATCTTAATTTGCCTAGCTGATGTGGCTCAGTGGTTGAGCATCGACCTGAAACAGGAGATCAGGGTTCGATTCCTGGTCAGTTCACATACCAGAGTTGCAGACTTGATCTCCAATAGGGGGTGTGCAGGAGCAGCCAATCAATGATTCTCTCTTATCTTTAATATTTCTATCTCTTTCTCCCTCTCCCTTACTCACTAAAATCAATAAAAATATATTTTAAATCTTTAATTTAATTTGGATTAATATTTTTGAGTGGTGTAAGATAGAAGTCTAGTTTCTTTTTTTTTTTTTTTGTAATCACAATCCAGTTTTCCTAGCATCATTTATTGAAGAGAATATCTTTTCCCCATTATATATTCTTGGCTCCTTTGTCATAAATTAATTGACTATAGTTAGGCCAGTAAGAGCTGTGGTTGGCAAACTGTGGCTCTTAAGCTCCTTAAGTGTGGCTCTTTCACAAAATACCATGGCCTGGGCGAGTCTATTTTGAAGAAGTGGCGTTAGAAGAAGTTTAAGTTTAAAAAATTTGGCTCTCAAAAGAAATTTCAATTGTTGTACTGTTGATATTCGGTTCTGTTGACTGAGTTAGAGCATCATTCCAATATGCCAAGGTGCTACAAGTTCAATCCCCCATCATGGCATATATAAGAATCAACCAATGGTGATTTCCTTTCAATATGGTGGTAGGTAAATGCAGTACCTGCTCCCTCCCACAATCACATCGAAATTACTATAACCTAAAGAGCAACCATCATTCAGAACCATCTTGATCTGAAAGGAAGTCCTACAGCTACAATATTGAAGATGAAGCTGCCTGAAGACTGATAGGAAGGGCATAAACACAGAAGTGCTGGTCCCACATCAATAGTGGTGGATAAATATGGGGAGGGCAAGTACCAGAGTTGCAGGTTCCATCTAGGGCTCCAGTTGGGGCTGTGTGGGAGGCAACCAATTGATGTGTTTGTGCATGTGTGTGTGTATGTGTGTGTGTGTGTATGCCCCCTCCCTCCCTCCTTTCCACTCTCTCCAGAAATCAATGGAAAAAATATCCTCGGGGGGGGGGGAGGGGGACCCTCAGGTGAGGACTAACAAAAATAAAAAGGTTATCTATTTTTTTATATATTTTATTGATTTTTTACGGAGAGGAAGGGAGAGGAATAGAAAGTCAGAAACATCCATGAGAGAGAGAGAGACGTCAATCAGCTGCCTCTTGCACTCCCCACACTGGAGATGTGCCCGCAACCAAGGTACATGCCCCCGACTGGAATCGAACCTGGGACCTTTCAGTCTGCATGCACATGCTCTATCCACTGAGCCAAACAATTTCTGGCAGGTTATCTATTTTTATCTCCCTTTTACGTTCATTCTCTTCCTCCTCACAAAAATTCTGGTATTTTGCTTGAGCACCTCCGTTGATAGGAGCTCTCTGCTTTTTGAGGGGATCACTCCATTTTAAGAGAGCTCTTATAGTAGAAATGCTGAATCAAAATATTCCTCCTCACAAGTTCTATCTTTTAATGTTAGTACGTTCCTCTGGTACCACAGTTTAGCCTGTCTTCTACATTTAGACACATATTCACCAGGATACTGGCAAGAAGCAGGTGGCATACTCAAAAATATAAGTTAAAAGTTTAATAATCAGACTATTTTTAAGGAAGTAGACTAAAACTGAGTTGAAGACCCCTAGGGCTAACAAGTTGCTAAAGGGATAAGTGGAATGAGTCTAGAGAGAATGAAGCCCAAAAGGAGCTATGGCTTTCAGGAGAGGAGCACAGGCACTGCCAAACTCAGTAAATAGAACATTTGGGAAAAAAAGAAAAAAATATAAAGATATAGATGCTGACTTTCCCAACTCCTCCCTAGCAATCTCTTGCTGATTCCTCTCACTGGATGAGTCCTATCAGAATCCAGAATGAAAGAGAATGAAGAAAGTTAGAAAAAGGCAAATATTGAAGGGCAAACATCATTTAACATATTTAAAGATAGAATACACATTCTCTTGGAGTCTTCTCCAGCTTATTGTCCATCTTAGGTGCCTATTGTCAAACCAACGTGGTCATACTAGTGCTCTCTCAATCTAGGTAACATAATTCTGAAGCGGTATAGCTGAAGAAGAATGTGAAGAACTATTTCAGTGGCTGCACAATATAGTGACTCCTTGTGATTTTTACAGTTGTAAAAAGTCTTCCAATCAACTCCATTTGTCAATATTAAGCTGTGTTCCCCACATTCTGTAGGTGTTTAGTTTGCCTTTTGGCCCTAAGTGCAGAACCAGAGAGTGTTATGCCCAGATTTCAAGATTCCCAAAGACCACCAGGGAGCCAAGTCCCATGGAAAAGCAAAGAGCCTGTATTCAAGCCCAGGCTTGGTCCTCTCCCTCGAGGTGGAGGTGGAGAGCCAGGCCTGAGCTTGAATAAAGGCTCTTTGCTTTTGCATCAGACTCGGCTCTCTGGTGGTCTTTGGGGATCTTGAAATCTGGGCATAACAAAAGTTATCCTTTTTTACATTTCATCCAATAATCAGTCTCCTGCTATAGTTTATTATAATAATTTTATATCATAAAGCCAGCGTTTTAAATTAAAAGACATTTAGATAATATCTAGTTCAATGCTACCATTTTGTGTAAAGGCTAATTGGTACCCAAAGAATAAGATACTTGGGCCAATGAATAAAAGAATAGAGACAGGGCTATTGGTTCTAATCCAAGCCCAAGAGAATTTAGATCTGGAGTCATTGGAAATTTTAATGTTTTTGTATGTATATTTTTCTCAGACATAGGACAAGATAAACTCTTATTTATTCTGCTGAATTGTCTTTTGTAGACATGCTTGTCTGGTGTCAGTTTGATGACATTGTTCTCTCAAACTATTAGGTAGTAAGCAATTTCTTGAATTTAACGAACTTGTCAATTAATTATGCTCTAACAGTAAAAGTCTATTAGGTAAAAATGCCTGAATATTTCTCAGTCCTCTGAGGCAATATTGTTGAATTACAATTCCACCCATCCACCCTGCCCCACCTTCCCTATGAGCTTCCTCTGTTCCATGCTTCCATGTCTCTGGATCCTCTCTGTTCATCAGTTTATTTTGTTAATTAATGTTAGACCAATGTAGCATCAGGTTTTTTTTTTGCCAATTAACATGTTAATATACCACAGCAGACTTCATTTTAATTGTGGGAGCTAGAGTTTTTATATCATGCTCCTGGGACATTTGACCCGGGAAATCTGTAGCAGCTGCAAACTCTTTTCAGGTGACTTTAGCGGAATTTCTGTTATCAGGTCTTCCTATAAGGATGCCTTGCATTTTAATCAGCTTGTTGACAAGAGCACAGCCCAACTATACACTAAATCTTATCTGAAACACTCTCTGTTATCACTGTAATGACAATAACCCACTTAGATAAAGCTCCATAACTTTAGGTAAAGACCAAGTCAGATAGTTCAGGTGAATAGAATTATGTGTAGAATCACTAGGGATCATATGCTTTCCATTGGCTTCTAGGGCCTCATCTTTAACTTTGTCAAGAGACATAAAAGTCATGGATAATTATTACAGTTGGCTTAATCAAATAATGCTCACCAAGATACATCAGGTCCTAATCTCTGAAATCTAAATATCTCCTCATAAAGAAAATATTTCCTTGAAGACATAATTAAGTAAAAATATTGCAATGGGCAGATTATCCTGGATTATCCAGATGATTCCTAAATGGTATCACATACATCATAAGAAGGAAGCAGAGAGAAATTTAAATTTGACATATACATATTTCCTTTAGGAGTATGGTTCGGTATTCATTAATTCAGTGTTCATTATGACTTTATAAAATATGACAAGAATAATGACTGTTGAATCTCAAAGTGAAGGTGGAGATTGGTGAGTGGGAGGGAAGAGATCAACCAAAGAACTTGTATGCATATATGCATAACCCATGGACACAT
The DNA here is from genome assembly GCA_011751065.1 of Lasiurus cinereus. Lineage (NCBI taxonomy): Eukaryota > Metazoa > Chordata > Mammalia > Chiroptera > Vespertilionidae > Lasiurus > Lasiurus cinereus. Next base: position 5,256,403 of record JAAGEH010000015.1, read on the forward strand.
ACAATAGGGTGTTGAAGGCCTGAAGTCAGGGTGCAGGGATGGGTTAGAAGGGTCAATGGAGAATACAGGGGAAAATATGTAATGTTTTCAACAATAAAGATTTTTTTAAAAGAATAATGAGAATTAACTATAAACCACAAAATAGGGATGGATGTGTAATATCAAAATGATAGCAATCAGGTGATATGTGTTTTTGTCTCTGAAGTCAGAATGATATGTAAAGTCACCTCACCCCACCCTGCCATGCATATCACCCCTAGGAGGAAAAAAAATAGAAAGAAAGGAAAAGAAGGAGGAGAATCTTTAATTATTTATACAAGAGAGGCTCAAATATAAAACCTGCATTGACCAAAAAAATTATTGGATTAGACTGAATAAATGTATACAGTATAGTAAATTAAGTTTTCTAAAAGGCTAGGGACTAAGAATCAGCAAAAAAGCATTTTTATAAACATGAAAAATAGAAAACAACCTAAGTGTTCACTAAGGGATTGCTAATAGTAAATTATAAAACTTGCATACCAGGAAATATTATTCAGCCATTAAAAGATTAAAGTAGCCCTGGTCACTGTGTCTCAGTTTGATGGAACGTGTTCCCTTGTATCAAAGAGTCTTTGGTTTGATTCCTGGTTAGGGCACATACCTAGGTTGCAGGTTGGAACACCAGTCAGGGCACTTATGGAAGGCAACCAATCCATGTTTCCCTCTACATCAAAATTTCTCTCTCTCTCTTCCTCTCTCTCTTAAATAAATAAAAATTATCCTTGGGTGAAGTTTTTTTTTTTAAGACTTAAGTAAATATATTAATATAAACATTGACATGAAAAGGTTACCATGTAATGTTAAATGAATTTCACTATCATAAAATTGACCATATAGCATGATCACAATTAAGGGAAACAAAAGAATATGAGTACAGGGTGGGGCAAAGTAGGTTACTAGTGGTTTACATGGAAAATAACACAATAGTTGATACATAATAAATAAGAATAAACTCTGTTTCACATACTCAAGTTGTACATCTACTTTGCCCCACTCTGTATTATGGATACCTGGGTGTGTATACAAGTGCTATGTAAGGATTCACACATGACTAATTACGTACTTCACTTTATCTCATAAGTTCATTAACTCTTGTCTCTATGAATGTTTCTGAAATGATGTCATAGAATTACTGAATAATAAGAACCTGTAAGATAAAAAACAGTGTGGAAACTTTATTTTGCCAGCTTGTTTTTTCATGACTATAGTTGTCTGACTGAGTTTGGCCTTAACCTACTCCCATTCTTTGGGGATATGCAGCCTTGAACTCATTAGTCATATTAGAGCACAGCAGCACATAACAGAACAACTTGTCTTAACACTTTAACACAAGGACGGTATTTAGACTCAGGTATCCTTTTTTCACCTTTCTTTATTTTTACCTATTCATTTATTTATTCAGTCCACACATATTCATTGTAACAGGCACTATTCATAATAATGAATACAGCAGGCACAATTCCAACTCTCATGAACTTTATTGCCTACACCAGAGTTTTTCTCAACTCTGGAACTATTAAGATTTGGGGCGGGGTAATTTATTATTTCTTATGGTGGGCTGTCCTGTGCATTGTAAAATGTTCAGCAGAATCCTTACATTTTGTTGTTGTTAATTCTTACTCAAGGGTATATTTTTGTTTTTGATAATCCTCACTTGAGGATATTTTCTTTCTATTGATTAGAGATAGTGGAAGGGAGGGGGAGAGATGGAGAGAGAGAAACATGGATTGGTTGCCTCTTACACATGCCCTGACCCTGACCGAGGCAGAGATTGAGCCTGCGACCGAATTACATGCCCTTGATCAGAATACAATACTCTTAACCACTGAAACAAACAGGCTAGGTCACCCCAGAACATTTTTTACATTGGTTTTTAGAGAGAGTGGAAGGGAGAGGGAGAGAAGGAGAGAGAGAGAGAGAGAGAGAGAGAGAGAGAGAGAGAGATCAATGTGAGAAAGACACCTTGATTAGTTGTTTCCTGCATGCACCCAGACCTGGGCTAGGGCATGAACCTGCAACCATGCAAGTGCCCTTTACAAGAAATCTAACAAATGGCCCATCAGTGCATGGTCCACACTTGAACCACTGACCCACACTGGCCAGGGCTAAGCAGAATTCTTGTCCCCCATCCACCAGATGCCAGTAGTCCAGAAATTAACCGGAGTTATTACAAACAAAAATGACTCCATGCATTGTCAAATATTCCCAGGTGATCAAAACCAGCTTTACTAGAATAGGACATATACTGAGGTTTTTGCCACTTGCTGGTCCTAGAATTCTCTTCCAGTAGAATAAGAAGGAGTCGGCTATACAAGGATGTGAAGGATAAGCACCCAGGCAAAAGGAAAGAAGATGTAAAGATCCCCAGATGAGACCAATTGAGGTATGTGTGAGCCCTGTGTGTATTCATAAAATGGAAAAGCCAGTGTGTCTAGAACATAGTAAGTGATAGAAACAGACAGAAGAATTGCATGCAAAATCTTTTGCTCCTGCTCTGCCATCTATTCTACATCCTTACACTTTTAAAATGCTTCCCAATAAGTTTAGATTTTTTTTTTCAGAAATGGGAATGGATCTAATTGTCATATATTTGTGAGCTCCAGAGACTTTCAGAAATAAAGAATATTGTGTTCAGATTGTTCACTCTATGTGTTAAAGGTAAAATGAAAAATCTCAGAATATATACAACCTAGGAATTATGTTTACTGATAGAAAATTATTTGAAGGGAATACATGTGCATAAATTTATATCACCTGCTATTAATCAACTTTTGGAAACACAGTTAAAGCTTCTGTATCATAAAATATGCTATTTTGAGGCATCTTACTATCAGTTTCCCTCATCTTTAACCATTACAAGATAAAACATGAGAAAGGACCAAGCATTCTCTCACTGACAGGAGAATGGAATTCCTCTCCAAGGTATGTTGGGTAAATTGTAATTTCAACTCCAACACTACACACTGTAATTTTCAAAAAGCCTCACCCTAAATTAATTATTAGTGATTGTGACACCAAGATGAACATAAGCTATTCTGTACTTTCGAGGTGTACGCACTCAGCAGCAGTGTTTTGCCCCTCATTTCTTCCCCCTTGTCCTATGGAAACATCAAAAAAAATGTCATGTTATCACCCTTAGCCAGCACGACTGCATTTTTTAAGGCAGGCATAAAGCTACAATGAAATTCATAAAAGCTCTTGATGAAAGAACTCAGAGCTCCTCAATGACTGTGTGGTCTGGAATCCCCCTATTGACCAAATTAAACTAAGACAGGAATAAGAAATTACTAGTAAACATTTTATTAAGCAATAGATTCTGGAATCAGCCATTAGTTGAGACAGACTACCACATAACCAAACTGTGGCCTGTGGATGAAAGGGGCCGCATGCTGACCTGACAAGCTCAGGGGAGGCTTGCATGAAAGTCTTGCAAACTCAGAGACCTAAAGTAACCACAAAGGATGGCCTGAAATTAAACTTTAACTAAACGCAGTTATGGTGGGCAGTTACATCCTAGGCCAGTATCTTCACTGAAAAGGTCAACCTTTACCTTAACTGAGCCTATCTGTTGTGAGAACCGTTTTTCACGTCCAGCGTGGTTTGCAGTTCAGATTCAGGATTTGGGTTCTGGAGGAGGCCGCACACAAATGAAAGAGACTAGAAAAGTATTAATTTGGCAATATTGGGGGCCAGGTGGGAGCCCACCTCTAGGGGGAGGACTACACCCAGCTCCGGCCTTGCTACCCCTTTTATTAAGGTTTGGGCAGGCAATTCCAATAATAGCCAATCAGCAAGGATTTACATAAGATTGACAAGTGGAAGTTGCTTTAGCTACCTATGTCTCAACCTAACAGTGAATGGGTGGCTCTGACCTTTCAGAGCTTCCAAGGTTAACCAGCCTTCCCGGGTCCCTTGTCCACACCTCTCTGCTAGTGGAACAATGATTGGTTTCTGACAATGTCTTTTTGCCTCTATGATAACATATCCTTAAAATGTCTGGATAACTTTTAATTTCCCTTTTTCTGTAGTCTCTGGGGCACAACCAAAAGTGTTGGGTGGAGACCACAAATTCCTTCATTATCATGTTAATTGTTTCTGCACCCATCTAAGTAAGTGTCCATTATTTTACTTTTGTCCAATTCCAGGGGTTTCCCAACGTTTTGCTTTCTCCCACCTCCTTAATCTTTCACCAATGAATTTCATGTAACCCACCTATGTCCCTCCTTTGATTGCAATGTATAAATACAAATATATCCTGCCATTCTCTGGAGCATTACCTCAATTTCTTGAGGTTCTGCTTCCCGGCTCAAATAATGTCGACAGTTTGGCTCAAATAAACTCACAAAATTTTTTTACAGGTTTCAGTATGTTTTGTTTTGTTTTACATTGATAGGCCTTACCTATAATTTGAGGAGAATATTATCTACCCCATGGGAATATGGGAACAAATATACATGTCAAATATTTAGCACCATGCCTGGCCATTTTAAATACTCTTCACGCTTAGATATTTACAACAATGTATTGCAACTTCTGAATATGTTTCCTTTTTTTTCTTTTTATAAACAACATCTGTATGTGGTAAAAATATTGACCCTTTAGAGTGAATCTGAGTTGTTTTAATTTGATACAGTTATGTGTAAATAACCGTGTGCTTTATTCCTGAATGCTATGAAGCTGAAGAAATTGTTAAAGCATTAAATAAGCTCACCAATACCTTACTTTCTGTTGATCTTAGAAACCACAAATGCTATTCTTATGTGGAAGAAGAGATTATACTATTCAATTGAAGACTTTTAAAAAAAATCCTTCTCTCTATGTAGATTTCAGTGTGAATTGTGTGTATTTTGGAACAAAAAAAAAAAAAAAAAACACCTATTCACATTTACCTGCACAAGACCTAATCACAAAATGTAGGCTGGAACCAACTAGAGTTTCATATCTCAAGCCAGAAAATGATTGAGAGCTGGTTTGAAGTCCTGTGTTCTATTTGTAATGGTTCTATTTTTTTTTTCTTAATCGTCCCAACAAAGACACATTGATAAGACAGATGCATTTCCTTTAAAATCTACTGACATAAAATACACACTTAGGTAACCCATTAATTATTCTAGCAAAGCATTGGTAGCTTTGATAAAGTAATTGTATAGAGTCAGACCATTCAAAATTCTATTAAACAACACATTAGAAAATGACTGGTGCCTAGGATTCTGTACTACCAATCAGCCTTTTATTGGATGCTGGATATGTGTAAAGTATCTGTTGAGGATAATGACATCCAGCTAAACAAAAGCATGAAAATGGAGGAAATGTTATTCAATATCTATTCTCTTCATATCTCTCTTTCTAAAAAAATTCCATAAGTTTTTTATTGCTTATTAAAATAGTTAGAAATCTGTTACAGTGATATTTAAGGCCTTCTGCAGTAAAGCCTTACCCAACTTTGTGAACAAACTGAAATAGTTGTTGGTGCACAAATTTGACAAGATCTTTCCTATATCCTTGTTTTTGTCTTGCTACATCTTATAACTGAATGTCCTTCTCCCTCTCCTGTCTGTACCAGTTGAAATATAATCCATCCATTAAAATTCATCTCTAGTCTGATGGATTTCATGCAGGCTTATTTGACTACTTCTAAAAACACTCGAAAGAAATGTTCTGTCTCCTTTCCTACTGTGCCAATATCTCTTTGGACACATCTTGTTCTCAGCTATTTATTCTTTGTATATTTAACGTAGGTGCCCTACTGTTACTATGCCGTAAGGGTGATGACTGTCTTACTTTTCATCCCTCACAGTGTCCAACACAGTGCCATATATATATTTCATACTCCTTAAATATTTGTATTAAAACCCAACAACAAGAAAAACACAGAGATCATTTTTAAAATATATTTTATTGATTTTTTCACAGAGAGGAAGGTAGAAGAAGAGAGAGCTAGAAACATCAGTGAGAAACATCGATCAGCTGCCTCCTGCACACCTCCTTCTGGGGAAGTGCCCGCAACCAGGAAACATGCTCTTGACCAGAATCAAACCTGGGACTTTTGTGTCCATAGGCCGATGCTCTATCCACTGAGCCAAACCAGTTAGGGCCAGAGGTCATTTTTAAAGTGGGCAAATGGACAAATGTTTTTTAAAGGTAATATATAAATGTTCAATAAGCACATGTAAATAGGCTCAACATCACTAATAATTATGGATATACAAATCAAAACCATCATGAAATGCCATATCATACCAATTAGGATAGCTACTATTTAAAAAAAAACACAAAAGAGAAAATGACAAATATCATAGAGCATATAGAGAAATTGAAACCCTTGTGCATTGTGGTGGGAATGTAAAATGGTGCAGCTGCTGTGGAAAACAGTATGGATGTTCCTCAAAAAATTAAAAATTGAATTACAATATAAATTAACATTTTCACTCTTAGTTATATATCCAAAAAAATTAAAAGCAGGAAATCAAACAGATACTTTTGTATCAATATTCATAGCAGGATTATTCAAAAGGTAGGAAGAACCAAAACATCTATCAATTGATGAATGAATAAACAAAATGTAGTCTTTACATACAATGGAATATTATCCAGCCTTAAAAGGAATAAATTGAAATATATCAGACATGCAAGGACACATATTACATGATTCCACTTATGTGAGGTACCTAGAAGAGACAAATTTACAGAGAGAGAAAGTAAAATACACGCTACCATAAGTGATGATATACAATAGGAAATGATGTAAATAATGAAACTCTAACAGAGGAGGGTTCCTATTCAAGGTAGCCTTGGGGTGGTTATTAGCCTCATTGAGTTCCCATTTCCTTATCTGAAAAGGGAGGGCAATAATAGAGCCTGCCACATAAAGTCACTTTGTTGGATTAAATAACATAATCCATGAAAAGTACTTAGTACAGTGACTACCATATGTTAAGCACACTAAAACTATTATTCAACTAAATTTGTGCACTGGGGGGGGGGGATCCTCAGTGCAGCCTGCACACTCTCAAAACTTGGACTCCTCGGGGGATGTTCCGCTGTCTAAACCAGCAGTCAGACATCTCTCTCACAATCTGGGACTGCTGGCTCCTAACTGCTCATCTGCCTGCCTGCCTGATTGTTCCTACCCACTCTGCCTGCCAGCCTGATCACCCCCTAACCACTCCCCTGCCAGCCTGATCCACACCTAATTGCTCTCCTGCTGGCCCCCAACACCCCCAACTGCCCTCCTCTGCTGGCCTGATTGCCCACAACTGCCCTTCTTTGCTGGGCATCATGTGGTGGCCATCTTGTGACCACATGGGGATGGCCATCTTGTGTGAGGGTGTGATGGTCAATTTGCATATTACCTCTTTATTATATAGGATGACCAACAAAAGTAATTGAGTATCTCTTATGCACTAAATGCTGAATGCTAAGCCAAAAAATTTGGAATTTATCCTGTTAATGAGGTAGCAGATTTTTTGAGCAAGAAATGATGTTGGTGACAGGTTTTAAGTTGTGAACTTTGGGGATAGTAGAAAATAAATATAAATTTTTGTTTGAAAATAAATGGTTGAAATGGCAGATAATGAACTGCCAGAAAATGAATGTTTCCAGGTAGCAGTTGGGTCAATATTTAACAGATTTTATCTAGATTATCTCTATTCACTATGACTGGCCAATATAAGGGAGAGGAGCATCTAACTAGGTATAGTCAAAGATATAAAATGCCTACTGCTATTGTAAGGATGAACAAATAAAAAGAGATATACAGAACTAATTTACCATCTCTTTATTTCATATTTTGATGCAAATGCTAAATCAACACTTAGGAATGTAATGTATGTTTCAAAACTATCCCAGAACCAAGTTACTGAAACTATTATCTCAACTAGAAAATTTCTTTTTGTTTTTCTTTGTTATGAAGACTATTAATGATACTTAAAATTAAAATAAAAACAATTTACAATGGTTTAAAAATATGAAATAGGTAAAGAAAAGTTCCCTGACTAAAAATAAATGACTCAAATTTTATAAAGACAAATTACCTAGAAAATAGAAAAAATATTGTGAGAATGGCAAACATTCTCTACAATCACCTTGAGGTGAATGGAAGTAATTAATAAATGAACTAGCTGTTGATAACATTGCTTTTGACCACTTTACTTCCTGACAATGGTAGCTTTAGTGGTTGTAGAGAAAACACATTACAGTTACACATGGGGCTTAGTTACCACTACACAATGATAGTCTGGAAATCAAAATAAGTTCAAGGAAAAGTGAAAACCATTCCTTAGTAAGATATGTAAAATAACAGATACCATTTGTTGATTGCCTACTTTCAGCCAGGCATGTCCTAACTTCTGCAACGAACAAACATGATAGAAACCATTATAAATCCAATTCTTACAAGTGAAGAAATTGAGGCACAGAGAAAGTAGTTAACTTTGTTAAGGACATACAACAACAACAACAAATGTAGAGCTGGGTTATGAACTCATGCACTCTGTCTCCAGTCTGTGCAATTAACCACTATGCCTGATGAATTAGAAAAATCTGTGGTACACTTAGAGCTTTGAGTATGAAATTGGAAAAGACATCTATTTCCAAGCCCCCCATGATGGCAAAACAAGCCTTCGAGCCTGAGTTTATTGACTCTCTGACTCTGTAGGAGTGGAGAGAGACTGTTTCTAGAAGAGTCTATCTTCACTGAGCCACTGAAAATGATTCTGGTTCATTCACAGAGAATTGTCTTGATATTAAGGATATCTCTACTTCTCATTCTCACTGAGGCAAAACCGGGATGACTCAAATGAACCAAATATTAAGTTGGGTTCTTATATCCTCATAATTCCCTCCAATCTCCCAATTTTGTCATCTAAAAATGAGGATAATACCAATATCTACCTCACAGGGTTATTGTGGTGATTATTACATGAACAGTATTTAATACAGTGCCTGGTCCAGAATAAGTATTCATGAGTACTATATTTGAAATGATTACTTTTAGTTATTCTTTAATGTCTTGTCTCTCCCATTAGGCTACAAGTATGTCTACATATTTTTATTAAAAGTATCAATTAAAATACTTACGGACATAATTGAAAACACAAAATTATGGAGTCACAAAAATGGAACAGCAACTTCTTGGAGTAGTTTCCTTTCAAAAGGGAAATGTCCAATGCTTCTTGGACAGGGATAAGATAAATTAGAACAACCTCAAAGGGACTTTTGACTGTACTGAAACTATAAGACTTACATGAATATAGTCTAACACTCTCTTCTTCTTTCAGTGACAATGTGTGAACTGCCAACATGCTGGGCTTTACTGCGCTATGGGTGGTATTATGATCCCAAATATGCATCTGTGATACTTTTTAATAGTCAAAATAGGAACAAAGCATACTGAATAAAATAGAATAATTCCAACCTTTCACAGACTTTAATTGTGGGAACTTCTTTCATGTCCCGCATGGTTCAGGGTTCCTGGTTCAAGGTTCGGGTTCTGGAGGAGGCCAGAGGCAAATGAAAAGAGAGACTAGAAAATTATTAATTTGGCGATATTGGGGCCCAGTCTGGAGCCTTCCTCTAGTGCAGCAGTTCTCAACCTGTGGGTCGCGACCCCTTTGGGGGTCAAACGACCCTTTCACAGGGGTCACCTAAGACTATTGGAAAACACCTATTTCCCATGGTCTTAGGAACCAACAGACTGCTCCTCGGTGTAGCAAAATGTAGCAATGTAGTTTACTATTGTTATATGAAGACTGTTGCCCATGCTACACCACGATTCAAGACAAAATTTCATTTATTTCTAGAAATAAATATTTCACAATATATAAGTACATATTGTTTTTGTGATTAATCCCTATGCTTTAATTATGTTCAATTTGTAACAATGAAAATACATCCTACATATCAGATATTTACATTACAGTTCATAACAGTAGCAAAATTACAGTTATGAAGTAGCAATGGAAATAATTTTATGGTTGGGGGTCACCACCACATGAGGAGCTGTCTTAAAGGGTCGCAGCATTAGGAAGGTTGAGAACCACTGCTGTAGTGGAAAAAACTACCTCATTTCTTTGGCCTTGCCATCCCTTTTATTCAGGTTTGGGATACACCTTTGCCCTAAGCAGGCAATTCCAGTAACAAGAAGATTATCTTATCAGTAAGGATTTATATGATTATTTGATGAGGAAGTTCATTGTCTCAATTAGATAGGGGGTGGCTGGCTTTGACCTTTCAGAGCTTCAAGGTTGACCAGCATTCCGGGTTCCCGGTCCACACTTTCTATTAGTGAGACAATTATTGGTTTCTGGCATTTGATAACAGGTGAGGAAAGTAATACACTTAGTTTGCATCATGCAGCCTCTATGTGAAGCATATTTCTAAGAATCCTAGCAATTAAATGTTTATTCTTTAATATCTGATTTCTCCCTTCTTTATTCCCATCTTAGTTCCAATAATTCACTCAATTGCACACTGATTCCATTATTGGGCTGGGAAAGACTTCTCTAAGACATTTATTTTGGAAAAATCAATTGAAAAAAGGAACTCATACCGAAACCGGTTTAGCTCAGTGGATAGACCATCAGCCTGAGGACTGAAAGGTCCCAGGTTTGATTCCGGTCAAGGGCATGTATCTTGGTTGCGGGCACATCCTAAGTGGGGGGCGTGCAGGAGGGGGCTGATTGATGTCTCTCTCACATCGATGTTTCTAGCTCTCTATCACTCTTCCTTCCACTCTGTGAAAAATCAATAAAATATATTTTTAAAAAAAGAAAAGAAAAAAGGAACTCACAAAAACCAGGTTGCACTGGGCAGTCTTAGTGGGGGTGGGGTAGGGTGGGGGGATAAAGCCCTGACAGAGTGGCTCAGTTGGTTGAGTGTTGTCCTATGCATCTAAAGGTTGCTGGTTAGATTCCCACTTGGAACACATAAGGGAGGCAACAGATCAATGTTTCTCTTTCTCTTTCTCTCTAAGCATGTTCTTGGGTAACGATTGAAAAATAATCAGAATGGGGAGGGGAGACATTGAGCATTTAGCATGGCGCCCTTCCTTATAAGGTTGAAATATTTTACCTATATTAGTTGACATGTAGATAGCACTTACTAAGAACGAAGTACTTTCTATAATATTTACAAAAATTAATTCATTTGATAGAGTACTTAAGGCTTTGATTTTAGCTAATAGTTTTATGTTTAGGGTGGGGAAGAATATATTTGAGTTACAGTTATGTACTAGGAAGATGCATTTTGGTGAATTAACAGATGTTACTTCAAGTTGATGAGAGAGGAGTTAGAAACCAGCCATTGGAAATAATCCAGTTGTACTAAGAAATTCAGGCTTTATCCCCCAGGCAATAGGAATTTCCATTATTTGAAAAACAACATACTGTTTGGGCAGAAGGAGTATGGGTTATGACTGAGCCAGGATTTCAGGATTAAGATGTTTTTTGATGCAATAGAAAAAGTTTGCTTCCTGCCAATGTCTACATGTTAAAAATGGAAAAGAGAATTGAGAGAATTGTCCAGTGTTGGACACATTTTAAGTCACCCATAGATACAGTGTAGTGAATAGGAGGATTAAAGCTAAACTTAAATTGTTCCTCAATGTCATTGATAATTCATGAATAAGTGGATATATATTTTTAAGGTTTCTCCTTTTTTTAACTTTATTTCCATGTACTTACTTTACTGTTAGGAAATTCCAACCATATAAATAATATGAATAATAACTACTACTATTTCTTAAAGGCCTGCTTTGAGCTAGGTAAATTATATGTGCTTCACATATAATACATTATTAAATTATGTCATCTCAGTAGGTGTTATACCATCATCTTTAAGGTGAGGAAATTGAGATTCAAAAAGGTTATGCATCTTTCCAACATCATTTATTTAGCTACTAGTAGAAATGGGACTCTTGATACTTTCTCTATGTTCTTGACTTGGGCCAAACTGACCTGCTTGCTGTTCCTTTGCTACATATACTCCTTTTGCTCCTCAAACATTTTTTGTTCTCTGATACTTCTGTTTGAAAAGTCATATTGAATCTTCTGTTCTCCCCTTTCAGGGCCTAGCACAAATATTTCTTCCTTTGAAATAGTCTATCTTTACACCATCCCCCATAACTGGTAGTTAGTCAGTACTATGTCTTTATATTTACATTGAAAACAAACTAGTAGGTGGGAAGTATGTTAGGAAGACATCAGTCAAAGTTTCTTTCTCTAGTTTTTGAATCATCTGCATCAAAGTCACTTGCATTGTGGTGCTGAGTATATTGAGGGAGAGAGGAAAGAGACTTTTTAAAAGGCACTCTTATGGGCACCATTCCAGACCTACAGAAACACAATTTCTAGTCCTAAGTCCCTGGAATATGTAGGCATCCCAGATCATTCTTAAAAATATGAATGTCTGAGAAAACTTTGTAAACATTAGACCTACTCAGTTTCCCTGGTGACAGGTTCTATAGAGAGAGGTGGAATTCAACCATTTCTAAATGAATATCAATATCACTTATAGGAAAAAGAAAGGATTATAGAAATTGAACCTTTTTGTTTCATTTAAAAGAATTTGCTTTTTATTCTTTAAAAATGTAATATAAATAAATTTAATCCAAAATTATGGCAAGATTATTTTTATTAAAGCTACCAGATATGTTTATTGTTGATTTGCCAATTTCATTCTTGAAATGTAGGCTTTTTAGAGGTAGGGACTCTGTTGTTTACCTGTCTCACTAAGCCCCATAACACTATCCAGATTCACCTCACAACTGCGGATAAAGGTATATACTCACTGAGACAAATAGCTGGACAAGAGGAAAGTAAGATTCCCACCACAAGCATTGCATTCCACCCAAGGATTCTTTCAACAGACATTTGCTTCCAAGTGTTGGTTGTGGATAGACACAACTTTGGATGAACCCTGGTACCTGGTCTTGAGGAGCTCACAATGGAGTAGGAAGATTAACAGCCACAAAGAACTATAATACAGCGAACTATGTGATGAATATTATGTCTACTATTAGATTAAGGAGAACTGCATGGAGGAAGGGGCATACACCTTAAAATTATAGTAGCTTATATCCTTTAAGAAAGAAAGTAGGTGATAAATATTTCTGTTTGAACATAATATGAATTATGTTCATATAAAAATGAACTAGAAAGGCAGTAGATGTTTGTTCTTAATTTTTATACCAGTAAGTACAGAATCCATAGGCACGTTCTTGGAAATAAAATTTTTTTCCAACTAATAAAATTTCAGGTATGTATTAAAAATTCTCAGGGAGGAGAACTATGAAATAAATATAATAAATTTCTTTAATGGTAATAAAATCAATAAAAATTAAAGTTCCAGTGTTGACTTTTCAGCTAACTGTACAATTTTGTATATTGATAACAAATGTCAACATAATTCCAAAAACTTATGAAGGACAACATGTAAGTAATATACTAAACAGTTTTTCATTTAAAAGCCTTGCCTTCTTCACATTTTATAGCTTTCCCATTTAGAATGTGATTTTTTGCCTAGAAGTGGCTTTGTTTTATTATTTCTGTCACACATATTTTTAGAGAACTATGTAGCTGAATTCTAATTCAGAAATTCTTCTTACATTTTTAATTACCATGATAGAGTTTATTTTCTTGTTATGACTACTCAAGCTTTTTGAAATAAAGTAGAATATAGGGCAAACAGATTTATCCTTACTTTTGGGCATCTTAAAGTCTACTAATATCAAGTGCTTGGCACAAGTAACCCACAGGTTTAATGCTTCCCACTTTTCTTTTGTTAATGAAATGTTTGCATAGCTGCTGCTGTGTATACAGGAAGATTAAAACCTGCTGTCACTTTGTTAAGAAAAACCTGCAGGAGATTTAACACATCTGGCCTGAGGATTAAGGAAAAGTGGTAAAACCAAAATTGGCCATTAGTTTACAGGAGCTTTCACCTGGGAATTAGAAACAGGAAAAAAAGATGTGCTGACCTTTAAAAGTGACTGAAATCAATTAACCCATGTGCCTATCAATACTTCATGCCTGGTGCTTATGTTGTAACAACCTTTAACACTCCTATGAATTCCTATCTGAAAACAAGTTTTTCACTATTTTACAATTAGGTAAAACAAAATGAAATGATAATTATGTTATGTGATGGAGGTGTCAGCTAACATTACAGTGGTAATCATGTTGCAATATATAAATGTATCAAATCACTTAATACAATTTAAACTTACACAATGTTATAGGTCAACTAGAGGCCCAGTGCACAAAAATTCATGCATGCTGGGAGGGGGGGCAGGGGGTTCCCCTCAGCCAGGTCTGCACCCTCTCATCATCTGGGACCCCTCAGGTAGGGTCCCTAGGCCTAGCCTGAGATTAGGGTCTATTGGGGCTTTCCTTCCCCCGGCTGAAGGAAGCTGACCCCACCCCTTGCTGCCACTGCTTGCTATCTGTGCAGCACTATCCCTCTTCCCCTACTACCAGTGGCCTCCCTCTATAGGTGACAGTCTGGGATGTGATGACTTGGTTGGCCTAGGTCTCCCTCTTTTTTTGCTTGGGGACAAAGCCATCCCAGCGAGGGCCTGTCTGCCTACCTGATCATCCATAACCACTGGCCTGCCTACCTGATCACCCCTAACCACTTGCTTGGAGGCGAAGCCAGAATTGTGAAGGCCTGTCTGCCTACCTGATCTCCCCTAAATGCTGGCCTGCCTACTGAATCACCCCTAACCCCTCTGCCTGCCTGCCTGATTGCCCCTAACTGCTTGCTTGCGGGTAGAGCCATCCCAGGAGGGGTCATGGTGGTCTGGTCTCTGGTTATTTATGACATGATGCCTCTGGCCTTTTATTATATAGGACTAAAAGCTCAGTCAATGAAATTCATGCACAGTGGTGTGTGTCCCTCAGCCCAGCCTGCATCCTCTCCAATCTGGGACCCCTCGAGGGATCAGGCCTAAACGGGCAGTCAGACATCCCTCTCACAATCCAAAACTGTTGGCTCCCAAATGCTTGCCTGCCTGCCTTTCTGATTGCCCCTAACTGCTTCTGCCTGCCAGCCTGATCACCCCCTAGCCAATCCCCTGCCAACCTGATTCTCCTACCTGTCCTCCCCTGCAGACCTGGTACCCCCCACCAGCTGCTCTCTTCTACAGGCCTGGGTACCCCCCAACTGCCCTTCCCTGTAGGCCTGGTCACCCCCAACTTCCCTCTTCTGCCAGCCTGGTCACCCCTAACTGCCCTCCCCTGCAGGCCTGATCCCCACCCCAACTACCTTCTCCTGTTGGCCATCTTGTGGTCTGGATAAGGGTGGGGGTTCCTTGGGGCATGAGGTGGCCTGGGCGAGGGGCCTGTGGTGGTTTGCAGGCTGGTCACATCCCCCAGGGACCCAAACGGAGGTCCTGCAATCTGGGATTTATTTATCTTCTATAATTGAAACTTTGTAGCCTTCAGTGGAGTCCTAGGCTGGCCTGTGCAGGTGGAAAGTTTGGCTTCCTCCATTGCCAGGGAAATCAAAGCCTCCTGCTCATTCTATGGCTGCAGTCATATTGGTTGAGTGCAGTCATATTGGTTGAGTTCATTTGCATACTTGCTCCTAATTGCCTGGTGGGTGTGGCTTGTGGATGTAGCAGAGGTATGGGCAATTTGCATATTACTCTTTTATTAGATAGGATTATATCAAAATTGAAAAAAAAGATGGGGTTAAATAATTGAATTGAGAAAGCAGTTTCCCATCTGAATCACAAATGCAGTTCCTGTCAAAGGTTGTAATCCTTAAGAGACAAAATAGCAAGCCACTGAGAGAGATCAGATGAGCAATTTGACAAATTGTGTCCTGGGTGTGAAACAAAGGGAAGGAAAATGTTCCTAGAGATATAAAGCTCCAGCAATAGCGAATCCAATATACAGTTCCCTATCTCTATGTCAAGCCCTGTGAACAAGAGTGTGTGGAGACTATGGCCAGAATACTTGGTCACTCACCTGAAGGCTAAAAAAGCTCCTATCTGTAAATTTGCACAATTTTCTGAACTAATAAGGACACAGTTGAGGGTTTGCAGACAGGGCCAAGCACAGCAGGCCTAGAGGATTTCTCAACTTGACTCTTTGTACCTGAGTGGATCTTTCAAGAAGGAACCCTGTAGGCATTCAGGCAGCTCCTTGGAAAGCAGAGAGGCCTAGAAAGTTTAATGGCTTGCTCAAGGCTAATCAAGCAGGTTTTGATAATGCCAGAGAGGAGGGAAACTGACCTCTTTGTCCTAACCACCAGGCCAAAATTCTCTCAACAAAGCATGCTTCTCTTGGAATATCAGGAGACTCACTGTGGTCAAAGGAAGACTAAATTAAAAAGTAAACACACACACACACACACACACACACACACACACACACACACACGCCCTACTACCATTGAAAACGGAGTCCAATGGGTTGAATTGATATAAACAACTGATTGTAAAACAGTTAACCATTTATTTCAGCACCCAACTTGTGTGCATAGGGACCCCCATGCCCAAACCTGGAGGTCACTAGAGTTGTTTTAAGTGGGAGCTTTTCAGGCAATGGTTCTCCCCTCTCCTGTCTCCTCTGATAATTTTTGGATTGAGAAGCCACAGCAGGGTGGGATTTATCATCACTACAAAAAGGTTTGGGCCAAATGGGGTCCTTTAGTGAATATAATGGCTGGTCTGTGTTTTGAGAGTTTCTGGATGGCAAATTTTCTGCCCCATTTCTTCCAAGAACCACTAATTGATCAAGCCAGCTCTTCACTTCTTCACTGGTAAGTACTATTATTGTTTGTCAACAGTACTTTCTAAGGTGAAGGGCAGTTGGCTTTCATAAGTTCCCGGACTAAATTCAACTGACAGACAAGCTACAAGTCAACAGATGGACACTGCCTGGAAGTCTTACCTCCCTCTCACTCCTCCTTCCCACCTGCTGTCAGAGCCTGCTGCTTTTTCTTTGCACAGTCTGGTTTATAGTTCTGTCTTCCTCTCTCTGTCATACCAATTCCCCAGCACCTCAGCAGGCTGTGACCACATTCTTCTCACAATTTCCCTGGTTCAGTCACTCCATGAAGCTAATAGTTCAGGGCCTCTGCTGAAATTATATTTTGTTTTTATTTGACATTTTGATCAGCTCACCCTGCTCATTCCTTGAAAGGTATCGTCTTTCTGTGAACTCCAAGATGGTTGGTATCAAAAAATAAAGCTCATATGTGTTACTTGATATGAGTAAAAGATTAAAAATTACCTACCTATTAAGAGCTCTGGAACCTTGGTTTACTTGAGTCTGAAAGCAATCTAATGTCACTGACTGGCTATGTAATCTTGAGCAGCTTACTTCACATTGCTGTACCTCAATTTCCCCAAATGTAAAATGCAGATAATAATAGTATTTACCTCACATGATTGTTATGAGAATTAAGTAGGTGAATATTTGTAAAATGTTTAGAATAATGCCTGACAAATTGTGTCACATAAGATTAAATAAAAATGAATAGACATTAAATAGAATAAGTATGATTGCAAATATTCCTCCCATTCTATTATTTACATGAGAAAACAATCCATGCCCAATAGGAAACTAAAAATATCTAAAATTACCACCACAGTTTTATATTTAATGTTCTTTCTGTATTAATAGATACAAATGTTGCTATTAGGACTAACAGTTCTTTTATAAGGTCTTTTCTGGACCACTGAGTTGTTTGTTTTAATAAATCATCAGCTTCTGAGAAATGCCTTACAGATGCCACATACTCTCACCTCCCTGTCTTTGTTCATGCTTTTCTCTTTGCTTCAGTTGTTTGTGAAACCCACCTTTTCCTGTCATAACACCACACATCATACAAGACACCAAATGCATGTTCTCTGCTATCCATGGTCCCCCAAGCTGGAAGTTTCCTCACTTGCTCTCTCACATAACAGTATGTCCCTGAATCAGAAGTTCAGAGAGCAGGCTGTGAGTTGTACATGGTTAGCTGCTTCTGTGTATCCCTCATCACTGGGCAGAAAAATGAGTGCAGGACTGGTTTCATTCCTCTTTGTATCCTTGGTGCCCACATATCTCAGGATCTGGAAAAGAGTGCTTCTCTGCTGATGTGGAAGTGACTTGTAAAGTGACTTATTTCATTTGGGTTTCTAACTTTAAGTTCAGCTAAGTCATAGTTGAAAAGTATAAATGACAGATTCTGTTGTGTAGCTGTTTAAAAATCCATGCACTTTAAAAATAATTATACATTTGACCCTACTTTTCTCTCTCCACCCCAAACGAAATATTGGTGCTTCCTCAGTAGTTCTGTAAATATACTTCTTATGCACTCACCATGTTTTTCAATTACATTTTCTTGGCCGTCATATTTTAAGATCTCAATTTCTTTGCATCCTATATAATAAAGAGGGAATATGTAAATTGCCCATCACTCCACCACAAAGATGGTTGCACCCACAGCAGAGTCAGGGTTTCTGTAACACAAGATGGCTGCACGAGTTCCTGTAATGAGCCTTAATGAGCAATCAGCAGGGACCTGAGGCTGTGCCCACCTTGCCCCAGAGGACTTGACAGGGGACCTCAGGCTGTGTCCCACACCTAGCAGGGCTTGATGGGGGACCTCAGGCCTCAAACTGTGAACATGCATGGTGGGGTTTAACGGAGGACCTCAAGGTGTCCCTTATACCCCAGTACGGGGATGAGGGAACTCAGACTGCTGCCCCCACCCCAGCGCCAGGCCAGGGGACCTCAGGCCATGACCACTGCCCTGGTGTCAGTCTGGGGGACCTCAGGCTGTACCACCCACCCCAGCACTGGGCCAAGGGAACTGAGAACATGCCCCCACCATACAGTAGGGCTTGATGGGGGACCTCAAATTGTTTCTCCACACTCCAGTGCTAGGGCAGGGGACACCAGGCTGCTCCCCTCACCTCGGGCCAGGGGATCTCATGCCATGCCCAACACCCATCAGGGCTTGACAGGGGACCTGATGCTGTGCCACCCACCCAGCAGGGCTTAGCAAGGGTGGGGCTGGCTGGGTATGGATCTAGCTCTATGGGGGGAGGTGGCTGGGTCTGGGTCTCATGTGATTTTAAGGTACATGTGGGTGGATGGGGACTTGACTCTGAGTCCTGTGGTGAGCCCCAGACTCTGACAGGAAGAAGATTTTCATATACATTTTACTAATTTTCTTTCATCTCTGACACATCTATTATAAAGAACAAATAGCAATATTAAAATATATCCTCCAATTAATCCATTATTATTATTATTTTACTTTTTATTGTTTAAAGTATTACAAATAGTAATACATATGTCTAATTTTCCCCCATTGACCTCCCCACAGCCTTCCCTACCCACCAGTACATGCCCTCACCTAACTGACCCCCAGTGTCTTGTATCCATAGGATATGCTTATATACAAACAAACAAGTCCCTCGGTTGATCTGTTGATTTTTTACAGTCCTCCCACCCTCCACAACCTCCCTTGCCTTCCTGCAGTACTTTGACATTCTGTTCAATGATCTTCTGCCTCTGTATCTATTTTTCCCCTGATTCTTTTCCTTAAAAAATCTTACCTCTGCAGACTAGAAATAAACCTATAAGAACAAAAAATGTTTGAGTCCCAATTTCAATGTCCATCAGTTCTGAGTTCCAGTTTCAATGTCAAACAGTTCCTTACATGTACACATCAGCAAAATTTTAATTGTATCTGGATGGTGGACAAATGGTGGCAATGCAGGTCTGACCCTCTCTGGTTTGGTCCTAGGCATCCTGTAGCAATGTACAGCTGCTGACTGCTAGCATGACAAGGCATCCTCAGCGTCTTCCTTCTCTGTATTGTTTCTCTTCTTGTCTTCCTGGTTGGAACAGACCTATCAATTACTCTCTGTTGCAGGAGTCCACATGGTCTTAAAATTGTTTTCTGAAAGTATATAAACATATTCTCTACCAAAGGTTAATGGTGACCACTAGTATGGATTAGAATTCATATTTTATTTTATTTTTCCTTATAATTTTAAGTGGTTATTTTTTACATGTGTCCTTATCCTCCCATTACCCCCCCACACACACACACACACACACCACCGCTCATGTCCTTCCTCCCTGCTATCTGTATCCATTGATTAGGCTCATATGCATGCACACAAGTCCCTCTGATGATCTCTCCCCCTTACTCCCACCAAACCCCACCTTCTCTGAGGTTTGATGTTCTGATTGATGTTTCTCAGTCTCTGGATCTGTTCTTGTTCATCAGTCTATGTCATTCATTATATTCCACGAATGAGTGAGATCATGTGATATTTATCTTTCTCTGCCTGGCTTATTTCACTTAGCATAATGCTGTTCATCTCCATACATGTTGTTGCAAATGGTAGGAGCTCCTTAGTTTTTTCCCCCAGCGTAGTATTCATTGTGTAAACGTACCACAGTTGTTTAATCTATTCATCTGCTGATGGGCACTTTCCAAATCTTAGGCTGTTTCCAAATCTTAGTTATAGTGAATTGTGCTGGTATGAATATAGGGGTGCATATATCCTTTCTGATTCGTGTTTCTAGTTTCCTGGGATATATTCCTAGAAGTGGGTTCACTGGGTCAAACTGGGTGACTTTGAGCAGATTTTCATAAGTCTCATGGCCTTCCTACTGTATTCTTTCAAAAAGTGTCTATTTAGATCTGTTGCCCATTTTTTTGATTAGGTTGTTTATCTTCCTTTTGTGAAGTTGTATGAGTTCTCTGTAAATGTTGTAGATTAAACCCATTGGCAAATATGTTCTCCCATGCAGTGGGCTTTCTTGTTGTTTTATTGATGTTTTCTTTGGCTGTGCAAAAACTTTTTATTTTGATGTAATCCCATTTGTTTATTTTCTCTTTAGTTTCCATTGCCCTAGGAGAAGTATCAGTGAAGAAGTCCACGTTTGGTATATGTCTGAGATTTTGCTGCCTGTGGATTACTCTGGTATTCTTATGTTTCCCATCTTATGTTTAATTCCTTTATCTATTTTGAGTTTATTTTTGTGTATAGTGTAAGTTGGTTATCTAGTTTCATTTTTTTGCATGTATCTATCCAATTCTCCCAACATCATTTGTTGAAGAGACTGTCTTGACTCTATTGTATCTTCATTCCTCTGTTGTCAAATATTAATTGGGCATAATGGTTTGGGTTGATTTCCGGGATCTATATTCTATGTCAGTGATCTACATGACTGTTCTTGTGCCAGTACCAGGTTGTTTTAATAATAGTGGCTTTGTAATAAAGCTTGGAATCTTGTATTGAGATGCCACTTACTTTCTTCTTTTTTTCTCAGGAATGCTGCAGCTATGCCGGTTTATTCTAGGTCTGTGAAATATGCCATTAGTATTTTAATGGGAAGAGAATAGAATTTGTATATTTCTTTGGGTATGGACATTTTAATGATGTTGATTCTCCCAATCCATGAACATGGTATGTTCTTCCATCTATTTACATCCTCCTCTATCTCTTTTTTCAGTGTTGTATAGTTTTCCACCTATAGGTCTTTTGCCTCTTTAGATAAGTTTATTCTTAGGTATCATAATATTTTTGGTGTGATGGTAAATGGGATGGCTTTTTTAGTATCTCTTTCTGTAATTTCATTATTGGTATATATAAATGCCATAGATTTCTTGGTGTTAATTTTGTATCCTTCTACATTCTAAATTCATTTATTAAGTCTAATAGTATTATTAGTATTATTTCTTTTTCTTGTCTGATCACAATAGCTAGCACTTCCAGCACTATGTTGAATAGGAGTGGTGAGAGTGGGTATCCCTGTCTTATTCCTGTTCATAGGGGAAATGGATTTATTTTTTTGCCCATTGAGTATGATGTTGGCAGTGCGTTTGTCATATATGGATTTAATTATTTTGAGATATGATCCTTCTATTCACACCTTGCTGAGAGTTTTTATCAAGAAAGGGTGTTGCATTTTGTCAAATGCTTTTTCTGCATCAATTGATATGACTATGTGATTTTTATCTCTCAATTTGTTTTTGTGCTGTATTATGTATATTGATTTGGTGATATTGTACCATCTTTGAATCCCCAGGATAAATCCTACTTGGTCATGTTATATGATCTTTCTGACGTACTGCATAAATTTTGTTGACGATTTTGGCATCTATGTTCATGAGGGATATTGGCCTGTAATTCTCATTAATTGTGTTATCTTTATCTGGTTTTGGTATTAGGGTGATGCTGGCTTCATAGAAGAAATTTGGAACTGTTCATTCCTCTTGAACTTTCTGGAATAGTCTTAGTAGGATATGTTTTAGTTCTTCCTTGAATATTTGGTAAAACTCCCCTGTGTAGTCTTCTGGACCTGGACTTTTGTTTGCTGGAAGCTTTTTTGATTACTGCTTCAATTTTTCCATAGTTATCAGCGTATTGAGATTTTTAATTCTTCCTGAGTGACTTTTGGAAGGTTGTATTTGTCTAGGAATGTGTCCATTTCCTCTAGGTTGTATAATTTGTTAAAATAGAGTTTTTAATAACTTTTTTAAAAAAATAATTCTTTGTTTTTCTGTGGAATCTGTTCTTATTTCACTTCTTTCATTTCTGATTTTGTTTATTTGGGTCTCTTTGCTTCTTGGTGAGCCTGGCTAGAGGTTCACCAATCTTCTTTATCCTTTTGAAGAACCAGCTCTTAGTTTTGTTGATCTTTTATATTGTTTTTTTTGTCTCTAAATAATTCATTTCTGTTCTGATCTTTATTATTTCCTTCCTTCTGCTCACTGTGGGCTTTTCTTGTTGTTCTATTTCTAATTCTTTGAGTGTTTTTTTTGAGTTAGGTGATTCATTACCATTTTTTCTTGTTTTTTTGAAGTAGGCCTGTAGAGCTATAAACTTCCCTCTCAGGACTGCTTTGAGTGTGTCCCATAGCATTTGTGTTGTTTTTATTGTCATTAATATACAGGATGTTTTTAGATTCTTCTTTGATCTCATTGATAACCGAATCATTGTTTAACAGCATGTCATTTAGCTTCCAAGTGTTTCAATTTTTTTGGTATGGTTTTATTGTAGCTTATTTCTAATATTATGTCATTGTGGTCTGAGAAAATGCTTGATATGATTTCAATCTTTTTGAATTTGTGGAAATTTTGCTTATGGCTCAATATGTGGTCTATGTTTTAAAATGTCCCATGTGCATGATCTACTGAGTTATTTGGAATTGCTGTTTCTTTGCTGATTTTTTTTTTTTTTTGTCTAGAGGATTTATCCATTGATGTCAGTGATGTATTAAAGTCCCCTACTATGATTGTATTGTTGTTGATCTCTTCCTTGATATCTTCCAGGATATTTTTTATGTATTTGGGTGCTCTTGCATTGGGTGTATATATGTTTACCAGAGTTATATCTTCTTGTTGAATTGCTCCCTTTTGTATTATGTAATGGCCTTCCTTATCTCTTGTTATGGCCTTTACTTTGAGGTCTATTTTATCAAATATAAGTATCACCACCCCAAGTATTTTCTCATTTCCATTTGCCTGAGAAATGTTTTTCCATTCCTTCACTCTTAGACTGTTTGAATCCTTTGCTCTGAGGTGGGTCTCTTGTAGACAGCAAATATATGGGTCATGTTTTCTTATCTTTTCAGCTACCTTATGTCTTTTGATTGGTGCATTTAATCCATTTACATTTAGCGTTATTATTGAAAAGTACATCTTTGTTGTCATATTGTTCCTTACTGTTTGTGTTTCTTCTTGCCTTTCTCTTTCTTCTTTTTACAGCTGTCCCTTAGCATTTCTTGCATTGTTGGCTTGGTAGTGATAAGCTCTCTTAGCCCTTTTTTTTGTCTGTGAAGCTCCTGATTCTACCTTCAATTTTGAATTATAGCCTTGCTAGGTATAGTATTCCTAGGTTCAGTCCCTTGCTTTGCATCACCTTGTATATTTCATTCCATTCCCTTCTGCCCTCGTATGTTTCTGTTGAGAAATTAGTTGATATTCTAATAGGAGATCCCTTGTAGTTAACTTACTGTTTCTCTCCGGCAGCCTTTAAATTTCTTATTTTGTCATTAGTGTTCACCAGTTTAATTTTGATATGTCTTGGTATTGGTCTTTTGGGGTTCAACTTGTTTGGGACTCTATGTATTTCTCAGATTTGCATAGATTTTTTCTTGCCAATATCAGGGAAATTTTCTTTCATTATTTCTCCAAATAGGTTTTCTATTCCTTGCTTCTCTTTCTCTCCTTTTGGTATCTCTATTATGTGAATGTTGTTTCATTTTGTGTTGTCCCAAAGCTCCCTGAGGCTCTCTTCTTGCTTTTTAAGTCTTCTTTCCAGTTGATGCTGTGTTTGTGTGTTTTTTCCTACCTTGTTTTCTAATTCACTAATGCGGCCCTCAGCCTCTAGGAGTCTACTATTTAAGCCTTCCATTGTGTTCTTTATCGCAGCTATGTAGTTCTTCATCTCCACTTAGTTTCTTTTCATGATGGTGATATTGTCATTCAGCTCCTTATAGTTCTCATTGAGTTGTGTGTATTTGTCGAGTTGTCTGTATTTGTCATCCAGCCATTTAAACATACTTAAAAGCATTACTCTGAATTCTTTCTCTGATAAACTGATGGCCTCAATTTCATTTAACTCCCTTTCTGGTGATTCCTCTTTTTGTTTCCTTTAGGGATTTCTGTTTTGTCTTCCCATATTTTCCTGTAATGTTTTAATTGCAGATACAATTGCTTTTGCTCCCAGGTTCTTTTGGAGATGGTGCTACTTGTGCATTTTCTCAGTTCTCCTGTGTTTGTTAATCCATTGTAGCTCCTTCCTTGAGCAATTTGGGTTCTCTTGTTTTAGGCCTACGAGCTTGAGAGGCACAATTGTGGTGTCTAGAAGTCAGCATGGAGGGGGTGTCCTTATTTTTGCTGTTTTGTCCCCTTAATTTAGATCATGTGTTTCCAGTGGAGACTCATAGTGGCATCAAGAAACCATCTTTTGGGATGATGTGGCTCAGGGGGCCTACACTCTGGACAGGCATGACTGTGGTCCCCAGAGTTCTGTCATTGTGGGGTCGGCAGTCTCAGCTTTTGCTGATGCACCTATGGTGGATAGGCACTTACTCCCAGTGGCAGCTCACAAGAGCACCAGCATTAAGTTTGCCAGCGAGGCACACTGAAGCACTCTGCAATGCCCTGGCAGTGTCGCCGCATAATTGAGGTGTCTGTGGGCAGGTATCCAGGATGAATGGATTCAAAATTGCTCCTGCTAGGGTGGAGTGTACCCCTGTTTTTCAAAGTCACACCCAGGGAGAGCTCACAGTGGCTCCCAAGAGCACTCTGTGTGCAGATGGTCTCAGTGTGCCTGCCTGTTGGAACTTCACATCTGTGAAGGTGCGTTTGCCAGGTGCAGTGCTTTGAATCTCTCTAATGGGTCCTGTCACTGAGGTTGAGCTGCTGGGGTGAATGAGGGCAGTTGTTCAGGAAGAGGGAATTCAGAAGTTCTACTGCAGGGCTGTGCTTCCTTGTCTGTGCAAAATCACATCTGCAGGGGCTTCCAGTGGCTCCCAGACGGTGCCTAGGGAGTGGAGTGCACTGGCTGTCTGTGAGCTGGAAATGTGATTATGTGGATTACAGTTTTGATGCTGGGGAGGGGAGGTTGCATTTACTGCTGCCAAGCGCTATACCTTTGGAGGTGGAAATCACAGGGTCTGTGGGTCTGAGCTGGGGTAGCAGGATATTGGCTGGAATGGCTGCAGGGTCGAGGGGCAGTTCCAAAGCCTGT
The DNA here is from genome assembly GCA_011751065.1 of Lasiurus cinereus. Classification (NCBI taxonomy): domain Eukaryota; kingdom Metazoa; phylum Chordata; class Mammalia; order Chiroptera; family Vespertilionidae; genus Lasiurus; species Lasiurus cinereus. Next base: position 5,282,162 of record JAAGEH010000015.1, read on the forward strand.
CTGGGTGGCTGTGCTGAAGAGTTCATAAAAAAGGCCATTTTCCCTTTCAATATGGCATGGGCTCTGTGCTTGAATCCTGCAGTCTGGATAGTGCCTGTAGTGGTGGTAGTCTCTCCTTGTCCAAGAGAGCCTAGACTGGTAGCCCCTGTTGCTCCTGCCAGATTTAACTGTCCCTTACTCACTCACACACAACAAACTTCTCCACAACCCTCTCCTTTCATCCCCTCACTCAATCCCTCTCCCTCACCTCCATCCTGCTAGCTGCCATCTTAAGCCTTAAAATAGTAGTCTCCTATTAATGAGCATAAATTTTGTGTACCTGGCCACTAGGCCTACCAAATAAAGAATAATATGCAAATTGACCATGTCCCTGCTATACCCATAAGCCACACCCACAAGCCAAACCCACAAGCCAATCAGGAACAAGTATACAAATTAACCCAACGAAGATAGCTATGGCCACTGAGAGAGCAATAGGGAGGCTTGGGTTGTCCCCGTGATGGAGGAAAGCAAGCTTTCCACACACCCTGGCTGAACTAGGCCTCCACTTAAGGCTACACAGTTTCAATAATACAAGGTAAATAAATTCCAACAGAAATGGCTGCTGCCACAGAGTGAGCAGAAGGCTTAGTTCTTCTCTAGACTACAAAGTTTCAATTGTAGAAGATAAATCAATTCCAGATACCAGGGCCTCCTCTTGGGTCACCAGGGGGCATGGCCAGCCTGCAAACCACCACAGGCCCTTGCCCAGGCCACACCATGCCCCAAGGGAACCCCCACCCTGATCTGGGACATCCTTCAGGGCAAACCAGCTGGTTCCCACCCATGCACCAGGCCTCTATCCTATCTAATAAAAGAATAATATGCAGATTGACCATGACTCCAACACACAAGATGGCTGCCCCCTTGTGGTCAAAGATCTTGTCCCCATGTGGACACAAGATAACCACCACAAGATGGCCAGCAGGGGAGAGCAGTTGGAAGGGACTGGGCCTGCAAGGGAGGGCAGTTGTGGGTGATCAGACCAGTAGGGGCAGACAGTTAGAGATGACCAGGCCAACAGAGGAGGGAATTTGGGGGTGACCAGGCCTGTAGGGAAGGTCAGTTGGGGGATTAGGCGTGCAGGGGAGGGCAGTTAGATGTGACCAGTCCCACAGGTGAGGGTAGTTAGGAGCAAACAGGCTGGCAGGGGAGCAGTTAGGCATAAATCAGACTGGCAGGTGAGTGGTTAGGGGATGATCAGGCTGGCAGGCAGAATCGGTTAGGGGCAATCAGGAAGGCAGGCAGGTGAACAGTTGGGAGCCAGCAGTCCTGGATTTTGAGAGGGATGTTTGACTGGCCATTTAGGCCTGATCCCACCCTAAATGGGTAGTTGGACATCCCTCAAGGGATCCCAGATTGGAGAGGGTGCATGCTGGGCTGATGGACATCCCTGACCCCTCATGCACAAATTTCATGCATCAGGCCTCTAGTATTATATAAAGCTAAATTTCTCTACTCATAGACACTGAGAGTGATCACCAATATTTGTGCTCTCTTTTTCTTCCTAGATTCATAGGAACAGTGATATCACACTTTCTATAATATTTAAGAGCCACCACCATATGACTGAGTTTAGCTAAAGTGATATAAGTGGAAGTTATATGTGCCACTTCCAAACCTGGTTCAAATATCTCTCATTCTCTTTCTGGGAACTAAACATGAGAGGCCTCCCAAGACCAAGAATAGGATAAGAACTCAAAAATAATGGGGCCCACTTCACCAAATAACTGCATGAAGAAAAGTCTTCCAACTGGCCTATTCAGAACTATGAGCTGAGCAGAAGTTAAACTTTTAAAAATATATATTTTTTTATTGATTTCAGAGAGGCAGGGAGAGGAAGAGAGTGATAGAAACATGAATAATGAGAGAGAATCATTGATTGGCTACCTCCTGCACATACCTTACTAGGAATTAAGTCTGCATCTCTAGCATGTGCCCTGACAAAGAATTGAACCATGACCTGCTGGTTCATAGGTTGATGCTCAACCACTGAGCCAAGGCAGCCAGGCAAAAATTAAAGTTTTATAGGATTAAGACAACTAGGCTTTAGGGCCGTTTTTTATAGAATTAGCATTCCAACTAATATACATCAGCACCTAACAGAGTGTCTGTTACATTGTAGTCTCATAGTAAATGCAATGAATGTATAAATGATTGACTATATTTAATTCTTTTCATTTAAATGAGGAATAACATTCATCTGAAAGATACTGCATTTCTTCTTGCTACAATAAATTAGAGAGGGGACAAGGAAACTGAAATAAGACATGACCAATCCAAAGTGAACAATCAGAGGTTTGCTTTTGCATTGGATGACTGATGGTGCTGTGGTAACTACTCTCACACAACATCTACCCCAATCCTCACAGACCCTACTTGCCATACCTGACCTCCTTTTCCTTAATTGCTAGTCAACCTCATGCATCCAAGGATCCTTTCACTTCTATATAATTTAGAACAGGGACTTTCTGGCCTGCCTTTAGCCACTGGATCCCTATGCCAGTGATTTTCACCTTGTGTGCCACAAGAATTTTTAAACCATGCATTACCTGATTATTTATTCAGGGGCATTGACCTCCTTTACCTTAGATTGTTAAATTTAAAAAAATGACAAAACCTAATACAATAATAGTTCCCAGTGTGAAATAATCAAAATTATACCTTTTTTGGGGGGTCAGATTAGCAAAAAATAGGTGTACTTCAGAATTTTAGTAATTAGTTGATGTGTACCATAAGATGAACAAGATTGAAAATCATTGCCATATGCCAATAAACTCCAATATTCCTGTAACTTAGAAAAATTTGGAGAATGTGATTTATATTTTATTGAATTTAGTTAATTTGCTACTCTTAATGAATAAGGATTTGCAAGAAATCATATTTATTGTAATTATCCAATTGGGTTCAAAGACCTATACCTTAATATCCATAGCACAAATTAACAATTAAACATTTAATGTAGAAAAGCAGAGGTTTAGAGAATATAAAGTATTCATACTTATTATATACATCACAGGGCCTCAGTTTAAATTACCTCGATTGCACTTCAGCATTACCTCCTCCCCTCATATGAATGAAGAAAGTGATAATAAATAAAGCCAGAAATAGTTGAAGGGCCCAGATTTATAGGGGAATTTATTATCTAATAGAGCATCTGAATTAATCTGAAAAATAATGACATTATTTTAATCTCATGACACATACATGTATGTGAATAGGGGGTTAAGTTTCTTCTATATGAATAGGAGGTTAAGTTTTTCTTAAGTTTCTTTTTCAAGGCCTGTGTGAATCCATTAAGAAGATAACTCAGCTGTGAATCTAGCAAGCAGAACCAATAAACATGGTCAGACCGACCCACCAGGAGCCAAAACATCATCTCATCAACATCATCTCATCACCTGATGACTAAGGATAATAAGTGATATCTGTACACCTTCAGGGCTGCATGTAGCTGCATTCCGTTACCAGAGCCTTAAATGCTAGTCAACCTCATGTATCCAAGGGCCCTTTTATCTTTATAATCCTGTCCCCTGCACCTTGCTGGAAGACAGTATTTGAATGGTTGTAAGCTCCCTGTCTTCTTGATTGACAAGCCTTCTCAGTAAACACCTTATATTATTCAACCCTGCCTTCATTATTAGACACAGAGACAAGCAGCCTGCGCCTGCCTGGGGAATTCCCGGTAACAAAATCATATAGGACATCACCTCTAATGCTATTTTATTTTTAGACCTTCAGAGAGCCATTAAAAGGATTTAATAAGAAGTATGCTATGATCTCATTTTTGTTTTTGAAAGATCTCCCTAACTACTGTATTTAGGTTGAATCTGAGATTTGGCAAGACTGTAGACATGCAAACATGTCAGCAAATTGTAATGGTAAAGAAAGATGAGGTCTTCAATGAAGGCAGTGTCAGGGGATACTAAGAGAGAAAAAACTGAAAACATAAGCAGGGCTAAATATAAAATATGCATGGTACTTTACTATGCCACATGTGTCATAGTTTGTTAATCTCTCATAGATAAATAGAATCTTCCAGAACCATAGTTTCATTTATTTACCCTAAAGTGAACTTTCAGCATTGATCATGTCACACTATAGGGTCACTTTGAACCTGTGATGAATGAAAACTCTCAGGCCTTATTAATATGAACTGCTTTCAAACCACATTATCTTTCCCATTTAAAGTCTGTGTCCATTGCCCTAAAGAATATATTATCATTAAGCAGCACACACAAGGTCAAATATTGATACACAACTTCATTATATAAAGAAAAACAGAGCCCAGATCATATCTAGAATATTTGTTCATCCCTTCTTTGTAAGGTTTCACTTAAAGAACCCCTTATAATCTATTTATATATATAAAAGCCTAAGCAACCATAATAACCAAACCAATGACCAAACAGGCTGCACATGGGGCAACCAGGCTGATAGTGGGGGTTAGTTGAGGGGCAACCAAATGACTGAGAAGCAAGCTGTGTGGTATGACCAAGCCGGGAGGGGTATTCATGAGGGGTAACCAAATGACCAAGCAGCAGGCTGCATAGGCCAGCAGGGCAATTAGTGAGGGACAACCAAACAACAAGGCACCAGGATGCTTGGGGTAACAAGGCCTGCAGATGGAGCAGTTGGGAGTGACCACGCTGACGAGGGGACAGTCTGGTTGACCAGACCAGCAGGGGGAGCAGTTAGTGGCAATCAGGCAGGCAGGCAGATGAGCTGTTAGGAGCCAATGGTCCTGGATTGTGAGACGGATGTCTGACTGCTGGTTTAAGCCTAATCCTCAGGATCATACTTAAACTGGCAGTTGGGTATCCCCTGAGAGGTCCTGGATTGGAGAGGATGCAGGCTGGGCTGAGGGACGCCCTCTCCCCATGCACAAATTTTGTGCACTGGGTTTCTAGTAGCCTTTTAATATGTAAAGCAAGCTTAGGATCTGAATTTGCATCCTATCTCCAGTACATAAAATATAGAGAAAGCTAATAAGCCTGTCTGAGGTTAGGTTTCATTATTTTCTAAATGATAGTAAAGATACTTATCTAGTAGAATTTTCATCCAACAAATATTTATTGAGCAGCCAGATGCCATGTTAGGCACTAGAAATATAATAGCAGATAAAGACACCCTAGGGTCCTTGTCCACATGGAACTTACATTGTACTAGTGTTTGAGCATTAGAGAAAATTCATATAAAGTACCTAGAACAAAGCCTAGAATATATGCTAGAGAAAAATGACTACAATTTTCAACTAGGTGGTGTTATAGTCATCTCACAGTCTATTTGAACTTCTGCTAAAATTGTTAAAACTGATAGAACTGTATACATGTGTGTTGTACACAGCCCCCATACACCAAATGTACACATAGCCACAATGGCACTGAAAATCTAGTGGAAATGCAACCAAGGACTCAGAATTTGTGAGGACCATCTAGAAGTAGATAAAATTGAATTATCTGAGATTCAGAAACAAGAGAAAACACAGCCTAAAGGCCAGGAAGGAACAAACAGCTTCTAAGGCAATGATAATTAGATAAATTTCAATAACAGAGGAAACAAATACAAAGAACCAGAGGGATTTCCTGGGAAACATTTCAAGGTAATAAATGTACATTATTAAAGTAAGAGAAATACATCTTCATAGCTAAACACATACACACTAAAACCAAAAATGAACTACCTGACTAAAAAAAGCTCCTTAGAAGAGTATAGAAACCTGACAAAGAAGCAGAGATGGTCAGGCAGTAGTTATGGATTTTACTGCAATCATGTCTGTGTATATGTAGTGTGGTATGTATATGAGTGGGGGAGCAACACTGCCTAGGAGGGAGATGCACTAAAATCCTCCACCAGCAACACAGAGCCCTGCTTATTGGAAGTGGATTAGAGAGGCTTCTAATCCTACCCACCACATACAGAAACCTGCCAGTTTACTCACTCCAGTACTTACCCAGAACCTCAGTCACCCACCTGCTATTATTTAAAGGGGAGTGCTATTGGACCAACACATCTGCTTCCTTTAGATATAGACACATGGAATGCAAATATTTATTTAAAATAAAGTAGATCAATAGATGTGAGGAAAATAAGGAAGATGAAAGGAAAGGACCAAGATATGTAACATAAATAAAGGTACACAACTGACTCAATAGGAAATAGATGATTTAGTAAAAAAAAAAATAATTATAAATACTTAGAAAAATGTGAAAGGAGATTAATCCATTAAACAAACAAACAAAAAAGACTTCTATGAAGAAAGGCAGTCCAAGGATAAGAAAATGTATTCAAGCTAAGAGGAAGATGGCAACCTGCAAGAAGGTAGGGAGGGAGAGTGTGTGAGAGAGTAAGGGAGTGTTAGAGGAGTGTGTGCATGTGAATGATGTGTGTGAGTGAGAGCTAGGGAGAGTTAGATCCTGCAGGGCTTCCAAGGGACTGCCAAACTGGGCCTTCTTAGATGGCAAAAACTTGCTGCCACCACAAAAATTCTGGAGGCGGCCAGTGTGGATACAGAGACCACACCATCTTGAAGAACAGAACTGCTTGAGACTAGGATCCTAATCTCACCACTACCTGATCTGGTCTCAGACGCAAACTGAGACTATGCAGCCACTCATGTAAAAGACCTGTGACTAGGGGAGAATCCAAGATGGCGGCATAGGTAAACACCTACACTGCTGCCTTGCACAACAATTCAAAACTACAACTAAAAGAACAGACATCATCCAGAACCACAGGAAAGCTGGCCGAGTGTAAGTTCTACAGCTAGAAGGAAAGAGAGGGGCTCACAGAAACCCAGAGGAGCTGCAAAAAGCCTAGCGAGGTACGGAGACACGCGCGCTGAGAGAGCGGGTGCCGGAGAACCTGGCTGGCTTTTTCTGGCGGGAGGGAAATGGAGACTCCCAATGGCATTGAACCCCTTATCCTACGACACTAAACCCCAGATCCAGCTGAAACTCATACGGGGGAGTTTGGACTGTGAAAAGGTAGAGGTGCACGGAAATTTAGGGGAGTCGCAAAAGATCAAGTCTGGTCGTGCACACGCACGGTGCTGAGTGGAGGACAGACTGCTGATTGTGCCGCTGGCTTTCACGAGTGGGTGAGAGACAGACCCTCCCAACTGTGCCACTTCTGAGTCCACTGGGCCCCTGTTTCGGGCAAAACCCTGGGGACCTAGACTCGTGTGGTCCTGGTGCGCAGGGGAGCCGGAAAGGCAGCAGTTAGAGGCCCTGCGGGCGCTCTGGCACAAGGACCGCTCCAGCCATTACCCAGCCACATGAGACTCAGAGGCCGTGGAGGGCGGGGCCGACTGGAAGGCAAGGCGGTCCCTTAAGCCCTGAGACTCCACCCATCCCAAGCTTAACTGAGGCTTCTTCGGTTTTGCGTCTGGTATCATAAGGCTGAATCCAACACAGAAGTTTCCCCGGCATAGTAAAAATGCCGAGACAAGGGAAGGGATCACAAACAAAAGAAATGGAAGAAAAAAAAACACGACTGGATATAGAGTTCAAAACCACGCTTATAAGGTTTTTCAAGAATATGCTAGAAAAGATGGATAAATTTAGCGAGAGCCAAGAGGAGATGCAAAAGAGCCAACTAGAGATGGAAAAGGTCCAACTAAAGATGATAAAGGACCAAATAGAAATTAAACATACACTGACTGAAATAAAATATTATACGGAGTCCTAACAGCAGACTAGAGAAAGGCAAGGATCAAGTAAAAAAATTGAAATATAAGGAGGCAGACAACATTCAACTGGAAAAGCAAGAAGAGAAAAGAATCCAAAAATGTGAACATAATGTAAGGAGACTCTGGGACAGTTTCAAGCGTACCAACATCAGAATTGTGGGGGTGCCAGAAGAAGACAGAGAGCAAGATACTGAAAACTTATTTAAAGAAATAATGACTGAAAACTTCCCACATCTGGTAAAAGAAATGGACTTGCAGGTCCAGGAAGCACACAGAACCCCACATAAAAGGAATCCAAAGAGGACCACACGAAGACACATCATAATTAAAATACCAAGAGCAAAAGAGAAAGAGAGAATATTAAAAGCAGCAAGAGAAAAACAGTTTATTACCTACAAGGGAGCACCCATACGACTGTCAGCTGATTTCTTAACAGAGACGATGCGGGCCAGACGGGAGTGGCAAGAAATATTCAACGTGATGAATAGCAAGAACCTACAACCAAGAATAATCTATCCAGCAAAGCTAACATTCAGAATTGAAGGGCAGATAAAGAGCTTCACAGAGAAGAAAAAGCTAAAGGAGTTCATCAACTCCAAACCAGTATTATATGAAATGCTGAAAGGTACTCTTTTAGAAGAGGAAGAAGAAAAAGGTAAAAGACAAAAAATTATGAACAACAAATACATATCTATCAACAAGTGAATCTAAAAATTAAGTGAATTAAAAATTTGATCAACAGAATAAACTGGTGAATATAATAGAATCAGGAGCACAGAAAGGGAGTGGACTGATAATTCTCAGGAGAAAAGGAGTGAGGGGTGTACAGGGAAAGACTGGACAAAAATCATACACCTATGGATGAGATCAATGGGAGGGAGCTAAGGGCAGAGGGAGGGGTGGGAGCTGTGTAGAGGGGTGCTATGGAGGGGAAAAAAGAGAAACAAATGTAATAATCTGAATAATAAAGATTTAACTAAAAAAAAAAAAAGATCTGTGACTAAAACTGCAGACTCATGGATACCAAGACCCCAGGCACCCTGGCCGCAGATTTCTGTTCATCAGGGGCCAATTTCTCTTCCTGCTGGTCTCACGGCATTGGCATAGGAACTGCCAGACCCTCTCTGCTCAAACAGGTCTCATGCCCACACACAGTAGCTGAGACTCTAACTGAATTTGAGCCTAGGTGTTTGGACATGGGAAGTCTGTGTTCCATGGCCAGACCCTGGGCCATGCAGGGAGGCTGCACTGAATTTGAGTCTGAGTGTGCAGACACAGGAAGTTTGTGTCCCACTACCAGATCCCGGGCCCACGCAGGGAGGCTGCATTGAATTTGAGCCTGGGTACACAGACACAGTGCACACCTGAGGGACCAAACCCCATGCCTACACAGGACAGCAGAGTCACCTGACCTTGATTCAGGGCAAGCAAACATGGAATGCTGTTTTCTGCAGGGCAGGAGTGGACCTCCTGCAGACACAGTGTGACTGTGCAAGCCGGTCCCCCAAGCAGACTGAGGACCCTGATTCTCTGTTTGAGAGGCAGCACTGAGCACCAGTGACGTGACCCTGTTTCTCATCTCACACGCCTGGGATCCTCAATTCCTGAGCCAGTGACTCAAATTCTTGGCACATGTACACACAGGGATCCTGATTCACGGTGTGAGGCTGCACCAAGCAACAGAGACCCTGATACATGATTCTTGGCATAGGCACAGGGGTCTCTGACACCTGCCCTGCCCTAGGGGACTCTGATTTTTAGAATACGCCAGCAGGGTCTCTGTTTCAGTGTGGTATAGGAAGGGTCCCTGATTCTAGATGCACACATGAGGACACACTAAGCTCCTGTGACTCTGATCTTGGGTAATCATGGCTCCCACCAACCCACGGAAGCCACACGTCTTGGTGTCTGAGCTCTTCAGTGACACTTGGGGGGTGTTAAACTCCCATTGTACATGACCTAGCCCCCTGCAACTTGAAATTTGAACATGTTGGTGATAGTTAGAATAAGATGACAATAAAATAATCCACAGAGGAAAAGAAATGAGGAATCAGAAAGAAAGGAAATAAGTGAAAAGGAAGCATGCAACATGGCAAAAAAAAATAATTAAGAGTAATGGTCCTAAAGTTCATACAACAGTTGGATGAGAAAATCAACAACCTATACAAGAACCAGGAATAAATCAAAAGTGATATAGTTACAATCAAAAAGATCATGGAAAGTTTCAACAGTAGATTAGAAGAAGTAGAGAACCAAATTAATGAGTTAGAAGATAAGGTAGATAAACAAGCCCAATCTGAACAGCAACTGAAGAAAAAATATTCAAAAGCAGGAAGAGAGCTTAAGGGAGATTTGGGAAAGTACAAACTGAAGTAACTTACATATAACATGGATACCAGCAGGACAAGAAGAGCAGCAAGGATTAGAAAATCTAGTTGAAGAAATAATGACACAAAACTTCTCAGATATGGGGAAGAAAAAAGTTACACAAGTACAGGGAGTCCCCACAAGATGAATCTCAAAAGATCCACACCAAGACATGTCATAATTATAATAGCAAATGTTAACAACACAAAGATTGAATCTTAAAGGCTGCAAAAGAGAGACAGAGAGTTACCTACAAAGGATCCCCATCAGATTATCAAATGATTTCTCAACAGAAACACATCAAGATAGAAGGGAATGGAAGGAGGTATACAAAGTGATGCAAAGCAAAGGACTGAATCGAAGAATGCTCTATCCAGCAAGACTATTAATCAAAATTGAAGGGGAAATCAGGAGTTTCAAAAACAAAAAAAGGCTAAGGGAGTTTATAACTACCAAGCCAGCAATGCAAGAAATGCTAAAGGGAATGTTGTAAAAAGAAATAGAAAGGCAGGAAGGAACACAAGCATAAAATATAGAAATGGCTACAAAGAAGTACCTATCAACCCTCCTCTTCTTGCTGGGGTTCGGGTGTGCAGTCCCAGGCTTCATAATGTATGGAGGCAGAGGGAGAAGGCTCCTGCCCCCTCAACATCATGTCTTCGGTGCTGACAGTTTCCAGTCTGTGGGTTCTATCCTCAAACGCCAGGACACAGGGGAAAAAAATACCTATCAATAATAACATTAATAATGGATTAAATGCTCCAATCAAAAGACATTGAGTGAATGGATGGATAAGAAAACATGATCCATATATATGCTGTTTATAGGAGACCCACTTCAGAACAAGGGACTCACTAACAGAGACTGAAAGTGAATTAATAGAAAAATATCAGCCAAATGGAAATGAAAAAGAAAAAAAAGAAAAAAAAGCTTGGATAACCATACTTATATCTGACAAAATAGACCTCAAAGTGAAAACCATAACAAGAGACAAGAAAGGACACTTGGCCACTTCATAATTCTAAAGGAATCAATATAAGAAGCTGATATAAATATGTAAAACATTTATGCACCCAATGCAAGAGCACCCAATTATGTAAAAACACTTCTGGAAGATACAGAGGTAATAGTGACAGCAACACGATCATAGTAGGAGACCTTAATACACTATCAACATCACTGGATAAATCCTATGGACAAAAATTAACAGAAGAACATCAATCCTAAACGACTCACAGGATTAGATGGACTTAATTGACATCTTTAGAATATCCCACCCCAAAACCAGAATTCTTCTCAAGCACACATGGGACATTTTTAGATAGATCACAAATTGGGACACAGGGGAAGTCTCTCCAAATTCAAGAGGATTGAAATCAAATTAAGTATCTTCTCAGATCACAACGTCATAAAATTAGAAATCAACTACAGTAAAAGCAATCACAAAAATTCAAACACTTGGAGGCTGAATAGCATACTATTAAACAATGTATGGGTTACCAAAGAGATCAAAGAAGAAATAAAACACATCCTGGAAATAAACGACAATGAAAACACAACAATCCAAAATCTATGTGACACAATGAAAGCAATCCTTAGAGGGAAGTTCAAAACTCTACAGGCCTACCTCAAAAAACAAGACAAAGTGATAATAAATTATCTAACCTTACAAATTAAAGAATTAGAAAGAGAGCAACAAGAAAAACCCACAAAATCCAGAAGGAATGAAATAATAAAGATCGCAGAACAAATAAATGACATAGAGACAAAACAAAACAAAACAAACAATCAAACAAACAAAAGCCCACAGTACAAAAGATCAATGAAACCAAGAGCTGGTTCTTTGAAAGGACAAACAAGATTGATGAACCTCTCACCAGGCTCACCAAGAAGCAAAGAGAGAGGACCCAAATAAACCAAATCAGAAATGAAAGAGGTGAAATAACAAGAGACCTTATAGAAATACAAATAATCATAAAAATTACTATGAGCATCTCTATGCCAACAAACTGTTCAACCTAGAAGAAATGGATATTTTCCTAAAAAATGCAACCTTCCAAAACTCAGCCAGGAGGAATAAAAAAAAAAAATCCAAATAAGCTGAAATATGGAGGAAATTGAAGCAGTCATCAAAAAGCTTCCAACAAAGACAAGCCCTAGACTAGACAGCTTCACAGGGGAGTTTTATCAAACATTCAAAGAATAAATAAAACCTATCTTCCTCAGACTATTCCAAAAAATTCAAAATGAAGGAATACTTCCAAGCTTTTTCTATAAAGCCACCATTACCCTAATCCCAAAACCAGATAAAGATAATACAAAGGAGAATTACTGGCCAATACCCATCATGAACATAGATGCTGAAATCCTCAACAAAATTCTAGCAAATCAAATCCAGCAACACATTATAAAGATAATACACCATGATTAAGTGATATTTATTCCAGGGATGCAAGGATGATATAATATCTGCAAATCAATAAATGTGACACACCATATAAACAAACTGAGAGATAAAAAAGCATATAATCATATCCATTGATGCAGAAAAAGCATTTGACAAGATCCAACACCCTCTCTTTATAAAAACTCTCAGCAAGGTAGGAATGGAATGATCATACCTCAACATAAAAAAGCCATATATGACAAACCCACAGCCAACATCATACTCAATGGTCAAAAACTAAAACCATTTACAATTAGAACAGAAACAAGACAGGGATGCCCACTTTCACCACTCCTGTTCAACAAAATTTGGAAGTACTAGCCATTGTGATTAGTCAACAAGAAGAAAAAAAAGCATCCAAATTGGAAAGGAAAAAGTAAAACTGTCCTTATTTGTAGATGACACGATATTATACATAGAAAACCCCAAAGAGTATAAATAAACTAATAGACTTAATAAATGAATCCGGTAATGTAGCAGGATACAAAATTAACACCCAGAAGATGATGGCCTTTCTATACACCAATAATGAACTCACAGAAAGAGAAATTTAAAAAGCATTCCCATTTACCATTGCTATATTAAATTGCTTTATTAAAAATGAAGATACTCAGGAATAAACTTACCAGGGACATAAAGAACCTGTACTTAGAAAATTTCAGAACACTGAAAAAAGAAATAGGGGAAGATATGAACAAATGGAAGAATCATTTTATTTTGTAAAATGTTCATGAGTTGCTAGAATCAAAGTCATTAAAATGTCCATATTGCCCAAAGCAATGCATAAATTCAATGCAATCCCCAGTAAAATACCAATGGTATACTTCAAAGACCTTGAACAAATTCTACAAAAATTCATCTGGAATAATAATAATAATAATAATAATAATAATAATAATAAAAGACTGAATAGCTGTAGCAATCTTGAGAAAAAAAGAACAATGTTGGAAGGATCACAATACCAGATATCAAACTATACTACAAAGCCACTGTTGTCAAAACTGCCTGTAACTGACAGGAGATGAAATGACAGGAGGTGAAAACAGGACTTCCCTCCCCACATTTGTATACATCCTGGTAATACTTCAGAGCTTTGAATCTGAAAACTTTCCAGAGAAAGAAAACAAAAATCAGACTAGCATTAGGATTATCATCAGTAATTCTGCATGACTTTCCAGAGAAAGAAAACAAAAATCAGACTAGCATTAGGATTATCATCAGTAATTCTGCATGACTATGATTTTGAACCTAAATTTAATATATAGCCAAGCTACTATTCAATAAGCTCAAGTCATATTTGGCAAACAAAAAAACACTAAGTTTACTATCTTGAGACCCTCTGAAAGAACTATCTGACAATGTATTTTAACAAAAATATGAGGTAGATTAACCAAGATAAAAATAAAACAAATAATTATAAACAAAAATTCTAAATTATAATATATAATTATAATTATATATTATAAAATGCAGATAACATAAATGGTTAGTGTTTTTTGGAGTACTACATACATTTGGAGGAGTCAACATACATTTTTAATGCACAGACGCTTCTAAGCCACAATTTGGTTTCTGAGTACTTATCCTTAAGTGAACCAAGAAGCATGTAGAATGTGTCTCACCACATCATTGTTGGGTGACAATTTAAATGGCTACTCATTTGAGAGTGGCTAAATAAATTATAGCATCATCTATACTAGAGTTTAATAAGATACATTTCAACCAATGATGTATGCACTGACATAGAAAGATCTATATAATATATATGGTATCATGAAAATAAGAGTGGTAGAAAAATACATAGAATGAAGTTCAATTAATATAAAAATGTTTATTTGTACATCCACACAGCTAGAAATAGAAAATAAACTATTGTTGTGTCTTGGAGAAAAAGGGGGAATTAAGGGCACACTTTCCATTTTTATCCTATATTCTGCATGTTTGAAATAATTTCTCACTACAAGGTGTTTTCTACACACTATTTACATAACAACAAATGCAAATATCTTCGCTTTCTTAGTTCCTTTTCATAAATAAGGCATCCTATATAATAAAAGGCTAAGATGCAAATAGATGGAATAGTGGAACAACTGAGCAACCAGTCACTATGATGTGCGCTGACCAGCAGGGTGTGTTGCAGAACATGGCAGGTGGCAGCGGCAGCAGGATGGTGGAACAGGTGAGTGGGGGTGCCAGACCAAGGTGAAAATTCTTTGCTCCCATGAGCCAAGATCCTGCCAGGCACTTATACCTGCTGACAGCATCAGCCACACTCACACCCGCTGCCAGTGCCCAGTGCTGGCCCCAATCACTCATGTCATCAGCGAGTGTGAGTGTGAGTGGTGGTGGCGGGAGCGGGGCTGCCAGAAGACAGGGGACAGGACTGGGGGCTGTGGTAGGAGGGGTCGGGTGAGGGTGCAGAGTATGGGCTGAGACCTGACCCTGTGCCACCACAGCCCTGTGGCCCACATTTACTTTCAGGTGCACAAATTCGTGCATTGGGCCCCTAGTATTTCCATAAGCTTCATTACATATATTTTTTTATTTCCCTTTAACATGATCAGTGTAATTAATCATTTAAAAGTTTCATTGGCTTCATTAAATTAAATTAAATTCAGCTTTTTATTCTAGTGAATTTATTCCACCAAGTTGGAGAAATATAAAAGAAAAAAAGCCTTGCCTAACTGCCTGTTTTCATTAGTTTCCCTGGGCTAAAAATGTGTTGAACATATTTTCATGTTATCTTATGGCCAATGGTTTGTTCAAGATTCTAAGCCAGTAGTCTGGAATGCTGGTAGGTAGTCAAATGCCAATAGTGGGTAATTCACTGTCTTTTCCATTCCTGAGACACTATATCCACTAAACCCTCATTATGAGTCAAAATCAAATTAGTTTTTGTGCAAAATCAGAATCTTAGCAAATATGAAGAACTTTCTTAATCAGGATATGCAAGTATCATATATACTTCAAGAGAATTTCCTTAATTAATATTTCACTTTCTTTTGAATCTCATGCAACTGAAATAAAGAAGCAAATGTTCCTCATTTATTATTATGCACTAACTAAGTCATATTTGATAAAAGTTTAAATAAAATAGCAGATGTTTTCTTGTGTTTTGTCAGAGTAATATTTCTAAAGCCATGTAGTATAATAGACTAGGTCATAGTCAGACTTGAATAACTTAGGATCTAGTGACAGCTTTTGGATTTTCCTGTTTTGTGACATTAAAAAAAGCACATTACTTCACGAACCTCATTTTCCTTATATAAGACACAGATAATAAACTTGTCCTTGGTCCCTCGCAACATTGCAAGACAATTCACATGAAATATTGGGGGGCAAACTCAACTGCAAAGGACTATGTACCCAGGAGGTATGACTATTAGAAGAAAATCAGTCATCTGATGCTGCACAAATATAATCAACAGAAAGCCAAAATACCTATTTAATTCCTGTGCTTCTCTTTTATTTTTTCTTGTATCATAGAATCAAGTCACAAATATAAAATGCAATAAATGCATTTCCAAGGCACAGTCATTAGACAGACAAAGCCCTATAGAGACCAGACTCCTTTACTATTCTGAATGTTGTGGAAAAATAGCTGTCAGTTCTTGTCACACCTTGTTATCTTTTGGTCAGTGATGTAATTTGGTATTAGAGAACTACTGTTTTAGTCTCCTTGGAGAAAGATTCAATGCTTATGGTGCAGTGGGAGGTTTGCAGCATGACTCAGTGCTTTCCTTTAACTAGATGGAACATTAATTAAGAAAAAAAAATTTTGCTGTTATAACACACATTTTAAATGCTACTACTGGAAAAAATAAAATTAGTTTTGACTGTTTTTGCATGTTGCATATATTTCTTTTTTTATATTTTTTATTGTTTAAAGTATTACAAATAGTAGTACATATGTCTCCTTTCCCCCCCTATCGACGTCCCTCCAGCCTTCTCTGCCCCCCAGTACATGCCCCTACCTGCCCCCCCACCCCGTGTCTTGTATCCATTGGTTATTATATTTTTGTTTGAGATTAACTAGGCTACAGTTTTGGACACCTGTGAAAAGGGTAGATGAAACAGAATCAGGAGAGGAAAACTGCAGACAGTAATGAGATCTAAAAATTACTAACCCAAAGCAGAGCTCTGGGGCAAAGAAGAAGAGATGAAGAGTTCCATTTTGACCAATGTCCAGGCCCATGTATCTTTGCCATTTTCAGTCATTGGCTAGGGCTTACCTGGAAAGAATAGCTGAGATATTTCCTGGAAAAACTACCAATAGGAGGCTGTTAGCTAGTTGTATTCCTTGCAAGTGAACAAGTTTTTCTTGTAGGGAGATTTAGGCACACATATCCATTGCTGCTTCAGTGGTGCCAGAGGTCAAATGAAAAAGATACAGAATAAAAAGTCTCCCAGGAGTGAGGGATAAATGAGTGCATTAGATAAATAAAGTAGGACATCTGGGTAATACTAAAAATTCACTTGAAAATAATAGTCATTTATTTATATGAAAATGTGTCAGCATAATCCTGTGATTTTCTCAATTCATTTTCACCTATTGCAATAGGTAAGTGAAGAATTGGATTTACCAGGGTTGGGATTTTGTAATTTAAGTAAAAACAGAGGGTAATATAATCTATTCAGTTACAAAATTCTAAAATTTTATGTGTATAAAGGAGATCTTTCACCTCAATGGCTTCCACACTGATTCCAAGGGTCAACAAAATGCCCCATTTCTGGCCTATTTTTAAAATAAAGTTTTATTGCAATATTGCCAAGCATATTTGTTTGCATACTATCTTTGTTTCATGTTACAAAGGCAGGGTTGCGTAGCCACAATACAGATTGTATGGCACACAATGCCAAAAATACTTACTTTCTGGACCTTTGTAGTCAAAGTTTTGCCTCTGGATTAGGCTAATATAGCTCATCTTCCTTGGGGATCCCACCCAAATCACTAGCCTCAAAGACTGTAACCATTTGGCATAGAAGAGGGGCATTCTTTGATCATGGGCATAGAAGCAGGTATAATCTGTGCGAGATCCTTCAGGCCCTAGAAAATTGCTTCATTTAGTTGGTGCATAGTACATTTTTTATTGAATTAATTTGTGTTAAATACTATTTCAACTTTGTACTCATTCAATTATTCTATGACAAGCCACTGTTACAGGCCCTAGGGATATAACATCATTTTGATGTACTTGTAAACCAATATTTTATCATGACTATGTATTATCTTACTTTCCACCTAAAAGTAGCACTATTCTTTCAATATATTCCTTTGCTATATATAAATAATGCCCAATGTCTAATTTTGTGTTAAATAAAATTATATATAAGCCAATATTTTACAAAGCAAAGCCAGGGTTCTAAAATTCTGCTGAAATGTTTATAGTACTTTTATGTAGTACTTTACATGCTAAGTTTATAAACAACTACTATTTCTAGCGCCAGTCAGTCATTGATGACATTAACCTTTTTTCATGACATTCATTCATCAGGCATTTAATCAATTAGTCATTCAGGTGTAAACTTTGGGGAATGGCATGGCATTCACAGTTCACATGCTTTATCAGGTTGCAGAAAAGGTAGCTGCAAGTAATGTGCCAATCTTTGGGCCTATAACTTGGATAAAAGAAAATTAGCTTTCCACTTTCAGGAGAATCTGGAGATTGGAGAGGAAAAAGGATTATGGAATTGGGAAATGGAGAAGTAAGAGATTGTTGTAGGGAGAGATAATAGAGAAAAACATGGAGATCAATGCTAGAATTGGGGAAGAGCAGGGTGGTCAGAAGACCAGATTATGGTTACCTGGGGCTGAGTGATAAATTTCCCAAGTGCAAGAGCAGACATTAGCATAGAAGGTGATGTTAGTGTTCTGGGATCTTGGGAAAAGGAGTAGTCTCTAACACCTCCTCTGCCAGCAGAAAAATCAGAGGGTACAATGCTGAACACATTTAACATACTGGGATCTTCATATGGCACATTTGACTCATTTGTGATCTGCAGAAATGACAGTTGCTGCATAGTTTCTGTTCATTAATATTTTTTCTATATGTTTGTGTGGATGCTTGATATGCAGGACAAAAAGAATGGTCAGCTGCTGTTATGGAATGAATTTTATCCCCTTCTCAAATTCATATATTGAAGGCCCAAACCCAAATGTGATTGCATTTGGAGATATGGCCTTTATGGAGGTAATTTAAGTTAAGTGGGTCATAACAGTGGGGTTCTGATCAAATAAAACAATTATCTTTATAATAAGAGGTAAAGGCACGAAAGATATCTCTCTCTGTACATGCATACTGAAGAAACCAAGCCAGCAACGGTTGTCTCACCAGAACAGAATCTGTAAGTATCTTGATCTGGAATTTTAGACTCTAGAAATGTGATAAAATTAATTTATGTTGTTTAGGCCACTCATTCTGTGGCATTTTGTTATGGTAGATAGCACAGACTAACACAACTTCCCAGTGTCTTCTAGATAAGAATTAATTCCAAAATAAAGCCCAACAGACACAGAAAAATGAACCCATACTCCAGTGGTCATTGATTACTATACATTTAAGAAGTTTTCTCATTGATCTCCTGGTATCCAGTTCATCTTGAACGCTAAAATTATAAATATGTCTCTTTAAACTGTCATACTCACAAATTGTCATGAGCTACCTACCACATACAGAAAAATACCCTTAGAACAAACCCCATATGTCTTAAACTGCCTTACAAAATCCTCCACCATCCTGCTCCAACTTTAAATTTCAGACTGCCACCCACATTTTTGCACCCTAAACTCCAGTTATACTACTTACACTTCCTTAATATATCATACTTTTGTATGACTTTGAGTTATAACCCTGTCTAGAATGTCCCCATCAAGTCCCTCAACTACCTTCTAAATCTTGTATCACCCTCCCAGAACCAGCTCAAGTACTACTCTGTTTTGTTCTCTCATACATTAGATGGAACTAATCGCTCCCTCATTTTTGTCCCTACATATATTTCCCTTTAATAGCACTTGTTACATTGAATTGCAGTTGATTTTTAGAGTGTCCACCCCACAAAAAGAATGAGATTTTCAAAGCAGAGAACATATATTACTCATCTTTGAGATAACAATACCAGCTCAATAAAAGCTGATGAATGAATGTTGTACAAATTTACATAACTGTTCAAGATCAGTATTGAAGAGAAATGAGGCCTCTTAGGAATAACTAAATGAATCATTTGCAGGTATATTCATGCAAGATTCCATTCTCTGGCTAACCACATAGCTATATCATCAAAAACATTAAACAGGTAAGAAATCACATTTTATGAAAAGTCTATAATTGTGGTTAATGTTTAGAAAGATTGGGGCCAAAGAACATTTTAATGCAAATATCACATTTCAAATGTGAATTTGTAAAAAAGCAATGGCTTCCTCATTTCTAAAATTAAAGATTTATATGAGATGAGTTCTAAGGGCTGTTCAAAGCCCAAATTCTCTGTATGATTCAACAAATAGGCAAGATAATACCTCTACAGCCACAGGTTCACAATTTTTCAATTGTGATCTGCTGAAGAAATCAACTCCTCACCCTCCCTCAGGAGAGGGTTAATTGGAAAGGGCTGGGTTGAAAATATGTTAAAAAACAACAACAACAACAACAACAACAACCAAAAAAACCAGTATAGCACTCAATTATGCAGCTGCCTGCCTGGGCTGCTTTCCTGGATCCAATAAGACTTCAGATTTAATGACTAAGGCTAGCTGTGGGCATTTTCCACATACTTAAATATCAACAAATCTGAAAGGCCACTGCTTCTTGAGACATTGGGGTCAAATTTGATGCAAAACAGGCATACGATTTCAAATGTAGAACTAAAGTATTGGTTCTAGACAAAACGAAAACAAATCATATACTGAGTAGTGTGCCTTTCAAACAGTGGAAGTGTCTTATCCAGATAGCGACCCAATTCAAAAAAATCTACTTTAAAACCTTAACTACCCTGTCAAATTAAATTGTTAATGGCTTAATTAACTGCTTCACAATAATGGTATCGACCAAATTCAAGTAAATTTTCATGCAGAGCTATCATCATCTAAGATATGTGTAGAAAAGCAATTAAAAAGAGAATTATATAAGTGTAGGGTAGGAGGAAAATCAGAGGTCATATTCATTTTACAGATGACAAACTAAAATCTAGAAAGGCTTAGCTGACTTCTAGCCTCACCCCACCCAACTTTCCAACCCATCCAAGCTGTTTCCATTGGTTTTCCGATATGAATGACCTACCTTGGCTCATGCTTTCTATTTTCCTAAAAAATCTCCAAAATAAGCAAAATCTGGCCTCAGTGCACCCCACAACTCTTGCTAAGTGGCCACAGGCTTTCCACTAGCAACAGCTGTCCCTAGTTCAGAGCTTGGCCTTGCCGGGGCAGTTCCAAACCCAGAACAAATAGCAGTCATTTGCAAATCATTTTGTAGCTCATATCAAGTGGTTCCAGGTCAAACACAGTTTATGGCTGACCTTTGTCTGCACCTCCAGGATGACCCCAGAGCAAGCACAACTGGTGGACAGTTCAGACCACATCAAAATATCAAAGTGTGCCCTAACTGGTTTGGATCAATGGATGGAGTATTGGCCTGTGGAGAGAGGGTTTCCAGGTTTGATTCTGGTCAGGGGCATGTGCCTTGGGGTGTGCACATCCCCAGTAAGGGATGTGCGGGAGTCGGCTGATAAATGTTCCTCTGTTGTTGATGTTTCTGGCTCTCTATTCCTCTCTATTCCCCTCTGTGAAAAATCAATGAAATATATTAAAACTAAACAAAACATCACAGCACCTTCTTCAAAAACTTAAAAATGGAATTCCCATTTGACTCACTTCTAAGAATATATCCCAGTAAATCAGGAATACCAATCAGAAAGGACATATGCACCCCTATGTCTATAGCAGCACACTTTACAATAGCTAAGATTTGGAAACAACCTAAATACACATCAGCAGATGAGTGGATTAGAAAACTTTATCCTGTTACGTGGGGTAGGCCCCTGCATAGCAGATCCTTCACAATGGAATACTATGCTTCTATAAAAAAAGGAGCCAAAACCAGTTTGGCTCAGTGGATAGAGCATTGGCCTGCGGACTGGAAGGTCCAGGGTTCAATTCCCGTCAGGGGCATGTAACTTGATTGCGGCACATCCCCATTCGGGGTTGTGCAGGAGGCAGCTAATCGATGTCTCTCTCTCATCGATGTTTCTGACTATCTCTCTCCTTTCTTCTCTGTGAAAAATCAATTGAAAAATCAATTATATATATATATATATATATATATATATATATATATATATAAAAGAAGGAACTTTTACCATTTGCAACAGCATGGATGGACCTGGAGAGCATTATGCTAAGCGAAATAAGATAGTCAGAGAAAGATAAATATCACATGATCTCACTCATTTATGGGATATAATGAACAACATAAACTGATGAACAAAAATAGATCCAGAGACACAGAAGTATGGAACATATTGTCAAACCTCAGAGGGAAGACAGGGGAAGGTAGAGGGAGGAGAGTTCAACCAAAGGATTTGCATGCATGCATATTAGCATAACTAATGGCCATGGACATTGGGGCAGTGGAGGCTTGTCCTGGGAAGTGGGAGTTACAGGGGAGGGGTCAATGGGGGAAAAGGAGACATATGTAATACTTTAAACAATAAAGGGAGAAAAGAAGGAAGGAAGGAAGGAGAAAGGAAGGAAGGAAGGAAGGAAGGAAGGAAGGAAGGAAGGAAGGAAGGAAGGAAAGAAAGAAGGAAAGAAAGAAAGAAAGAAAGAAAGAAAGAAAGAAAGAAAGAAAGAAAGAAAGAAGAAAGAAAGAGGGAAGGAAAGAAAGAAATCAAAATACCACCACTTAACCATTTTACAAGCAACAAACGTGTAGGGCAGACTCAGTGGGCATCAGAGCCCCAATTAAGTAAGTCCTGTTATGTGAGGTGGACTCCTGCACAGCAGATGCTTCATGGTGGTCAGAGGTCATTGATCAGTGGTTGCAGCCAGTTCTTGCAGCTGGTCAGCCTGGGGATAAATTACTCCCATTAATGTGCCATCAACAATCAAGGCTCAACTAGAAGAGGGTATACACAGCCCACATGGATAGTGCACATCCAGTGCCCAGCTTGGGTGATTTAGGAGGCTGTGACACTATATCTTATAGAACACCAACTACCTTAGGGCATTCTACCAAGTCTGGGAGACATAGCAGCTCTATCTAATATATAGAAACAAACAAAGGGAGGCTGCCACAATAAGGAGACAAAGAAACATGACCCAAATTAAAGAATAGAACAAAACTTCAAAAAATAACTAAATAAACAGAGACAAGCAATCTATAAGATGCGGAGTTCAAAACCCCAGTTATAAGGATGCTCAGTGAGCTTAGTAACAACAACAACAGCATAAAAAAGACCAGTCAGAAATGAAGGATATACTAACTGAAATGAAGAATAATTTACAGAGAATATACAGTAGAGTAGATGAAACCAAGAACCATATAAGTGACTTAGAATATAAGGAAGAAAGCAACAACAAAAACACCTAATCAGAATAAAAAGAAAAAGAATCCAAATAAATGTAGAGAAGGAACCTCTGGGACAACTTCAAGATTACCAACATTTCCATCATGGGGGTACCAGAAGGAGAAGAGAGAGAGAGCAATAAATCGAAAACATATTTGAAAAAAAGAATGTCAGAAAATCTCCCTTACCTTGGGAAAGAAATAGACATACAAGTTCAGGAAACACAGAGAGTCCCAAACAAAATAAACTCAAAGAGGCCCACAGCAAGACAAATCATAATTAAAATGTAACAGGTTAAAGACAAAGAAAGAATCAGTTATTTACCTACAAGGGAGATCCCATAAGAGTGTGAGCTAATTTCTTAACAAAAACTTTGCAGGCCAGAAATATTCCAAGTGATGAAAAGTAAGGACCTACAATCAAGATTTCTCTACCCATTAAAGTTATCATGTAGAATCTAAAGACAGATAAAAAGTTTCCCAGACAAGAATAAATTAAAGAAATCCATAATCACAAAACCAGTATGATATGAAACATTAAGATCTTCTTTAAGAATAAGAAAAAGATCAGAAATATGAACAATAAAATTTCAATAAATACATATGAATAACATTCCTATATAATAAAAGCCTAATATATAAATTGTCCCTTTGATTGGACCTGGAGTTTGACCAGCCAGTCAACCACCCATGGCCCTGCCCTTGGCTGGCCCTGCCTCGGCCAGCAGTGGTAGTGGGTGGCAACTGGCCAGGGCAAGGGAGTTTCTGGCTGGCGGCCAGAGGCATGAATTTTGACAGATGAGATAAGTATTGGGGGATGGTTGAAAAAAGTGAAAGGATTAAGATGTATAAATTGTGTCTTATAGAACAGTCATGAGGATGTAAAGTATAGTGTAGGAAATATAGTCAATAATATTCCAATATCTATATGTGGTGTCAGATAGGTGTGAGATTTATTGGGATGATCACTTAGTAATTTAGGTAATACTTAATTATTGGGGGTACACTTGAGTCTAATATAAAAATGCACGTTAACTGTAATTAAAAATGAAAAAAATATTATTAAAATAATAAAGAGACAGCTTCTCCACCATGGTGTTTTGTTCTTTCTGGTACATACATGTATTATGGTACACATGTGTGCATTTCTGGAGATGTATTCAGAACATTACAGACTTCAGAGTCACTTATTGATGTAAAAATATCTTATAACAACCCCTCCACCTCTTCCTCACATACTCTTAACCTGTCAGTAACTTCACATTGTCTGTGTGACAAAATACATGTTCTTTAGCTTGACACATAACACAATGTGCAATTTGGCATCTTTTACCTCTGTGGCAGCACTTATGCCTACTCCTCCCTACCCTGAATTTAATTCTGTAACAACTCAATAATTCTTATTTGTTCCAATAAATACATCATCATCACTCACTTTGGTGCCCTTTTTCATGCTGTCACTGCTGTCTAGAATGTAAGGTTTGCTCAAATTTTACTCTTCATTGAATACCCAGACCAATAATCCCTGACTTCAATAAACCTTCTGAGAAAGTCCCTGTCAGAACCAATCTCTTTATTTGCTCTCATTCTTACACTATTATTAGAGTCCTGGTTATAGCCTGCCTTGAATTTAGAGGTCATCTTCACATATGTTCTTTCACTTGATTGTAAATTTGTGATGTGAACCTCCAAGAATCCTAGCATAGAGCTTTGCATACAGTACATGCTCAATAAAATATATTTGCTTACATTTTAATTGAGGATATAGGTGGGGGAGGAGGCAAAAATGATTTTGTTGTATAGGCAAAAATGCAAAGCAGCCCACACAGGACTACTGCTTTTCTTTTCTGCATATTTCCCTGCCTCTATTTTCCATACCCTCATGCTGGCAGATCTGACATTGCCTAATGTGCTCTGAACACTACAAAAATTACCTCTTCCCTGCTGCCACCTCAAATTGAATTCCAAACTTCCATTTTTCAGTGTAGCTGATCTCAGTAATGCATGAAGGAAGAAAATAACTAGTTTCAGGTAATACCTTCAGGTGTATGAATTTTGGGACAGACCTTTGTGCATATCTACTGGAAGCTCCCAGGAAATATTTCATGTGAAAAAAATAAATGACATTAAGAGTTGTACTCACGGAAACCAAGATGGTGGCATAGCTGAACACCTAAACTGATGCCTCATAAATTTCAAAACTACAGCTAAAAGACAAAACTGACATCATCCATATCCATGGGAAAGCTGACTGAGTGGAAATTCTACAACTAGAAAGAAAGAGAGGGGCTCACGGAGACTCAGAGGAGCTGCAAAAAGCTGAGGTACAGAGAGGATGGGCAGCGGGGTGCCTGGCTGGCTTCCTTTAGTGGAGGGAGACAGAAACTCCTGACTGCACTGAACCACAGTTCTGAATGCACTGACCCACAGTTACTGGTGCGACTCATATGGGGGAAGTCTCAACTGTCAAAAAAGGGAGGAGTGCACAGAAACTCAGGGGAGCTGCTAAAGGCAGAGGTCTGCAGGCACAGGCATCAGTGCATGCAGAGAACTGACTGCTGATTGTGCCACTGGCTTTCTCTAGTGTGCTGAACTCCATTTCCGACTGCACTGAACCCCCATTTCAGGCAAGATGTGGGGGACCTAGACTCATAGGAGTCCCTGGAGCACACAGAAACTCAGGGGAGATGTGAAAGGCAGAGGTCTGGAGGCACATGAGCGAGAGTGCAAACAGATAGGGTTGCAGCAATTATCAAGGGACACTGACACCCAGGGGCTGTGTAGGGCAGGGCTGATGGGAAGCCAAGGCTGTCTACTCAGCCTTGATATTCCACCCCATCCAAATCGAGCACAGGGGCTTTTGCATTTTTTTAAGACTTTTATCATAAGGCTGACTCTAACAGAGAACTTCTCCCGGCATAGACACAGCTGATCCTCACAACCAATTGGCTTGGAGGTCAATTCCTCCCAGTGATATAAACAACAATCAAGACTTAACTACCAAAGGATTGTATGTATGCATATAAGCATAACCAATGAACACAAGACACTGGGGGGTTAGGGTATGCCTAGGAGGCTAGGGGGGGGCAATGGGAAGATATGTATACATGTAACACATTAATAAAAAAAATTAAGAAAAGGACTTAACTACAACAAGGCTGTACACACACAGTCCACAAAGGGGTGAACCAAGAGTGTCCATCTCAGGTAACTGGAGAGATAGAGCTACTGGGCCATATAGGACAACTAGCAAACAAAGCTACTCTACCAACTCAGGGAAGCAGCAAAACTGCAGAGAAAAAGAAAACATCACAAACAAAAGGAATGGAGAAAAACAAACAAATGGATATAGAGTTCAAAACCACAGTTATAAGATTTTTCAAGAATTTCCTAGAAAAGATGCATAAATGTAGCAAGACCCAAGAGGAGATGAAAAAGGACCAACTAAAAATTAAGCATACACTAACTGAAATAAAAATATTATACAGAGACCTAACAGCAGACTAAAGCAACACAAGAATGAAATCAAAGATTTGAAATACAAAGAAGCAGAAAACATTCAATTGAAAAAGTACAAAGAATTCAAAAACTTGAAGATAGTGGAAGGAGCCTCTGGGACAACTTCAATTGTGCCAACATCAGAATTATGGGGGTGCCAGAAGAAGAGATAAATCAAGATATCAAAAACCTATTTGAAGAAACAATGACCAAAAATTTCCCTCACCTGGTGAAAGACATAGAATTACAAGTCCACGAACACACAAAACCCCAAACAAAAGGAATCCAAAGAGGACCACACCAAGATACATCATAATTAAAATGCCAAAAACAAAAGACAAAGAGAAAATATTAAAAGTAAGAGAAAAACAATTAATTACCTACAAGGGAGCACCCATACAATTGTCAGCTGATTTCTCAACAGAAACTATGCAGGCCAGACAGGAGTGGCAAGAAATATTCAAAGTTATGAATAACAAGAACCTACATCCAAGATTACTCTACCCAGCAAAGCTATCATTCAGAACTGAAGGGCAGATAAAGAGCTTAACAGATAAGAAAAAACTAAGAATTCATCAACACCAAATCAGTATTATATGAAATGCTGAAAGATACTCTTTAAGAAGAGGAGGAAGAAGAAAAAGGTAAAGATAAAAATTATGAACAATAAATATATATCTATCAATAAGTACATCTAAAAATCAAGTGGATAAAAAATCTGATGAACAGGATAAACTGGTGTATATAATAGAATCAGGGGCATAGAAAGGGAGTAGACTGACAATTCTTAGGGGGAAAAGGGTGAAAGAGTTGCGGGGAGAGACTGGACAAAAATCGTACACCTATGGATGAGGACAATGGTGGGGAGGTAAAGGCAGAGGGTGAGGTGGGAGCCGGGTGGAAGGGAGATATGTGGGGGGAAAAGAGGAATAATTGTAATAATCTGAACAAAACAAAGATTTATTTAATTAAAAAAAAGGAGTTGTTCTCTCCAAAACACTAACTTTTGTTTCATTTCTCTCCTCTTGATAAATGAATGAATTATCTTGTGTATATTAGCTTCAGCCACAAAGAACCTACTCTTTCTATAAAATTGTCTTTATCCATACAGACTAGGGTCTAAGGCATTCGAAATCCAGATGGGAGTAAGTTAATCCAGTTAGTCTCTTCTAGTTATAAATAACACTATGGAATGACCTTGGAGTTAGATGTGTGTTTAAGTCTTAGCTCCACCAGAGAGTGTCAGTTTAGGTCCTCCAGAAAGTAAATACTAATATAGAGTTAGAAGTATAAACGTTTGATTGGTAGTAATTATTGTGATAGATAAAGAGGAAGGTCAGGCAGGAATAGAAAGAGACAGCTTTCAGAGAACATTGCAGGTATTGATATGTATGAAAGGAGGAATAAAGAAGGATTGGCTCAAAAGACCCTCAACTGTGGTGTAGATGTTAGAATGTCCTATCCAGCTGAGAGGAGACTCCAAAGTTCTAGGTAGAAATAAGCAGACCCTAGTACCCTATAGCTCAGTCATTGGCTAGAGTTCCCCAAGGAGAGCCTGTCTTAGGCTTGACCGCTGATGTGGAGAACAAAACATATGGAGGTTGTCAACTGATTGTACTCTGTATGAAAAGTTGTTGAAAAAAATCTGATTAACAAACCTCTGGGGCTGCCACACAAAGAAGGTCATTTAATCTTACTGCATTTCTACTTATTTTTCTGCAAATGGGGGGAAACAAGATCTACCAATCATATTGACCAAATAAATAACCCTGGCTTACTGATTGGTTGGTTTTGCTGGCTTCCTGATAAGCACACTTTAGGCAACACTTTGCCAAACAAAAGGATGACAAACTTCCAGAAGTAATTTTTAATGTGTTTGTCTGTGTACATGTTTAATAAAACAATATCTCATTATATCTTTTTAATTGCATAATTTCCCAATCACCTTTATATGCATTGATTAAATTGCTTGTCACAATATTGTAGACCTATATTTTACTGTCCTTCTTTCAAAAAGAGAAAACTAAGTCTCAAAGAAGTTAAGTAACTACTTCAAGCTTCTAGAGACAGTGACAGGAGTATGTTTCAAATTGACATTTCCTGATTCCAAATTCAGTGTTTTTTCTACGACTTTATCATGTCTCTTAAGAAAAATGCATCTAGTGGCAAAATTAGGCAAAAAAACTATGTTAACAACTGTGTTGGGAATTATAGAGGACAATTTTCAGATGTAAAAGTTGGTAACACTATATGCAGAGCTTTCTTTGATATCCTATTACATAGTACTGGATTCACTGATAAGGTACATATCAACATATGTCATTTCAATCTGTACTAAAGACTTCAAAGGATTCTTGAGCCTGCATTAATGAGTCAGCAGTAGAATTTGGCTGTAACAGCTTTATTGAGATATATTCAGAGTTGTGCAACTATTACCACAATCAATTTTCATTATGATTATTTCATCATCCCCAAAAGAAACCTTGCATCCATTAGCAGTTATACTCCATTTTCCTAGTCTCTTATATCTAATTTATTTCACTTAGAAGAATATTTTTAAGATTCATCCATTTCATATCGCATCTTTCATGTTTCAGCAGTATTTCACTCATTTGTTGTGGCTAGATGATTTTCCAATGTATTAGTACATCATACTTTGTTTATTCATTCATCCATTGGTAGACATTGGGTTGCTTTTACCTTTTGGCTATTATGGATAATGTGGCCATGAACATGCATGTATAAGATTTTCATGAACATATCTTTTGGTTTATCTTTGATACACCTGAGATTAGTATTGCTGGGTTATATAACTTCATGTTCAACATTTTAAGGAATGTTTTAGAGGTCATCTTGAATAGTTAAAATCTGAGGTATTTGGAAATGACAGTTTCAGAGAGACTGCCTGTTATCTGCACTAGGATGGAACAATTTTCCACAATGGGGCTAGCAGAAGTTATTGAGATCTCCTTTATCTAGTCTGATGGCTTCAGTTTTCTCTAGCTTGGGGATACAGCATGCTACCAATTCTGAAGTTTTCTGTCATGTTCTTCAATAACTCTAGACTCCTACCTGTCTCAGGGCTTTTATTCTTGCTGGCTCTTCTGCCTGGGATAGTCATCCTACCTGTATATGGTCACATCTTGCTTCTTTGTGTTATCATCACTTCAGCTCAAATATTGTCTCTTCAACCAAATTAAAGTAGATACCACTCAGTCAATAATTGCAATATTGTTTCATTTTTATCCATACCACTTATCATCTGAACTACTATATACATGTTGCTATTTTAAAATATATTATATACTATATACATTTTTTTAAAAAATTGACAATTACCTGCTTTATGAAATGGGTCTGAGTGTTTTAAATATATCTCCTTACAACTTAGAATGATATTAAGTTCAGTCAATAGAGGGTACTGTGGAGACATTGCTGGATAAAGGAATTTTGCTTCTTGCTTTCTGTGTGCACTCTTGCTAGGTTACTGCAGTACTGGTAGCATTCACATTCAGAACTTCCTAGTATGGGCTCATTCCCCAGAACCCAGCTCCCACTGTGTATCTAGATTTTCTTGTAACCATCTTCAACAGCATGGGCAGGTTCCCTAGCACCTATTTCCTGTGTCACTTGCATTTTTCATGTCTAGTTCCTGTAGTGCACTGTGGCCAGCATCACCCATCTATTGTATTTGGGAGTATTTGGATTCCATTGGGGTGACTGAAGTGACAGTCCAGGGAATTTATTTTTTTAATTTTTTAATTTGGTCTGTTTTTTCTCTCCATCTCCCCCAACTTTACTGAAGTATAATTGACAATTTGATGTTTTGATATATACATACATTGTGAAATAATCACCAAAATCAGACTAATTAGCATATCTATCACCTCACATAGTTACCATTTTCTTTTTGTGTGTGTGGAGAGAACAGTTAATATTTACCCTAAGCAAATATTAAATATATAATAGAGTAAATATTCCTTTTCTCTCACCCCAGTAACTGGCACCTCCTAATCTACTTTCTATTTCTATGCATTAAATATTTTTAGATTCCACATATACACTGAGTGGCCAGATTATTATAATCTCTGAATGCATAATAATCTGGCCACTCAGTGTGTATCCTATATAATAAAAGGCTAATATGCACATTGTCCCCTCGACCAGGAGTTTGACCAGCAGGCCGGCTTATGTTTTTGATATCTTACCTACATAATCAATGCCAACAAAATAATGCAAATGCTTTCTTCTGGTGGTTGTACAGTTTCACATTTTATGTTTAAGTATTTAATGCATTTTGAGTTAGGTTTTGTATATGGGATCAGAAAGTGGTCCAATTTCATTATTTCGCATGTGAAGATGTAATTTAACGAACAACATTTTTAAAGATATTATGATTTTCCCCCTAGAATATTTTTGACTTCACTGTCAAATATTAGTTAACCAGTTAAGCATAACTTAATTTCTGGGATCTCTATTAGGTTCCATTGACCTATGTATGTATATTTATGCTAGTACAATACTGTTTTGATTACTGTACATTTGTAATATAGCTTGAAACCAGGAAGTGTGATTCTTCTAACTTGTTCTTCTTTTTCAGGATTGCTTTGGCTACTTATGGTCTTTTGTTCCATACCATTTCTAGGATTGTCATCTCCACTTCTGTAAAATATGTTATTGGAATTTTGTCAACTATAATTGAAAACAATTTTTAAAAATATCTATAAATTTAAGTAGAAAAATGGTTTAAGATACTTTGAATAGTTTTGATGAGTTGACAATAAATCCTTGACCATCATCCAGTGAAAAATTAAGCTATGTGGAATAGCATTTACAGACTGATAAAATGAAGAAAATAATGCCAGGAGGAACTGTCTAGGAGAAATTCCCTTGTCCTCTTAAATGAAGTTCATAGCTGCTGTGTCTGGTCCTTCTGCTCTGGCAGAACTCTATCTTTGACTAGAGGATGTCCAAGTCAAGGCAAACATGATGGTATAAGGAAGAATGAGACAATCCTGTTCCAATTGAATCCTATCTAACCTGTGATATCTAAAGGTGATTTTCGCATTTTTATTGTTTTATTACACCTGATACCATTTCGTTAGGAAATATCAAAAAGAATATTGGCACATTTAGAAAAGTGGAGGGAGAAAAAGAGCCAATGTTTTTATTGTTCTCAGCATTTTGGGTGGTAGCAGAAGTTTTGGGCTAAATACACCATAACCTTCCTAGAAACCTTTATTGATATTTCTATATCTATCGATGTATATTTTCAGTACATATGTATATTTCAAAATATGGGAATATTTGGGGAGTACATGATGGAAGGTTTGAAAATGAGGGGATACTCAAAATATATTCTCTTGCTTCACTCTAATATCTCCATGGCAAGAATCCATTATGTGTTCATACAAATCATCTAACTTTCTCCACAAATATTTCTATAACCTGGTACTTATATTCATAAAACTAGCTTGTCTTAGTACCATGTTCTCTACAGGCAATTATTCTAAATTCCAGAGTAATGGGAAAGAGGAAAGGAATATTCTCCCTCAGACTGAAATCTGTCACATAAGCCAAAACCGGTTTGGCTCAATGGATAGAGCATCAATCTGCGAACTGAAAGGTCCCAAGTTCGATTATGGTCAAAGGCATGTATCTTGGTTGTCGCAGCATCCCCAGTGGGGGGCGTGTGGGATATGGGTGATCGATGTCTCTCTCTCATCGATGTTTCTGGCTCTCTATCCCTCTCCCTTCCTCTCTGTAAAATATCAATAATATATATTAATATATTTTATTGATTTTTCACAGAGAGGAAGGGAGAAGGATAGAAAGTCAAAACATCGATGAGAGAGAGACATAGATCAGCCGCCTCCTGCACACCCCACACTGGAAATGTGCCCGCAAGCAAGGTACATGCCACCGATCAGAATCGAACCCGGGACCTTTCAGTCCACAGGCCTACGCTCTATCCACTGAGCCCAACCGGTCTCGGCTAAAATATATTTAAAAAAAAAAGAAAAAGAAATCTGTCACATAAGAAAGGTCAGTGCTGATGATATAAATGCATTTTGAGTTAGTTTTTTTGTGTATGGGGTCAGAAAGTGGTCCAATTTCAGTATTGCCATCAGTAGGCATGACAGAGAGTGAGGTTAGATAGTAAAATACAGACTCCTGGGTTCTTAGAACCCTCAGAAGTGAAGAAGAGGTGGAGAAGCCAATAAAACAGAACTTAGAAGCAGTTGCCAGTGGCATAAGAGGAAGTACAGGAAAGTGTGGGTTCCTAGAAGATAAGTGAACAGTATTAGGTCAAACTATAGTGGAGACTGAGACAAAAGCAAATATGTGCACCCTCATATACATATTTTGGGTGCATATTTTACATTTTTTCCCAGAGTATTAAAGTAGAAGAAAAAATAAAGTTTGAAAACATTATTTATGAATGTGCTTCCATTAGAGCCAGAAAATCAAAATTATTTTAAAATTGGGAGTATAAAACATGTATATTTAAAATAATATTATAAGTTTTATTATATTTACTTTTCCATTTTTCAATATTTTGGAAAATTACATTAAAATATATGCATAAAATGTATATGCACATATACATAGATTTTTACTTGATTTTTTACTTTTCTGAACTATTGCATTGGAATATTATTTATATTGATTAATGAGTTTTTAATGTAACCTTTAAATTTTGTACCTAAGATAAGTGAAATACTCACTTGCCTCCCCCTAACTTCAGGTCTGCAATTCAAGAAAGCTTTATAAGGAAGAGAGAGCAATACACTAGTCCAGATGCTGCTTGGATGGTCAAATAAGCTGGGGATGGAAAATTGGCCATTGGGATTAACAACATGGGGCTCATTGGTAACCTTGACAACAGTTTCAGTTAAGTATTGGGAGTAAAATCCTGACTATAGTGGATTTAGGCAGGACTGTTAAAAATTAACGTGCAGGGCTTTTATTTACGGAGGTAACTATGTGTCAATAAGGAAAGATTAATGCCATTGGAAGATTTTTATTACATACATTTCTTAAGAGGAGGGAGCATTCTACACACATAGGGCTATTCTTGCAGAAGCAGGAGTGACAGGAAAGCATGACCTAAAGACTTTGTTATATATTTCCCTCAGGAAAGGTAAGGCAGGACATGGGAAACAGGTTAAAATTGACTAGATTGAATAATATCAGGGGGCTCTGGGCTATAGGGGTAGTCTTTAGTGGTCTGGTACTTGGCTCTGAGTGATTTAGGGCAGGAAAATATTGGCTTAGTGAGAGTTGATAAAGAAGGTGATTGGGGGTATGGACTTGGAATTGGTTGAAGGATTTTTAATACAATGTCTGTGTAAGCCAATGCTGGATCACAAAGGAGACATAAACAACTTTGGCTATTAGTTTGGCACTGCAATTAATGGATACCAAATAGACAAATACAGAATCTAAGAAAATTCAGTTACTATAAGGACAGAAGGGCTGGTAAGGGAGTATAGAAGGCAAAATTGTTTTTATATTTATTTATTTACTATATGTTTCAATCTGACTTGGTTTTCAGACTAAAGAGCCAATATTTTTTTACACTTCTCAAAAGCTATTTGCATTACAACGTATGTGAATAACCACTAAATTAAAATTTCTTGTGAAATGTACAATATAATGCTGTGGCTTCATAATACCAAGAAGAACAAAGGCAACCTTGAATCGAAGACAGAAATCAAATAACCATGAGATAAAATATTACTTTCTATTGACATTTTGTAAGTTAATTTACCTTTAGAAATGTCAAATGATTTTTTCACCTTTGTTCAGCATGTCCTCCTTGCTTTCTCTTGAAAGCACTCCTCTCTCCTAGAATTTCTCAACACAGTGTAATAATTTAAATAAAATGAGAAACAGTGAGAGAGGAAGCACACCACTGCATTATAAAAATGCATATTATCTCTCAAGATAACTGAAATTAAGGATTCTCAAGCATTTAGTATTTATATCTGCAGAATTCCTATGGGGTAGAGTAATTTGCACCTCTCTATTTTATGGAGGATTTAGCAATTTAATTCATGGATACATAAAACATTAAAGAAGAGAGAGTCCTGAGAAATCATGGTCTTCAATGTTTCTTATCAACACTCAGAGATTTGCAAACCTTCCTGAGGGTTCAGGTAGTAATGATGATCATTGTGTCTATTTCAATTACTATTTAAAAATAATCTGCCCTGGAGAGAATCCGAGATGGCGTTATAGGTAAACACCTGCACTGCTGCCTTGCACAATTTCAAAACTACAACTAAAAGACAGAATGGACATCATCCAGAACCACAGAAAAGCTGGCTGAGTGGAAATTCTACAACTAGAAGGAAACAGAGGGGCTCACAGAGACTCAGAGGAGCTGCAGAAAGCTGAGTTACAGAGATGTGCGCATGGAGAGAGCAGGTGCCAGAGTACCTGGCTGGCTTTCTCTGGTGGGAGGGAGATGGAGACTCTCAACTGCATTGAATCCCTTATCTTACTACACTAAACCCCAGATTCAGCTGAAACTCATACTGGGGGAGTTTGGACTATGAAAAGGGAGAAGTGCACAGAAATTTAGGGGAGTCACAAAAGATCAGAAGTCTAGTGGCACGCAAAGCACTGCACATAGAAGACAGACTGCTGATTGTGCCGCTGGCTTTCACAGGTGGGCAGGAGACAGACCTTCCTAACTGCACCACTTCTAACCCCACTAAACCCCAGTTTTGGGCAAAACCCTGGGGACTCAGACTCATATGGTCCCAGAGTGCAGGGGAGCCAGAAAGGCAGCAGCCGAGAGGCACTGCAAGAGAGCTTGTGTGCCCACAGGGACCACTCCAGTGATTACCCAGTCATGTGAGACTCAGGGGCAGTGGAGGGCGGGGCCGACTGGAAGGCAAGGTGGTCTGTTAAGCCCTGAGACTCCACCCATCCCAAGCTCCACAGAGAGGCTTTTGCAGTTTTGCAAGTCTGGTATCATAAGGCTGAATCCAACACAAATGTTCTCTTGGCATAGTGAAAATGCTGAGACAAGGGAAGGGATCACAAACAAAAGAAATGGAGGAAAACAAATGACTGGATATAGAGTTCAAAACCACGCTTATAAGGTTTTTTCAAGAATATCCTAGAAAAGTTGGATAAAGTTAGCGAGACCCAAGAGATGAAGAAAAAGAACCAACTAGAGATGGAAAAAAACCAACTAGAAATTAAACATACACTGACTGAAATAAAATATATTATACAGAGTCCTAAAAGCAGACTAGAGAAAGGCAAGAATCAAGTCAAAAATTTGAAATATAAAGAATCAGAAAACACTCAACTGGAAAAGCAAGAAGAGAAAAGAATCCAAAAATGTGAAGATAATGTAAAGAGCCTCCAAGACAGCTTCAAGCGTACCAACATTAGAATTGTGGGGGTGCCAGAGGAAGAGAGAGAACAAGATACTGAAAACCTATTTAAAGAAATAATGACTGAAAACGTCCCACATCTGGTAAAAGAAATAGACTTAGAAGTCCAGGAAGCACATAGAACCCCATATAAAAGGAATCCAAAGAGGACTACACCAAGACACATCATAATTAAAATACCAAGAGCAAAAGACAAACAGAGAATATTAAAAGGAGCAAGAGAAAAACAGTTCATTACCTACAAGGGAGCACCCATACGACCATCAGCTAATTTATCATCAGAAACAATGCAGGCCAGATGGGAATGGCAAGAAATATTCAACATGATGAATAGCAAGAACCTACGACCAAGAATACTCTATCCAGCAAAGCTAACATTCAGAATTGAAGGGCAGATAAAGAGCTTTACAGATAAGAAAAAGCTAAAGGAGTTCATCTCCAAACCAGTATCATATGAAATGCTGAAACGTACTATTTTAAAAGAGGAAGAAAAAGGTAAAAGCTAAAAAATTATGAACAATAAATACATATCTATCAACAAGTGAATCTAAAAATTAAGGAATTAAAAATTTGATCAACAGAATAAATTGATGAATATAATAGAATCAGGAGCACAGAAAGGGAGTGGACTGATAATTCTCAGGGGGAAAGGGGTGAGGGGTGTACAGGGAGAGTAGACAAAAATCATACACCTATGGATGAGGTCAACGTGAGTGAGGTAAGGTAAAGGGAGGGTTGGGAGCCGAGTGGAGGGGGGCTATGGAGGGGAAAAAAGAGAAACAAATGTAATAATCTGAATAATAAAGATTTAATTAAAAAATAATCTGCCCTGACAGATGTTGCTAATTGGTTAGGGCATTGACCTGTGACCTGAAAAGTCACAGGTTCAATTCCCTGTGAAGGGCACTTACCTGGGTTGCAGGTACCCAGCCCCAGTCAAGGCACATACAAGAGACAATCAATCAATGTGTTTCTCTTACATCAATATCCTCTCTCTCTCTTTTTCTCTCTTTCTCTCTCCCCCTCTCCCTCTCTCAAGGGGCAGACTCAGTGAGCACCAAAGCTCCAATTAAGAAAGTCTTGCCCCATAAGGATGTCTCCAGCACAGAAGTTCTCTAATCATAGACACAGCTGATCCTCACAGCCAATTTTCCTGGAGGTCAATTCCTCCCAGTGATACCAACAACAATCTTAACTACAACAAGACTGTGCACACAGGCCACAAAGGGGTGCATTAAGATTGTCCACCTCAGGTAATTGGGGATGTTGAGTCACTGGGCCCTATAGGACATGTAGCACTCAAAGCCACTCTATCAATACAGGGAAGTATCCAAAATGCAGAGACAAAGAAACAGGTCACAAATGAAAGAACTGGAGGAAAGCAAACAACTGGATATAGAGTTCAAAACCACAGTTATAAGGTTTTTCAAGAATTTTCTAGAGGAGGTGGATAAATTTAGTGAGACCCTTGAGGATACGAAAAAGGATCAACTAGAAATTAAGCATACACTGACTGAAATAAAGAATAATATGCAAAGACCCAACAGCAGCCTAGAGGATCGCAAGAACCAAGTCAAAGATTTGAAATACAAAAAAGCAAAAAACACCCAACTGGAAAAGAAAAAAAGAACCCATAATAATGAAGATTGTGTAAGGAGCCTCTGGGACAATAAAATAGGGAACAGAATAGGGAACACTCTGCCTCTCTCTCCCAACCCCCTTCCCTTTTCTATAAAAATAAATGGAGGGCTCCTTTTCTCTACATTCTCTTCAGCATTTGTCTTTGGTGATTTGTTGATGATAGCCATTCTGGCATGTGTGAGATGGTACCTCATTATTATTTTGATTTGCATCTCTCTGATGATTAATGACTTTGAGCATATTTTCATATGTCTCTTGGCTTTTTTGTATGTTCCCTTTAGAACACTCCTTTACTGTTGATGGGAATGCAGACTGGTGAAGCCTTTTGGAAAACAGTATGTTGTTTCCTCAAAAAATTAAAAATGGAACTGTAATTTGACCCAGTAATACCACTTCTAGGAATATATTCCAAGAAAACAGAAACATCATTCAGAAAGGATATATGCACCCCTATGTTCATAGCAGCAAAATTTACAATAGCTAAGATTTGGAAACAGCCTAAATGCTTACAGCAGATGAATGGATTAGAAAACTGTGATACATCTACACAATGGAATATTATTCTGATATAAAAAATGAGGAATTCTTACCACTTGCAACAGCATGGATGGAACTGGAGAGAATTATGGTAATCATTGATTCTCAACCTTTCTAATGCTGCAACCCTTTAATATAGTTCCTCATGTTGTGGTTACCCCCAACCATAAAATTATTTTTGTTGCTACTTCATAACTGTAATTTTGCTATTGTTATGAATCATAATGTAAATATTAGTATTTTGATGTAATCTTCTGGTTTCTTATATACCATATCATGTCATCTGCAAAAAAGGCAGCTTTACTTTGTCTTTTCGAATTTGGGTGCCTTTTATTTCTCTTCTTGTCTAATTGCAATGGCTAATATTTCCAGTACTATGTCAAACAGGAGTGGTGAGTGTGGGCATCCCTGTCTTGTTCCTGTTCTTAGGGGAAATGGTTTTAGTTTTTGCCTATTGATTATGTTAGCTGTGGGCTTATCATACAAGACTTTTATTATGTTAATGTATGATCCTTCTATCTCACCTGTTGCGAGTTTTTATTAAGAAAGGTGTTGGATTTTGTCAAATGCTTTTTCTGCATCAATTGATATGACTATGTGACTTTTATCTCTCAATTTGTTTATGTGATGTATCACGTTTATTGATTTGATGATATTGTACCATCCTTGCATCCCCGGGATAAATTCTACGTGGTAATGGTATATGATCTTTCTGATGTACTGCTGGATCCGATTTGCTAGAATTTTGTTGAGGATTTTTGAATCTATGTTCATGAGGGATATTGGCCTGTAATTCTTTCATTGGTATTGGTATTAGGGTGATGCTGGCCTCATAGAAGGAGCTTGGAAGTGTTCCTTCCTCTTGAATTTTTTGGAATAGTCTGAGGAGGATAGGTTTGAATTCTTCCTTGAATGTTTGGTAAAACTCC
The DNA here is from genome assembly GCA_011751065.1 of Lasiurus cinereus. Taxonomy (NCBI): domain Eukaryota; kingdom Metazoa; phylum Chordata; class Mammalia; order Chiroptera; family Vespertilionidae; genus Lasiurus; species Lasiurus cinereus. The sequence goes on from JAAGEH010000015.1 coordinate 5,321,281, forward strand.
ACTGTGAAGCCACTTGGCCCCGGGTTTTTGTTTGCTGGAAGCTTTTAATGACTGCTTCAATTTCTTCCGTAGTTATATGCCTATTAATATGTTTAGATTCTTCTTGATTGAGTTTTGGAAGGTTATATTTTTCTAGGAACATGTTCATTTCTTCCAGGTTGTCCAGTTTGTTGGAATAGAGTTGTTTATAGTAATTTTTTAACAATCCTTTGTATTTCGGTGAAGTCTGTGGTTATTTCTCCTCTTTCATTTCTGATTTTGTTTATTTGGATCCTCTATCTTTGCTTCTTGGTGAGCCTGTCTCGAGGGTCATCAATCTTGTTATCCATTCAAAGAAACAATTCTTTGTTTTGTTGATCTTTTGTATTGTTTCCTTGGTCTCTATGTCATTAACTCCATTCTGATCTTTATTATTTCCTTTATTCTGCTTACACTGGGCTTTTCTTTTGCTCCCTTTCTAACTCTCTGAGTTGTATGGTTATGTAATTTATTACCATTGTTTCTTTTTTTTTTCCCAGGAGGCTTATAGAGCTATGCACTTCCCTCTCAAGACTGTTTTCACTGTGTCCCATAGATTTGAATTGTTGTATTTTCATTGTAATTTGTTGCCATTATGTTTTTTATTTCTTCTTTGATTTCTCTGGTAATCTGGTCATTGTTTAATAGCATGCTGTTTAGTCTCCATGTGTTTGATTTCCTTGGATTATTTTTATTGCCATTGATTTCCATTTTCATGCCACTGTGATCTGAGAAGATGCTTGATATGATTTCTATCTTTTTGGATTTGAAGATACTTTGCCTATGACCCAACATATGGTCTATATTTAAAAATGACACATGTGCACATGAGAAGAAAGTATATTCTGTGACTTTGGGGTGAAATGTTCTGAAGATGTCAATTAATTCCATCTGGTCTAGTGAGTCATTTTGGATTGATGTTTCTTTGTTGATTTTGTGTTTAGATGATTTGTCCAATGGTGATAATGGGGTATTAAAATCTACTGTGATTGTAATTGCTGTCAATCTCTCCTTAGATATCATCCAGGATATATATATATATATATATATATATATATATATATCTATAATTGATTTTTTTACAGAGAGAAACATCGATGAGAGAGAGACATTGATCAGCTACCTCCTGCACACACCATACTGGAGATATGCCCACAAACAAGGTATATGCCCCTGACTGGAACTGATCCTAGGTCCTTTCAGTCCATAGGCTGAAACTCTATCCACTGAACCAAAATGTTTCCAGCCTTCAGGACTTTTTGTATGTATTTGGGTGCTCCTGTATTGGGTGTGTATATGTTTACCAGGGTTATTTCTTCTTGTTAGATTATTCCCTTTAGTATTATGAAGTGGCCTTCCTTATCTCTTGTTATGACCATCACTTTGATATCTAATTTTTAAGATATAAGTATTGTTACCCCAGCATTTTTTCATTTCCATTTGCTTGAAAAACCTCTTCCCATCCCTTCACCATCAGTCTGTGTGTGTCATTTTTCTGAGGTGGGTTTCTTATCCATTCTATTACCTTATGTCTTTTTATGGGGGCATTGAATCCATTTACATTTAAAGTTATTATTGATAGGTACTTATTTGTTGCCATTTTTATTATTTACCCCTGTGTTCCTTCTTTGCTACCTATTTTTTTTTCCACAGCATAACCTTCAGCATTTCTTGCATTGCTGGTTTGATGATAATAAATTCTCTTTGTCCTTTTTTTTTGTCTGTAAAGCTCCTGATTTCACCTTCAATTTTGATTGATAATCTTGCTGGGAACAGTATTCTTGGATTCAGTCCCTTCATTTGCATGACTTTATATATTTCATTCCATTACCTTCTGGCCTGATGAGTTTCTGTTGAGAAATCAGTGGCTAGTCTGATGGGGGTTCTTTGTAGGTAACTTTCTGTCTCTCTGGCCGCTTTTATGATTGTTACTTTTTTGTTGGTATTTGCCAATTTAATTAAAATGTGCCTTGGTGTCGGTCTTTGGGGTTCATTTTGCTTGGGACTCTGAGCTTTTTGGATTTGCGTTTTTTTTTCTTTTCTTCCCTATATCAGGGAAGTTTTCTGTCATTATTTCTTCAAACAGATTTTCTATTCCTTGCTCAGTTTCCAATCTTTCTGGAATGCCTATTATGTGGATGCTGTTTAGTTTCATGTTATCCCAAAGTTCCCTTAGGCTCTCCTGTGTTTTTTTGTTGTTGTTGCTGCTGTTGTTGGTTTTTTTGTTTGTTTGTTTGTTTGTCTTCCTAGAAGCTTCTCTACTTGGGTATTTTTAACTACCTTGTCTTGTAGCTCTCTGATGTGGTCCTATTCTTCTTCTAGTGTACTCTTGATGCTTTCTATTGAGTTATTTTTTGAAAAATATATTTTATTGATTCTTTACAGAGAGGAACAGAGAGGGATAAAGAGCTAGCAACATTGATGAGAGAGAGACATCTATCAGCTGCCTCCTGCACACCCCCACTTGAGATGTGCTCATAACCAAGGTTCATTCTCTTGACTGGAATCAAACCTGGGAGCCTTCAGTCCACAGGCCGATGCTCTATCCACTGGTCCAAACCAGTTTTGGCTCCATTGAGTTCCTTACAGCAGCGATGCCATTTTTCATTTCTTCTTTGTTCTTCATTTTCTCTTGGTTCTTACTCATATTGTCAAAGGGTTAGGGTTAGGGTTAGGGTTAGGGTTAGGGTTAAGGTTAGGTTTAGATCCTGCTTTCACTGTGGCATTCAAGATAGGTTTGTGGGAGTGGTTTCCCAAAGAGCTGGTTCTCCACAGGTCACTCCCTGTTCTGATTCCCAGGCTCCAGAAAAACAACTTTCCCCTGCACTCTCCCAGGGTGTCCCCAACTTGGTGATCCTATGTGTTAGGCTTAGCAATCAGAAGCAAGGATCTGAAGAGGAAAGAGCGCAAGTCTGCACAGTCCCTTTTTTCCCTTCCTGTCCAAGCAGCCAGCACACTGTTAAAACTCTGAGGCTGTCCTTCTGTGTCAGATCAAAATGTGTTGCTTTTCATATATCCCCTCTGTTAGCAGCTCTAAGGACCCTCTTCCACATTCACGGATCATGCCAGCCCCATTTCTTCAGGTGCAGACTTTCCTTGGTCCTCTAGCTCCCTCAGTTCATGTGTATTTCTCTTTCCTGTGGGACCAGAGACCTCACGTTATCCCAGGCTAAATCCAACCTTTTCATGGTGGAGTGTAGAGCTCCTCTGAATCTGAGTTTTTGTGCCAATTGGGGACCAGTGTTATAGGGTTTGCAGTTGTTTGGTGGGTGTCGTAGTTGTAGATTCTCAGGCTTCTGATAGCATCCACTTTCCTCTTCAAGATGGTGCAGTCGTCATGTTAGCAGTCTCCCACCTTCCCCTGGAGTGCAGCTGTCCCTTAACTTGTCAACCAACACTCCCCATTCGACCCTCAGCTGCTTTCTCTGTCTGCTCCAAAATAAGGCTCGGGACACGTCCATCTATTCCACCACCAGTTTCTTCATGAAAAGCCGAAAGAATATATAATTAGATCAATGTGAAACTGGATAATTTTGAACTCATAACTTTTGTTTTTAGAACCATATATACTTTGTTTTTCCTAAAATATGTGTGTTTATAAACGATTTTTATTCCGAGTTACTTCTTAAAAATGTATTTTAATGTTTTGGTCCCAGTAACAGATTGGCTCAAAAGAGAAAAGAAGAAAGGGGTTGAATAGGTGCTATGGATTCATAAATTGTTCCCACAGCCTTTCTTCAGGGCAATTCAGAGCTTGGTAGAGAATATTTAAATGGACTTCAATAGTAAAGTCTCAAAGTTTCTCCATTTCTCACTCTCCCCGTAAAAAATGAAAGACCTACAGTTTGATCCCCACCTTTGACATACAGTAATTTAAACATTAAAGAGAGATTTTAGTAATGAATTTCATACTTTTGAGGGGAAAAAGGATTTCCATAGCTTTGTTGGCAATAGATAAAAGTACTGAATCAAAATAACAGATTAACTGCTTATAAAACACATTCATAGGTCTAGGTTCTTTGGTCAAAAAAAGACTTTACATGGGTTTATTTATTTATTTAGAGAGACAATAACCCAATTCATCTACTAAACTGACCAACAAAAATCCCACATTTAGATTTTTAAACTTCCTCAAAAGCCCAAGAATGGCTGAAGTAATATCTCTGAGTCATCATGCCAAATTGTTTATGGAGAGAGCTTGCTCTCTTCTCTTGTGTGTCATATTTAACTGTCTTGTGATGATCACCTCAAAGCTTTCATTATTGCCTAGTGACAGGGTGTAGACACAGATATTTTTTGTCTGCTATTGATAGCCAAGTTGAGAGTCAATAAGTAAAAACCTCCTATGTTCTGACTTATTATTTCTCCATACAAAATAATATATACACAGATGCATATCCACATGTCTAATATATGTACATAATGTGAAATATAGGAAATGACTCAAAGAGGCCAATTTAAGACATCTTGATGTGGGCAATAATAAGAGTCAGAAGTACCAGTTGCTCTGCAAATAACTGTTTTTGGAGATAACATCATTCTCAATCTGATCATTGCAATTGCCTCCTAACTGGTCTCTTTGTTTCAAACCTTGCCCTCCTATATCCCAAGGTCTGTACTCTGATCTACATAGCTCTGTATAAAGTTCCCCAGAGTCCCTTGTCTCTAGAACCTCAATTCTTAGCACTCTTCCACAGTTACTTCACTCCAGGCACTTACTTCTGCTACCCCTCAAACATGTCAAATGTAATCATGCTAATAGTCTATACACTTGCTCTTCCTTCTGCTTAAAATAGTTATATCTATATCACATATCCACAGCATCCAATCCCTCACTTTGTATTAAATAGGCAACTAGAAATTAAGGGAGAAACATGTTTTCTAATAATTACACCAAGGTGAGGTGGTAACACTGGGTACAATGACAATAACAATATCATTCTTGAAGATTTTTGAATCCAGAATTTTTTCTGTTGCTGCATTATGAGGAAATCTTTCAGTCAGGCTCTGGAAAGCTAATCAAATAGATAATTAAATACAGTCTGTGCACTGACTGGCACATAGGGAAAGGAGAAAATTCATACCTGCCAGCAACATTCTAAGTTGCTGTGACAAGATTTGAGAAATTGGATAAAACCAAACACAGAGAGTTCCCAATCCAGAGCTATCCACCTTCACAGTCACAGGTAGATGTGCATGGCCCTTTATTACTTCATACTTGAAAATGTCCATAGAAATTGCCTGTAAACTTCTGTCCTCATGGAAAACTATAGCCTATGTCGGGTTTTGTTCCACACTGAAGAGTAACCTTTATTTTTCTCACTGGAATATATTTTTCTTAATAAAGCAATAAGAGTATGCCTGTGACCAAAGCCTAGAAAATATTGAAAAATGAAGAAATATATTCAATTGTAGGATGTGTTTCATGATATTATTTTCCTAATAAAACAATCAAGTACTATGTGATTTCTAGTTGGCCCTTACAATGACAGAAAAAAAAATATTTGTATGTACATCACTCCTGAGAATGCTATTTGGAATTCCATGTCCAATCACACTGTTAACACTGGAACTTAGCAAATTATAGCCTGCTACAGACTTCTAAAAACCTTATGCATGACCATTGCATGAGTACTAAATTTCCTGTACTATGGCAATAGATAAAAATAAAAAAAACACAAATGAAATGACAAAGGCCAGAGCTTCATTTCAACCAAAGGATCCTTCCCCTTTACTCCTTCTATATTTTCTTAGTAGCATCTCAAAATTGTACATTTCAATATATGCCTTTCTCACTAAAACCTTGTCATATTTCATTAGTATTCTTATCATTGCTAAGAAATAATAGTTCATAATGAGTAAATTATAGAAGTGAATCCCCTGTGCTATCTATATAATGTTGTAACTCAAGCAAAACACCTTTTAAAAGTGACTATTTAGTCTCATTAGAAGAAATGAATCAGTGGGTCAGTTCTACTAATATATTTTGTAGCACACTCATAATATAGCTATTTAACATACATTTGCTTAAGTGTAAACTTACCCAAGAACTTCAATATCATTTCTTACCAAGTGATTAGGGAAAATTTCCTGTCCTTCATCTCCCTCTTCACTTAAAATATCTCTAAATGAATCAAACAGCCAAAGGCAATAGGCCAGAGAGGATTTTGGATATTTAGACAAACTCCTATCTACTACAAACAATCTTTTCTAGTTCTGCAATGAATATCGAGTTTGTTTAACTGACTAGTACTTCTCTGAGTACCAGTTCCCCTAAGTAGGAAGGGTATATTGTGGTGATTATAAATAATGTATGCAAAGTAGCTAATTACAGACACAGCTTTCAGTAGGCAATCAATACATTGCAACTATTTTTATTTTGCTTATAAGCTAAGATTTCTACTGGGGTGGTAACCAGTATGGGAATCTAGCACAGTTTATAAAAGGAACAAATATCAAAATTTAAATAAAGCCACAACTAGAATCTGTGATGAGGAATACACCAGAAAATGTTCAAAAACATGTTCTAAGGTGTACGTAGCACTAGTGACTGGGGCATATGTGACTTCTTTCCTTACTAGAGTAAGGAAAATGAGGCACCAAGGTTGCAATTTAAGGAGGCACTCACTTTCAGATGACAACCCTGTACTCACATGATCTTGAGATTGATGCCCTGAACTGGGAAGGGAAAAGTAAAAGTATCACTTTCTGCAAATGACATGATGCTATATAAAAAAAACCCAAAGAATCCACAAAAACTATTAGAAAGAATAAACAAGTACAGGAAAATTGCAGGATACAAAATCAATGTGCAAAACTCCACTGCTTTCTTATATACTAACAATGAAATTACAGAAAAAGAAATGGACATTCTGATCAATGCTTCTCTGTTTTGTTCATTATTTCTGACATATGAGTGAGATCATGTGATATTTATCTTTCTCTAACTGGCTTACTTCACTTAGCATAATGCTTCCAGGTCCATCACGCTGTTGCAAATGGTAAAAGTTCCTTCTTTTTATAGCAGCGAAGTATTCCATTGTGTAGATGTACCACAGTTTTTTAATCCACTCAACTGCTGATAGGCACTGAGGCTGTTTCCAAATCTTATCTATGGTAAATGTGCTGCTATAAACATAGGGGTGCATACTATATATCCTATATGATTGGTGTTTCTAGTTTCTTGGTATATATTCCTAGAAGTGGCATCAGACCATCAAACCTCAGAGGGAAGGAAGGGGAGTGTGGGGGTAAGGGGAAGAGATCAACCAAAGGACTTATATGCATGTATATAAACCTAACCAATAGACAGAGACACCAGGGAGTGAGCATTGAGGGGATAAGGACATATATGTAGATGAAACCAGTTTGGCTCAGTGGATAGAGCATTGGTCTGCTGACTGAAGGGTCCTGGGTTTGATTCCATTCCGGGGTATGTACCTTGGTTGCGGGCACATCTCCAGTTAGGAGTATGCAGGAGGCAGCTGATCGATGTCTCTCTCCCATCGATGTTTCTAACTCTATCCATCTTCCCATCCTCTCTGTGAAAAATCAATAAAATTTATTTTTTTAAAAAAGGACACATATGTAATATCTTAATAAAGAAAAGAAAAGAAACTAGAAACACCAATCAGAAAGGATATATCCACCCCTATGTCCAATAGCAACATAATTTACCTTAGCTAAGATTTGGAAATAGCCTAAGTGCCCATCAGAAGATGAGTGGATTAAAAACCTGTGGTAAATCTACACAATGCTATTAAAAAAAAGAAGAGATTCTTACCATTTGCAACAGCATGGATGGAACTGGAAAGCATTATGCTAAGCGAAATAAGTCAGTTAGAGAAAGATAAATATCACATGATCTTACTCATTTGTGGAATCTAATGAACAACATAAACTGATGAACAAAAATACACCCAGATAAAGAGAAACATGGATCAGACTATCAAACCTCAGAGGGAAGGTAGGGGAGGGTATGGGAAAGGCAGAGAGATCAACCAAAGGACTTGTATTCATGCATATAAGCCTAACCAACAGACACACACCAAGGGGGTGAGAGCATGAGTGGGTGGGTGGAAGGCCAATGGGCAGAGAAGGACACATATATAATACCTTAATAAATAAAAAGCGTTTAAAAAAGAAATTGAAAAAATATTTGTTGAGTTGCAACTAAAAGAATAAAATACCTAGGAATAAACTTAACAAAGGATGCAAAGGACCTATATACTAAAAACTACAAAGCATTTCTAAAAGAGACCGAAAAATACAACAAAATTAAAAGATATTTCATGTTCATGGGTTGGAAGAATCAGCGTGTTAAAATGGCCATATTACCCAAAGCAACATACAGATTTAATGCAATTCCTATAAAAATCCCAATGTCATTTTTATTATTATTTTTGTTGTTAATCCTCACCTGATGATATTTCCCATTGATTTTAGAGAACATAGAAGGGAAGAGAAATATTGATATGAGAGAGACACATTTATTAATTGCTTCTAGTACGTACCCCAACAGAACAAAGGAACTGAGAGCCCAGAAATAAAACCATATGTATACATGGACAAATAATCCTATGTAATAAAGAGCTAATATGCAAATGGCTGTCACACCCTCATGTCCTCATAATATCACATCATTATAGCTCAGATACTCAACACTGGGGAGAGAGGAATGGGGATCAATGAGGCACAAATAAGCTCACAAGAGAGGAATGGGGAACAGCCAGGCTGCGGCCCAGGAGAGGGACAAGCTGCCACTCTGCAGATCTGGGTGCCAGTGGCTGCACCTGTGCCTGTGGCCTGGGAGAGGCACAAGCCTCCTGCCAAAGATCCCTGGTGACAGCACCTGTGGCTGCAGCCCAGGTGAAGCCACCTGCCCATGGTCCCCTGTGGCTGCGGCCGGCCCAAGTTAAGCTGGCCTGGGTCCTAGGTGCCTACATCCAGCCAGAGAGAGGGAACTGTGGATCTCAGGTGTCTGTGACCAGCCAGAGGAGGGAATCCTGGGTCCCAGGTGCAGGGTAAGTCAGAAGCGGTTAGGGGCAGTTAGGCCAGCAGAGGAACAGTAAGGGTGATCAGGCAGGCAGAAAGATGTGGTGTTGGGTGATCAGGAAGGCAGTCAGGCTAGTGGTTAGAAGCCAGCAGTACTGGATTGCAAGAGGCAGTTGGACATCCTCCAAGGGGTTTTGGATTGGAGAGGCTGAAGACTGGGCTGAGAGACCCACAGCTTGCCCCACATCAATTTTGTGCATCAGGCATCTAGCATTTTATAAAGGAGCCAAAACCCACACTGGATAAAATAAAGCCTCTTTAATAAATGATGCTGGAAATATTTTAAAGCCACATGCACAACAATGAAACTAGATTACAATTTGTTCTCATATAAAAAAAACTAGAGGCCCGGTGCATGAAATTCGTGCATGCTGGTATGTCCTTCAGCTCAGCCTGCATCCTATCCAATCTGGGACCCATCAAGGGATGTATGGCTGCCCATTTAGGCCTAATCCTTAGGATTAAATGGGTAGTTGGACATCCCTCTCACAATCCAGAACTGCTGGCTCCCAACTGCTTGCCTGCCTGATTACCCCTAACCGCTCCTGCATGCCAGCCTGATCACCATCTAGCCACTCCCCTGCCAGCCTGATTGATACTTAACTGCTCTCTTGCCAGCCTGATTGCCTCTAAATGTCCTCCCCTGCAGGCCTGATCACCCACAAATGCCCTCCCCTGCTGGCCATCTTGTGGCAGCCATCTTGTGTCCACATGGGGGTAGCCATCTTTGACCACATGGAGGCTGCCATCTTGTGTGTTGGAGTGATGGTCACTTTGTAAATTATTTCTTTATTATATAGGATTAATTCAAAATGGATCAAACACCCAAATATAAGATCTGAAATAATTAATTACATAAAAAAATAAGTACTACATTTATGAAACTTGGTCATAGAGAACATTTTGTAAATTTTACCCCAAAGGCAAGGGAATAAAGGGGAAAACACATGAATTGTACTATATCAAACTAAAAAGCTTCTGCACAGTAAAAGAAACTGACAATAAAACAAAAAGACAAGCAAACAAATGGGAGATGATATTTGCAAAGAACAGATCTGATAAGTGGTTAATATTCAAAACATCTAAAGATCTCATACAACACAACACCAAACCAACAAACAATCCAATTTAAAAAAAAATGGCAGAGGTCCTGAACAGACACCTCTCCCAAGAAGACATACCAACAGCCAACATATATGAAAATTTGCTCAATTTCACTAGCTTTTAGGGAAATGCAAATAAAAATATGAGATACTACTTCACACTTGTTAGAAAGGCTGTTATCAATGAGAAAAATTATAACAAGTGTTGGAGAGGATGTGGAGAAAACGGAACCCTCATTCACTGCTGGTGGGAATATTGACTGGTACAGCCACTATGGAAAATAATATGGCAGTTCCATAAAAAGTTAAGAATAGTTAACACATGACCCAGCAAACCCTTTCTTGGGTATCTACCTAAAAATTTTAAAACATTTATTTGCAAAGAAATATGCACCCCTATGTTCATTGCAACATTATTCATGGTAGCCAATACATTGAAACAACTGAAGTGTCCTTCAATAGATGATTGGATAAAGAAGATGTGATACTACTCAGCCGTAAAAAAAGATTAAATAGTACCATTTGAGACAACATGGGTGGACCTTGAAAATATTATGCTAAGTCACTGGTCAGCAAACTGCCACTCACAAGCCACATGCAGATTGCAAGCCACGGTTTGCCACTCTGTTGACTAGTTGAATATGCCAACAACTGACCTAGACTCTGGATTCCAATAATTACAAGCTGTTGTTGTTCCTTGTGATTTAGGCCCCTATCCCGGTGGTCAGCAAACTCATTAGTTAACAGAGCTGCAAACCATGCCTCGCAAGCCACAGTTTGCTCACCACTGTGCTAACTGAAATTAGTCAGTCAGAAAAAAATAAGAACCATGTAATTTCATTCATATGTAGGATATAAAACTAAAACTTAGATACATACAATACTATGGTGGTTACCAGAGAGAAAGAGGTTAGAGGATGGTGGAGGATACAGAGATCTTAATATATCTTAATATATGGTGGTGGAAGATGGTTTGACTGTGGATGGAAGGCACACAATACCATATGCAGATCATGTATCAGAAAGATACACTTAAGGAGAAAAAATGGAGGCGAAATAGACGGACGTGTTCGGAGACTTGTCGCTTAGTAGATAGAGAGAACAGCTAAGGGTCGCACTAGGAGTGTTTTTTGGGGACTCTAGGAAAAGGTGGGGGACTGCTGGATGGGGTTCCCCTGACCAGGCAGCCCCACTGCCATGTGTTTTTTTTCTCCTGGAGCACCAGCACAAATGTGGAGACTGCACCATCTTTGAAGGGGAAATTGGATGTTTAGAGAAGCCTGAAAAGCTACAGCTATTGCAACCATCAAACTAATATGAGACTCAGAACACTGCTCCCCAATTGGCGCAAACACTTGAGATTCTGAGGAGCTCTTCAGGCCACAAAGAAAGGTCAGATTTTGCCTGAGATAAGGTGAGGTCTCTGGTCCCTCAGAACAGAGAGACATGCACACTGTGGGAACTGGACTGGAGGAAAGCTGCACCTAAAGAAATTCGTGGCTGTCGGGGCTGGTACGATACATGAATGTGGAAGGGGGTCTTCAGAGCTGCTAACACAGGGGAAGTGTAGAAAACAACCCATTTTGATCTGAGGCAGAAGGACAGCCTGGGAGTTATTACAGTGTCCTGGCTGCTTGGACAGAACCAAGGAAGGGAGAGTGCAAAGATTGCACATTTTCCTCTTCAGACCCTGGCTTCTGATTTCTAAGCCTAATACATAGGATCACCCAATTGGGGATAGACATCCTAAGAGACTGCAGAGGAAAGTTGTTTTTCTGGAACCTGCTGATCAGAGTGCAGAATAACCATCAGAGAACCAGCTCTGGGACAACTCACTACCACAATCCAATATTGAGTGCCATAGGGAAAGCAGGATCTAAGCACAGGCTAGATAGGAGATACAGGATACAGTCTCATAGGTCAATCTCAAAAGACTGCTACCCAGGGGCTGGCTCACAAATAGACACTTGTATAATCACAAAATAATAAAGAGATTAAGACACACAGCCTGCTTAAAAACCAGGAGTGGCTTACAACACTGAGCAGCAGTGGAATGCAGAAAACTGCAGTACTGTCCCGACTGGGAAACATGTGAGGCAAAAAGAACAATAGAGGAAGTGAATAACCTTCACAACTGCACATTCCATTCTTTTAATTTTAATTTTTTATTTTTTTATCTTTTGATTAAAAATTATATTTTTATTTTTTTCTCAATTGATTTTACCTTCTTAATTATTGCATTTTTATTTTCAATCAGTATTATTACTACTACTATTTTACCTTTTTGGGAAAAAGTGTCATTTTATTTTCTCTTTATTTTACTTAGAGTTCTACGTTCTATTTTCATTGTTCATTTAGCATTATTTTACTCTATCTCAACTCTACCTTTATAACATCACTCTCTTTTTAATATTCCCATTTTGTTGTCCTGTTTCTCTTACTCTTTTCCTACTTTAGAATATTCCTATTCTTACTTTTTACCTGGTTAAAATTTACCTCACTTATATATCTAATTTCCAATCCCCTACTCCAAATCCATACACACTTCCCTCTTCTCTGTCTTCACCATCCAAAATATTGTTTTTCTCTATGGCCTTTTGTTGCTGTTTGCTTGAACATTGATTATATCGATTTTTTATACTTTCTTGTGAGATTGTTTTTGCTCATTCATCTTGTTTTATTTTGCTTTTTGTTTGCTTTGTTTTTGTTTGTTTGTTTATCTCTGTTTTCCCTTGCCTCCCTTGATATTAGCTGTTATTTGTAGTTTGTATTAATCTCCAGGTACTTGTTGCCAGTATTTGTTGGGATTAGTGGCTGTTCTATTGGAGTTTTCTCCTCATATATATATAATTCATTCTCCTTTTCTTTCTTATTCTCTTTCTTTTTTCTCTTCCTTTCTTTTCTTTTTCTTATGTATCACTTCTCCAATTTCATTTTGGCACTCCTTTTGTTTCTTTTTTTCCTCTTTTCACTTTTCCTCTTTTTGTATTTTCCCCTAATTTGCCTCTCTCTGGTGGTCACCTTATTTGTGGTTATTAACATTGAGAATATATTTCTGTTCAGTGCCTTGTGCATTGTACCCAGTTGTGTTTTATGTTGTGCCTTTAAATCAATGCAAGAGAGGGAGAGAAATACATAACCAGACACCCAGAGAAGAGAGACCATGGGCAGACAAAGAAACAATCTGCATATGAAAGAAAAGCAGGCATCACCAGAAAAGGAAGTAATCGAAATGGAGGCAAGCAACTTGCCAGTGAAAGAATTCAGAGAAATGGTCATAATGTGGCTCAAAGAATGGAAGACAAATTCAACAATATGAATAAGAATCAAGAGAAAATGAAGAAGATCCAAGAGGAACTGAAGAATAATCAAGAAGAAATGAAAAAATGACATCACTGTGGTCAAAAATTCAATAGAAATCAGCAAAACTGGAATAGAAGAGGCAGAGTACAGCAACAGCGAGCTAGAAGACAAGGTAGGAAAAATACTGAAGTAGAGCAGCTTCTAGAAAGAAAATTTAAACGTGGGAGAGTGTAAAGGGAGCTTTGGGATAATAAAAAACAAAAGAACATCCACATAATAGGTATTCCAGAAGGAGAGCAAACTGAGCAAGAAATAAAAAAACCTATTTGAAGAAAACTTCCCTGATAAAGGGAAGAAAAAACCCACACAAATCCAAGAATCTCACAGAGTACCAAACAAAATTAACCCCAAAAGACCATCACCAAGGCACATTATGATTAAATTGATAAAACCCATGAAAAATAAGAATCTTAAAAGCGTCCAGAGAAAGAGAAAATTACTTTCAAAGCAACCCTCATCAGACTAGCAATTGATTTATCAACAGAAACTCATCAGGCCAAAAGGGAATGAAATGAAATGTGCAAAGTCATGCAAAGGAAGGGTCTGAATCCAAGAAGACTGTACCCAGCAAGGCTTTCAATCAAAATTGAAGATGAAATCAGGAGCTTCACAGACAAAAAAGGACTAAAGAAATTTATTACCACTAAACCAGCAATGCAAGAAAAGCTAAAGTGTTGGCTATAAAATTTAGAAGGAGAAGAAGGAAAACAAGGGTAAAGAATAAAAATGACAACAAGTAAGTACTTATCAATAATAACTTTAAATGTAAATGGATTCAATGCTCCAAAAGACATAGAATAATGGATTGGATAAAAAAAAACATACTACTGAAAGCAATCTATATATTCAATGCACTACCCATTAAAATACCAAGGACATATTTCACAGACCTAGAAAGAATGCTCCAAAGATTCACGTGGAATAAAAAAAGGCTCTGAATAGCCACAGCAATCCTGAAAAAGAAGAATAAAGTAGGGGGGATCACAATACCAGATTTCAAGCTCTATTATAAAGCCACTTTTTTCAAAACAGCCTGGAACTGGCACAAGAACAGTCACATAGACCAATGGAATAGAAATAGAGAATCCAGATATTGACCTAAACCACTATGCTTAATTAATATTGGACAAAGGAGGCATGAACATACAATGGAGTCAAGACAGTTTCTTCAATATATGGTGTTGGGAAAATTGGACAGATACATGGGAAAAAATGAAACTAGACCACCAACTTACACCATGCACAAAAATAAACTCAAAATGGATACAAGACTTAAAACACAAGCCAGGAAACCATAAAAATACTAGAGGAATCTATAGTTAGCACAATCTCAGACATATGCCGAAGGAACTTCTTCACTGATACTGCTCCAAGGGCAATGGAAGCTAAAGAGAAAATAAACAAATGGGACTACATCAAAATAAAAAACTTTTTCACAGAAAAAAAAACACAGAAAAAAACAAACAAACAAAAAACAACAACCATCAACAAAACAACAAGAAAGTCCACTGTAGGGACAGCATATTTGCAAATGTTATCACTGATGAAAGTTTAATCTCCAACATATACAGGCAACTTATACAAGTGAATGAAAGGAAGATAAATGATCCAAAAAAATGGGCAATGGACCTAAATAGAATCTTTTTGAAAGAAGACAGAAAGAAGGCCAAGAGACACATGAAAACATGCTCAAAGTCTAATTATTTGAGAGATGCAAATCAAAACAAAAATATGATGCCATCTTACACCTGTCAGAATGGCAATCATCAACAAATCAACAAATGACAAGTGTTGGCAAAGATGTGGAGAAAAAGTAACCCTCGTGAACTGCTGGTGGAAATACACACTGCTGCAGCCACTGTGGAGAACAGTATGGAGTTTCCTCATAAAAACTAAAAATGGAACTCCCATTTGACCCAGCAATCCCACTCTTAGGAATATATCCTAAGAAACTAGAAACACCAATCAGAAAGGATTTATGCACCCCTATGTTCATAGCAGCACAATTTACAATGGCTAAAATTTGGAAATTGCCTAGGTGCCCATCAGCAGATGAGTAGATCAGAAGAGAATAGTACATCAATACAATAGAATACTATGATGCCATAAAAAGTAGGAATTCTTACCATTTGCAGCAACCTAGATGGAACTGGAGAACATTATGCTAAGTGAAATAAGCCAGTCAATGAAAGAAAAATACCACATGATCTCACTTACTTATGGATAATAAAGAACATTATAAACTGATGAACAAAAAGATAGATATATAGAGGCAGTAAAGCATCAAAGAGATTGTCAAATTACAGAGGGAAGGTTAGGGAAAGGCAGGGTAGATAAGAGATCAACCAAAAAACTTGTATGCATGCATATAAGCATAATCAATGGACACAAGACACTGGGGTTTAGGATATGCATGGGAGTGGGGGGAGGCAATGGGAAGATATGTATACATTAATAATTAATTAAAAATGAAATATACACTTAAAACTTATTGAGTCTATTAACCAATGTTACCCCAGTAAGTTTAATAGATAGATTTTAAAATTACAAAATAAAGAATGCAATTAATTATAAATAAATACACAAATAAATAAATAAATAAAACAATGTTATACCCTGGACATTTCACTTGCCTCATCCTTGTTCAGGCCATGTTTGACTTCTACTTAGGGGAGGATAAGAGAGAGTAAGGTTTATCATATGACTTGGAATGGCATGAGGGGAGCTAGATCAGCCACCAAGAGAACAACTTAGCTTGTTAGTACTCTGGGTTCACAGAAAAAGAGGAACTGCAAAATAATTATTGAAGATGAAGACTACAAATTGAATTGTGCCACTGCTGTTTTAAATATCTTTTACTAATGCATAGTAGCATGTTCATAGGTAAAAGACCTTGTTAGTGGTTCTTAGGCGATCCTTCTAGCGGTCCTCAACCTCTGAGGTTGAGAACTACTGCTGTAGAGCCTAAGACTATTGGAAAACACAGATATTTACATTACGATTAATTAACAGTAGCAAAATTACAGTTATGAAGTAGCAACGAGAATAATTTTATGGTTGGGGTCATCACAACATGAAGAACTGTATTAAAGGGTCACGGCATTAGAAAGGTTGAGAACCACTGGTGTAAGCCCTGTATTTTATTAGTTGGCTCTGGCATAAAGAATGTAAAAGAAATACTCCTGAAGAGATTAATAATATAAATGAATATAGTTCACAGTTCTCCTAAAACTAATCTAATGAGTGTTGCTTTACATTTTATAAAGAGCTTTCAAACTCATCTTATCTATTCATTACAAACTCAGACTAGTGGCAACCTAGTACTGTTATTTCAATTTTACAAAAGTCTGAAGTGGGGGGTGGGGGCAGTAATATTGCCTTAGTCACAACTTTCAAGGAGAGATTACATCAGAGTGTCGAGTTTTTCCTTATCTTTTAAAAATCTTTACTGTTGAAATATATCCCCCCTCTTTTGTTTACAGATGTGAAAAAAGCAGGCAATTGATTTCATCCTTTGCTTTATCTTTCCTCACTATTAAAATACTGTATATGATACAAAATACTTAATTTATTAGGTTGCAATGAGCCTCAAATTTGAAAAGGAGTACAAACTCGTCAGAACCACATCTAGTACATAGTAAGTCCTCAACAAATGCTCTTCTCCTTAATTCTTTTAATTCAAAACTACTTATCCTAGAGGAATTTTACAGTAACTGAGAATTAAAAAAATAAGTTTTAACTCTTAAACAAATGCTTAATTACTCAGAAATATATATATTTATATCAATATAAAAGCAGCTGGATGTTTTGTTCTTAGGACAAAGTCATCATTTTTTGGAAATGTTCTCTCTCCTACCTAAATATCATGAACTCTGAAATAACAATTGTTTTCTGATAGTATATTTAATCTTCTTACTTAAATAAAAAAAATATACCTCTATAGGATAAAAAAACAAAAAACAAAAAACTGTACATGCCTTTTTCTAGATGACTTCCCTTCTGAATGCTGTGGTCAGCTTCTCCAGCTGGAAGATAAATAACAAAGAAGGGTCCTTTGTTCATTAAACAAATCCTTTCACACAGCTAAATGGGAGGGGCCCTGGGAGCAGAGCTTCAGTGAAGAAGGAGACAGGCCATCATTTTCATTGGTAATAAATCAGTGCATGAATCAGAGCAATGCAGCTTAGGGACCAGGGTGGGAAGCATTTTTAGAACTGTCACTTTAAAAATATGTTCCCTCCTGCCTTTCGGCTCACTCAGTGGGCAGACTTTAAAATAGAAACAAGTAACTTTAATTAGGCTCTAATTAGCCCCACAAATTTAGAGAGCTAGGACAGCTTATTTTTGAAAAATTATAATAACAGATGGATGATTTTCCAGGCGCCATAACTTTAATTACTATCCCAACCACCTCAAGCATGCTTACTGGGCCAATTAAATCAGCAGGGCAATGGCAAAACTAATCCACTCTAGAGGAGACTCAAGCTATGATGATGCTTTCTACTTGAGTTTGTTTCCAAAGTAATTTGAAAAGCTGATAACTTACAGTGTTCACTTAAACATAAGCAGGAATCCTTTAAACCATTGTTAATGCACAATTAACCTGGATCTCAGAGATACTCTAGATCAGTGGTTCTCAACCTTTTTTAATGCTGTGACCTTTTAATACAGTTCCTCATGTTGTGGTGACCCCCAATCATAAAATTATTTTCGTTGCTACTTCATAACTGTAATTTTGCTACTGTTAATGAATCATAATGTAAATATCTGTTTTCCGATGGTCTTAGGCGACCTTGCTAGCAGTTTTCAACCTGTGGGTCGTGACCCGCAAGTTGAGAACCGTTGCTGTAGAGCCTAAGACCATCGGAAAACAGATATTTACATTATGATTCATAACAGTAACAAAATTACAGTTATGAAGTAGCAACTAAAATAATTTTAAGATTGGGGTCACCACAACATGAGGAACTGTATTAAAAGGTCATAGCATTAAAAAAGGTTGAGAACCACTGCTAGATCAATGTTGCTCAAGTACAGACTTGAGCATATTTCCTTTCTCTGTTTCTGGCCCATCCCCTAAGATAGAGATGCTTGGGTCTTCTCTCTCCCACTCCTGTTTGAGCCTTGAAAGGAAATTCAGATAATTCACTAGTCCCCAGAGAGAAAGAGGCCAGAGAGAACTATTCTAGATGCCCTTCTGGCATTTTCTGACACATCATTGGAGAAGGGATTTACTCTGAACTCAAGGATAAGAATAATCTAAGGCAAAACAACCTCCTTCAATTGCAGGGATAGCCAAAACCGGTTTGGCTTAGTGGATAGAGCATGGACCTGTGGACTGAAAAGTCCCAGGTTCGAATCAGGTCAAGGGCATGTACCTTGGTTGTAGGCATATCCCCAGTATGGGGCGTGTAGGAGGCAGTTGATAGATTTTTCTCTCTCATGGATGTTTCTAACTCTCTATCCCTCTCCCTTCCTCTCTGTAAAAAATATATATAAAAATAAAATTAAAAAATTGCAGTTACACACAAAGAATGGGAAAGGAAGTAAAAGAGGCCTAGCATTTCCCTGATTATGAAAGTACACACCCTTATTCACACTGGCAATTCCGTCCATATCAGAGGTTGAAATTATAAGTGCATGCTAGTAAGGAAATGTTTCTGATTTTCTTCTCAAAATACATTTTCTGTGTTATGTTGGATAAATACAGCATTTGTAGCCAATGAATGGTCATGTGGACCCTGCCCACATTCACAGATCTGGTAAATATCCTACAAGTGAGGACCTTTAATGCTATATATCCAGATAGTATTCTGATGTCCTCCTTGTGTTTCTTTAGAATTGAAAAAAGAGCCACTCCAGCAAGTTAATCATTAATCTGATAGTAATAACAGCAATCAATATATGGGTGGCTCTGTATGCATCTGCCACTGAATACTGGGAAGTGTCAATGAACAACCACTTATTAATAACTCCTTTTGTGTGTTTTTTTCATGGCATTGTTCATGGATATGAGCCTGGTACTCCATGTAATACATTCATTCATCCAACAAATATTTAAGTACCAAAATAAGTATCTATCATTGAGTTAGCTTCTGAACGTACAAAGAAGTATGAAGCATGGACCCTCTCGAACAGCAGGCTGCTTAACAAGGGTGAAATTTAGGGCTATAGATAGTGTCAGGAAAAGAGAAATAAATGGGAAGGCACTCAACAAATGTCAAAACTCTGAAAATTAGCACTTCATTTTAATAAAGAAACAAATTAACTCAGGTTGAAACCACTAAATCTAATAGGTTCCATTTGATATCAGCTAAATAAAACAACCCTTAAACAGAAAAGAGGTAACATTCCACTTTTCAAGTCTCCAAATGCAAGTGTCTCACAGCCTTTGACCTCACCAGCCCATTTACTGTAACCAGTGCTTCTTAGACCTCCCCTGTCTACAGGAAAAATGATAGCCTCAAAAATAGTTCCAGACAACTTCTCATTCCTTCCAAATACTAGTAATTATAGGAATCTCCAAGAAGTCTCATTCTCTTACAGATACTCTGTTGAATGAACAAAATACCACTTTTTTCTTTTCATTTTTTTAGCTTATAATAGCTATGCTTCTGGTCTCTGACAGGACCAAAGGTGGTGGTGACATAATATAAAATTGAAATTAATAATAAGACCCAACATTTAATAAGGATATACTATGTATCAGTCACTGTACTAAGTGATTCACATTTATTATAACCTTAAAGCTTATTTAATTCTTAAAAATACTGTGACATGGATACTATTATTTTCTCCTTCTTCCATATAAAGAAACTGAGGCTCTGATAAATAATCTTGCCCGTAATAGGAAGTGTTTGAGCCAAGATTCTAACTCAGCAAAGCTAAATCCACAGCAAATATTCTTCTGTCTATTGGTATTTCTGCTTCTGTACAGAGTCTGATTATATTAAAGGTCACTGATGTTAATGTTTGTGCCAAGAGCCCTGGTGCCAATGTTATAGGCTAAAGGCCATGACTACCACTGTTGATGTCACTGTCTGGGTCATTTCACATCTGTAATGAAACACTGTCATCACTGTCACCATGCTGGATGAAGACCTCCCAATATTCCTCATTAAAGCAAAACAAAACAAAACAAAAAACAACCTCTTTTTTTTAAAGAGCTATTTTTAACTTATTAGATTCTTGGCTGCCCTATCCTCCCAGAAGAATTAGGTAGAATTCATAGGAGTTTGGCCAGAAGACAATTGGAGTGGTAGATACTACACTCTTATTTAAGTCATTGTCCAATGGAGTCAGCAACCTATTGCCTTTGAATCAACTATCTCCCCTAAAAACTTTCTTTTCCTAACAGGTGTTCTTTTCCAGGGAGCTTCTCAAACCCTCCTATAAAGGCTCCCTAATGCATCCACATTATCATACTCTAGAAAGTACAGATGCTATTGCTAGATCAGAGTAGAATGGACCCCACTCCCAAATTTAGATTGAATTTAAGATGGATGAAATCACCTACACACCAAGAGGATATGAAAAGCTTTATTATTATTTACATCACTCTCCAGGAAATATGTGCACTAAAAGACATGTACATGAATGTTCATAACAGCATTATGCACCATAGCCACACATTCTAAACAACCAAAATGTCCATCAACAACAAAGTGACTAAATAAACGATGATGTATCCATACAACAAAATACTGAAATAGTACTCAACAATAAAAAAGAATGGATTATTTCTTCAGGAAATGGCTTGGATGAATCTCACAGACGCTGTGTTGAGCAAAAGAAATAAGAAACAAGTAAATACATATCAATTTATTCCACTGATATTAAATTCAAGAACAGGCCTAACAAAGCTTTGGTAATTCCAGCTGGAATAGTGACTACCTTGAGGGTGGCAAACAGGAGATGGAAGGGTAGTTTTGGAGTCTGACGCAGAGGAGACACATAGGAATCTTTGAGGAGATAGAAATGTTCTCTAATCTTGATCTGGGAAGTAGCTACATGGGTGTGTACATTTTGTAAAAATTCACTAAGCTATACACTTGAGATTTGTGAAGTTTACTGTCTACAGCTTATACCACAATAGAAGTCAAAAAAACAACAAATCATAGTCACCTTCCAAGGAAACATGAATTACTACATTAAAAAAACAACACGAAAAACTTGATATGTTCTGACTGAAATGGAGGCACAGGGTGGCCTTAAGTGGATTTACTTTATCCATGATACACTAGGTGAACACAGCAGATTCAGTTAGTCCTTTTCACTATTCAGATGCATTTCTTGACTTCTAGGGAGGGAATGTACCTCAGAATAAGGGGATAACATGACCAGGAGTGAAAATGAATCCACCAGAAATAACTTCATTAAAACCTATTAGAAATGTTTTTTTTTTAAAGCAGTTATTCTTGCTGTGACCTAAAATACAAGGCAAGATAAAAGCATAGGAGGCCAGGTCAGATCATTTTCTTCTTAGGATTGTCCTCTTCCCATTTGCACTAATAAAGCTTCATTCATTCAAAGGCCACAAATTGGGAACTGGTAATAATTTAGATAGCTGCTCAATTGAAATTATCTATTACTCAGCAAACTCTTACTTCAAAGATTGGGCACATTAGCAGTAGAAATACAATTAGAGGCAGTATGTTTATAACACTTTTTTTTGAAAGAAGGTTTGAAGTAACACTAAACACAGATATGCTTAACAAACTTTTTCCTTGTTATCCTTTAAGGCTGAATTCAAATGCTATCTATTTCCTGTAGATTTCTCTGACATAACTGACAGCTATCCTGCCTGTCAGTAATTGGCTCCAACCTCCAGTGAAACATTTACCTCATTATTGTCTAATTATTTGTTTAGCTCGTTACCTCCTCTGCTAGATTGTGAGCTTTTGAAAACCTTTGGTCTGGTCAGTCAACAGAGAGTAGTAGGATGTGCCTAGAGCAAAGGGTATATTCGGTAGTCAGGATATCTGTATGCATACTCAGGATGAGAGCTGAGGTTCCACTCTATATCCATGTCTAAACTCTCAGCATTTTCTAAAGCAATGTGGCACAGCAAAGTGTCAGAATAACAGACAGTTCTTTGTGACTAGAATATAGGATCAAGGTAGAGATGGAGAAGGATAATGTAGACAGCATCAAGGTAGGCAAGGACCAGAACAGAAATAAAATTTTAAGTCACATGAGGGCTTTATTTATTAAGTAGCAAATGGGGATCACTGAAGTATTTTAAAACAAGTACAATAATACCTCGAGATACGAGTTTAATTCCTTCCATAACCTTGAGGCGTGGGAAACTATGAGACGCTCCAGTCAAGGTAAACTGGTGGGTCATGTGCAGCCGGCCGATCCACGCAATTACTCCTATCTCAAATGTTGCTCGTATTTCAAAGCAAAAATCACTCCTTCGACGGCTCGTATCTCAAAAATCTCATATGTTAGAGCACTCGTATCTCGAGGTACCACTGTAACTGAAATAACCTGTTTTCTTTTTAAAGGTTACTGCTTTCCTTGCTGACATTGCTCAGTGGTTGTGCATCAACCTATAAACCAGGAGGTCCTAGTTCAATTCTAGGTCAGGGCACATGCACAGGTTGATCGTCAGTGTGGGGCCTGCAGGAGAGAGCCAATCATTGATTCTCTCTCATCATTGATGTTCCTATCTCTCTGTCCCTCTACCTTCCTCTCTGAAATCAATAAAAATATATATTGTTAAAAAAACCTTACTGCTTGCTGATTGTGAATTGAAGAAGAGCAATATGGACATGGGTATAAAGGGTCTTAATTGGTTTTAGGTGTTTTTCCTTGTAGCATCTTTGTCATATAAATCTTTGCTGCAACCATTTTTTTTTCATAAACTTTTTTGCCATATGACTAATTTGTCAAGAAGTCATTTTGTTGGGAAAAAAAAGATAAAATAACTGGTTGACAATTTGGTTTTGTTAGTTTTGTTGGTTTGATTCCTCCATTGACAAAACTCATGCAGTAACTCCCATTTTTATAGTCCATATAAATGTTAGCTAGCCCTCATAATATTCTATACAGTGAGGAGGAGACTTACTGGTGGTAGACTTCAAAATAGCAATTTTTTCTGATGATGATGATTTGCCCCAATAATTGGTTTCTTCTTTTGAAACACACTATGTTGGGAGGACAAAAGAGAAGCTGAGGGCCCACTTTTAGGGCACAGAGTTAAACCTATATTATCCAAAGGACTAAGTCAAGTGCTTAGGTAAAATCCACAAAATAAAATCAGTTATTTGCATAGTATTTCCGTGAATCTACACACATTTTTTAAAAATATATTTTATTGATTTTTTACAGAGAGGAAGGGAGAAGGATAGAAAGTCAGAAACATCAATGAGAGAGAGATATCGATCAGCCGCCTCCTGCATGCCCCCCATTGGAGTTGTGCCCGCAAGCAAGGTACATGCCCCCAACCGGAATAGAACCTGGGACCTTTCAGTCCACAAGCCGACGCTCTATCCACTGAGCCAAACCTGTCTCGACAAATCTACACACATTTTAAATGTCATAAAGTATTTTTAATTTCTGTTATGTCCTTTCATTTTCCATGATTTTATCTTCTTATGGAAAAAAATTGTCTTACAGCCTAAATGCAGTAAAAAATACTTTCAGCAAAGATGCATAGTCTTAATTAGAGTGCAGGGATAGTGGTGAGAAACAGGGATCTGGATTCCAGTGATATTTAGGAGGTAGTATCACTAGCTTGAACAACATGGGTGGATGCTAACCTTTTCTTTTGACAGGCAACTTCTTACAGTATACACACACAGGCCAAGTATTTCTTAAATAAAAATATTTAAATGTTAAACCAGATATCTGGCACTTGTCTTTGTTACTGGTTCACTGTTTAATTTCTACCCCATCTGCTCAGGGGCAGAGCCCTTTTCTGACCCTGATCCCCATGCCCAGAATGTCAGATCCTAACCTTCACATCTCCCAAATAAGAGTACATGACAGATTCCCAGTAGCGTCAATTTGTATCTAGTCCTTCTGTACTCCATCCTAGATATACAAAGATCCTCTCAAGAAGTTTCCAGGATATTAGGGGTAGAGTATATAAATAAACTGCAAAGGTATGGTACAAGTGGAGATAATTCTTTTTAATTTCTCGATCCATTTGTCTGCTCATCCATCCATTCAACAAATATATTTTCAGTGTCAACATGTAATTGCTGTTTTGTGTGCTGGAGTTGAAGTTCAAAGTATATCGCAGCTCAGGTCCCATGTTGAGAGGTTCTCAATCTCCTGGTACCACTTATCCAATTCCTGAATTCACCCATTTCCCATGTAACTGTTAAGTTCTCAACAAGTTTTATGACCAAGTCTTTATTTTTTAATTTTTTATTAATGTATTACATGTATACATATCTTCCCATTGCCCCCCAACTTCCATGCATACTCTAACCCCTCAGTGTCTTGTGTTCATTGGTTATGCTTATATGCATACATACAAGTTTTTTGGTTGATCTCTTATCTACCCCACCTCTCCCTAACCTTCCCACTATAATTTGATCATCTGTTTGATGCTTTACCGCCTCTGTATCAATCTTTTTGTTCATCAGTTTATAATGTTCATTATTATCCTAAATGAGTGATATCATGTGGTATTTTTATTTCATTGTTTGCTTATTTCACTTAGCATAATGCTCTCTAGTTCCATCCAGGTTGCTGCAAATAGTAAGAATTCCTTGTCTTTTTTGACCAAGTCTTTATAAGACACATATTATACATCTAAGATCCTCTATTTCTGACATCACAACTCAGGTTAATATAAGATGAGATGATACAGAGAATTTAAGGGAAACCTTACACCACAGCCAATTCACAGAAATAGTGTCATAAAATATTCACTAGGTATAAACATGCTCTGGGACTCTTATTCCAACTAGAAGAGCTGAGTTTCTAGGGTAACATTTCTTCCCAAGAGTTTTCTTCTACAGAAGCACCTGAGAATCTGTGTGCCTTTCCAGTGGCCAAGAGATACTGCTTTCCTCACATGTACTCTAAGGTCTATGATCTTCTTTTGGACTAGGTTTTGCTGCATTTCCAAATTTTGAGACTCTCCAAAACCATATTGAATTTTAAGACCTATGGACAGTGTTGACTGGTACAGATTTGGGGAATCCAGAATATGGTTCCTGGCAGGTTTATCAATTTTGTTCATTGCACTAAACTATTAGGATACAAGGCATTTTCTTGGTTATCTACATTCAATGCTAAGAATATATTTCTATTTTTTATCTTAAAAATTAAACCTGATTTAAAAGTCTCAGTGGAAGATTAAGAAGCACTACAGAAATACCAAGATCTGTGAATAGACATGAGGCATCTTCCTAGACAACTATATTCTCTCAGCACTAGCATATTTTGGGGGTCTTTCTAAGCACTATTAACTAAGGATTGGCTCTTAGTCTACAATATGAGCTAAAAAATGCACATGACGAATATAATCTTCTAACAAAGTAAATTCTTATTTCACTCATATATGATCAATGAAAGACAGTAGACACACTAGATTTGGAAAGCCTTTATAAGGATACGCTAGGGTGGGAGACAGCTTAAACAAGCCAATAATAACATCAGCTACTACTTATCTAATGCAGCTGAAGTGCCAAGCACATATTCTTTTTTAATCCTTACAACAACCTCAAGATACTGGTATTATTATTTCCATTTTATACATGAAGAACCAGAGGCCCATTGAGTTGAGGTAACTTGTCCAAAATTACTTAGCACCTAAGCAGCAGAGGTACACTTTCCTTTTAGATCTATCTAATTCCAGAGCCTCTTAAGCATTATAATTTATGGTCTCTTGACAAGAAAGTTCACTTCTTATATTTTTTAAACCAAAATCAATAAAATTCAAGAATTCACTGAGCAAAGCCAATGCAAAGATGCCCATGGTATGGCAGGGAGCTTATTAGCCTAGGCCTGGGTCACATGAACAATTCCCCTCAGACTCCACAGATTAAGAGTGGATCAACAGTCCTAGCTGGTTTTTCTAAGTTGTTCAAGCATTAGCCTGCAAGGACTGAAAGGTTTGATTCCAGTCAAAGCTATGTACCTCAGTTGCAGGTTTGATCCCTGTCCCTGTCAGGGTGCACGTAGGAGGCAATCAGTAGATATCTCTCTCTCACATTGATGTTTCTCTCTGTCTCTCCCTCCCCACTTTCTCTCCTTCTAAAAATCATTGGAAAAAAATTCTTGGGTGAGGATTAACAATAACAAAAGAGTGAATCACAATCAAAACTCAGAACTCTTTTTGATAGAAGAAAGAATGGATCATATGGAGGCAAATAATACAATTAAACTAAAGTACTCCACCTTGAGAAGGTATAGATGTGAGTGAACAATGCCTCCCTCTCTAAGATATTCATGTCTTAATCCCTGAAAATTGTGAATATGGTCTCTTACCTGGCAAAGGGGATTTTGCAGGTATGATAAATTAAGAATAATAAGATAAAAAATAAAAATAAAAAAGAATAGTAAGATAAGAGTTTATCCTGGATTATCCAGTTTGGCTTAATTTAATCACAAATGTTCTTAAAAGTGGAAGAGAGGAAAAAGTCAGAGTGATGCAATAGGAAGGTATGACTCTCCTTTGGTAGCTTTGAAGATGGAGGAAAGGAGCCAGGAGCCAAGCTATAAAAGTTAAGGAAATTGATTCTCCTCCAGGGCCTCCAGTGAGACCATCACTCTGTGGATATTTTGACTTTAGTGCAATAAGACTACCACATGGGTACTTTAATGAGACAAGCTCAAAAAGCAGAAAGTTCTGTACATCAGTATCACTCATGAAGAGGATTCTGCTAAACACAGAACATTTCCATCATAGGAAATAGACATAGGAAATTATGGAAGCTGAGCAAATACCTCATTTAGAATACCAAGTTAAAGGGGATAAAATCAAAATAGAAAATGTGTCAAAAGTAAAAGAAATAAAAACCAATAAGAACAATACAGTTTAACATCCATTAAATAGTTATTCATAGAATTACAGGATTTTGAAGTTGATTGCATCGAACAAAAAACACCTAAGCTTTGAATGGTGTCAGGTTTCCAAAATAAATTAGGTTTATGTCGACATGAGTCCTATTTTTCTAGTAGATATTTTACTTAGCAAAGAATTCTTTAACAAGGAGAGAAAAGCCTCACTCTGTGGAGGATGAGCAATGCCTGGCCCAGTGCAAGCGGAGCCTGAGCAATGCTCCCTGACTCTGCCAACTACACAAGTGGCAGAAATGACGTGCTTGATTTCCACAGGGAAAGCAGGAACTGACTTCTGCTTCTAAAAGCCCTTCCTGTCAGAAGTAGGTGAGCCACAGCCCATAGTACATCCAAAAGTGCTTTATAGTTCGATGGCTAAAGATAGATTTTAAGCTGGCAGGCAGAAGAGAGAACACAGTTCATACCAGGGATTCCAGAAGACTCACCATGTTGACCTTCAAGGTTTTCAAGTCACTTTCCATCTCCTAGGACAGCCTCACATAGGCAAAGCCAAAGCCTGTGAGCTCCACACTCAGGGGATTTTAAATGTGTTTGAGATAGAAGATGTTAAGCATGAGAAGCAGCAATACAAGCTACAACTGGAGAAATTTCACTGCCCCATCAAAAGGAAATTGACAATCATTGTTTGTTTAGCAATTGGGAACTTACTATAATACCTTCGATTTAAACTTAAATCTGAGTTGATCTAGCCTCTCACTACTCAAAGCCTAGTCCCTAGACCAGCAGTATTGTCATCAGCTGAGAAGATGACAGAAATGCTAAATCTCATACCCTACCCCAGACCTCCTGAATCAGAATCTGCATTTTAACAAGATACTCAGGTGATTCACATTAAAACAAAGAAGAACTGAGCAACTTATTCCTCTCCTGATGGAGGTAGAAAAACTGAGGCCCATATATGGAAAAGGCTCTGCTCGAATCTGCTAGGGCAGTTAAAAAACAAAACAAAACAAAACAAAATAAAATAAAATAAAATAAAATAAAATAAAATAAAATAAGCAAGCAAAAGAAGCAGGAAGATGGCAACAGAGGTAAATGCCTGTACTCAATGACTCCCATAACTATATAAAAATTACAACTAAAACAGAACAACCATCATTCAAGAACTGCTGGAAAACTAGCTGAATGAAAGCCCTAAAATTAACAAAAGTAAAGAAGAAAGTACACTGAGACTGCTAGGAGGTTCAGAGGCTGATCCGACACCCACATGTGCTGTTTTTTTTAAAATTAGGAGATCATCTCGGCTGAGGCCTCTCAGAGGAGCAAGGAGTCCCAGCCTCACACCAGACTTCCAGCCCAGGGTTCCAGAGCTGGGAAAGTAAGTCCCTATGGGCAGTAAGACCAATGGGCTGTAAACACCAGTGTGGACTGTGACACAGAGGCTGGTGGAGATCCAGCTGTATCTCTTAAAAGGTCAGCATCATGACTGAATTTACAAGGTCCTGCTTCCTCTGAGATCTAATACCAGGGTGAGGCTTTGGGAGACACAGACACATATAAGGAGGAAGTGGATGGTCTGGCATTGGGGCAGGAACTCGGGGCAGCTTTTTCCCAGAAGGATGTGGTCACAGGGATCATTGTTCCTATGATGCGACCTCCCTGGTAACAGGGCTGACTGGCAGGCACTTAATTGTGTTTTCTCCACCCTAGTGATTTCCTAAAACTCTGCCTCATCCAATTTACAACCCCACTCAAGCCTGTGCAGCAACTTTTGCATATAAATGGCCTGTCCTTGCTCAGGCTAAATAAAACCTGTTAAACAAGCTGTAGGTGATTCAGGGATCCCCAAACCTATCAATAAAAGGCCCAAAACCTAGCACCAGCACCAGTCTGCCTTGCTTCACAGCTGGGCCTCATCTGGGCACTTCCAAACCTGATACAAAGAGGTATAATCTGCAGATTCCTTTCTAGCTCCTGTTGGGTGTCCCCTGGAGTGACTGACTTTGCACTTCCCTGGAGACCCAAGAGCCAGTGCACCTAGTGGTCAGTATAAGACCATACCATATTACAACTGTACACATCCACAAGCAACATACTCAAGGGGAAGACTCAGTGAGCACCAAAGCCTCACTGAAGCATGTCCTTCTCCATAGGAGTGTCTCTTGCATGGCAGCTTTCCCACCATAGTCACAGGTGATCTTCACAGCCAATTGGCCTGGAGGTCAATTCCTCCAGTGACACCAATTAAGTCTCAACTACAACAAAACTGTGTTCACATTCCACAAAGGGGTGCACCTAGAGCTCCCAGATCAGGTGACTGGGGAAGCTGAACCACTGGGCACTATAGAACTACTACACAAGGCCACGCTACCAACTTAAGGAGACATAGAATCTCTACCTAATATATAGAAACATACACAGAGAAGCATCCAAAATGTGGAGACAAAGAAACATGTCACAAATGAAAAAAAAATGAAAGAAAGCAAACTACTGGATATAGAGTTCAAAAACTCAAGAATTTTCTAGAAACCTCCAAAAAATGGAAAAGCACCAGTCAGAAATTAAGCATACACTGACTTAAATAAAGAATAATATATAGGGATTCAACAGTAGAATTGAGGACTCTGAGAATCAAATCAATGATTTGAAATACAGTGATACCTCGAGATACGAGTGCCCTAACATACGAGATTTTTGAGATACAAGCCGTCGAGCGAGCAATTTTTGCTTTGAAATACGAGCAACATTTGAGATAGGAGTAATCGCGCGGATTGGCCTGGCTGCACCTGACCCACCAGTTTATCACGACTCAAGCATCTCATAGTTTCCCACGCCTCAAAGTTACGGAACAAATTAAACTCATATCTCGAGGTGCCACTGTATGAGGAAGCAAAAAAACAACAACACTGAACCAGAAAAGCAAAAAGGAAAAAAAATTCCAAAAATATGAAGATAGTATGAGGAGCCTCTGGGACAACTTCAAACATACCAACATTAGCATTATGTGGGTGCCAGAAGAATAGAGACAACAAGATACTGAAAACCTATTTGAAGAAATAATGACAGAAAACTTTCTCCACCTGGTGAAAGAAATAGACTTACAAGTCCAGGAAATGCAGAGTCCCAAACAAGAGGAACCCAAAGAGGACCACACCAAGACACATAATTAAAATGTCAAGGGTAAAGACAAAGAGAGAATTTTAAAAGCAGCAATAGAAAAGCAGTTAGTTACCTGCAAGAGAATGCCTATACAACTGTCAGGGATTTCTCAACAGATATTATGCAGGCCAGAAGGGAGTGACAAGAAATATTTAAAGTGATGAATAACAAGGACCTACAACCAAGGTTACTCTATCCAGCAAAGCCAGCATTTAAAATTAAAGGTCAGATAAAGAGCTTCACAGACAAGAAAAAGCTAAAGTATTATATGAAATGTTGAAGGTAATTCTTTAAGAGGAAGAAGAAAAACATCAGAAATGTGAACAACAAAATGCTAACAAATACATAGCTATTGAAAATTGAATCTAAAAATTAAAATTAAAATAAAAAATATCATGAACAGTATAAACCGGTGAATAAATTAGAATCAGAGGCATGGAAATGGAACAGACTGATGATTCTCAGAGGGAAAGGTGGGAGCACAGGAAGAGATTAAACAAAGATCTTATATGAATATGCATTACCTAGGAACACAGACAATAGGGTGGTGAAGTCCTGGGGTGGAATAGAAAGGTGTGGAGGGAGCAATGGGGGAAAAAAGGAGGAAAATCTGTAATAGTCTCAACAACAAAGATTAAAAAAAGTAACAGCCAGGATTAGAGCTCAGGTCTCAAGTTTTCTACCTTTCTTAAATTTATATTTTTTATTCTTTTTTAAAAATATGTATTTTATTGATTTTTTACAGAGAGGCAGGGATAGATAGAAACATTGATAAGAGAGAAACATCGATCAACTGCCTCCTGCACACCTCCCACTGGGGATGTACCCACAACCAAGGTACATGCCCTTGACTGGAATCAAACCTGGGACCCTTCAGTCCACAGGCCGATGCTCTATCCACTGAGCCAAACCAATTAAGGTCCTTTTATTCTTCTTATTTCCAAACTCTTTTAAAATAGCATTTGACCATTTTAAGGGAATTATTTTAGATTATATTACACATTACCTTTGCAAATGAAAAATCTGAAGCCAATGGAAATTTTCTTCATGATTCAGTGTCCCCATCCATGTTTGACTCTGCGCTATTTAAAGTTCTTCTGTCTCCTTGTGATTGCCACCCACAATATGTAGCTTAGAGTAGTGATGAGGAGCCTCAGCTTTGTAGTCCTGCAGACCTTGATTCAAATTTGGGTGCTGCTACTCTTATGCTGTGCTACCTTGGATAAGTCACTTAACCTCTTTGCCAAACTTTCTTCCCCTGTGTAATGAAGATAACAATACTCCACAGGGCTATTGTAAGGAGTCAGTGAAATAACATATATACAACCCTTTGCACAGGGCTTAATTTAGAATGAAAGTCAGCCAAACTTAGCTCTCATGATTCATACAAAAATGATTGGCAGCTCTGTGAAGACTTATGGGGAGCAGTACACCCTGGAGCAGTCATTGCCCTTAATGCTATTCAAATATAGAGACTTTTCCTTTTTTCCTTCCAACCACTCAGTTTTGTTCTGAGTCAGTGAGTTCAGCAGATTGTGACCTTCTGCAGTGAGAATCCCAAATAGAATTGAAATGAAAAGAGCTGCATTTGGATCGTTGCCCTAATTCCTGTGCACTGAGTAAGACAGAGCTTTTGTTTCCTTACAAAGTAGCATCTACTCAATCTGCCTCAGTGGGTATAAGGCTGAAAACAAGACCACACATAATGAAGGAACATCTTTATTTAAACAGCAAGTATAGAATGCTAGAAATGAAAATGCTCCTTAGGAGTCATCTAGTTTAACCAACTGGTTGTACAAATGAAGAAACTGAGCACAAGAGAATGAGTCTTACATACCTATCCAAAATCACATGTATCAGACCCAGGTCTAAATGATAATAATAATACATACTGAAAAACAGCTACAACTTGAGTGCCTACTGTACACTAGGGGGCCTTTTAAACTTAATCTCATTAAATCTTCACAATTTTCTTAGATAGGTACTATTATTGTTTCCATTTTTTAAGTACAGAAATTGAAGCACAGAGAAATTAAATAATTAAATAAGTAATCCCAAACAACACTGCTAGGAAATGTGAGACCCAGGATTTTAATGAAGTCCTGGCCACTCCAAGCACTGTAGTTTCTCCACTCCATACCCACACCATGTCAATGATCTGGGGGCTAACAACACAGACAGGGAATTGTTAGTTCCCAGAACTAGAAGAAGTTGTAATAATTATTCTTTTTGATTTTGCTTGGGACTCCACTTTTGAATTGCTGAGTTTCCTGAAAATTGGTATTTCATCCACTCAGGCACAAGGTTGGAACTTTGTTTCTTAGTTGCTTATGCCAGCACTTGGTAAAGCCTTAAAGCTGCAGCTCCTTGACATACTGCTTGTATTATAAGTATCCATTCCTATGGCTTCCACGTGCCAGGAACTCCATGATTATAACTTATTCTATATAATAAAAGCCTAATATGCAAATTGACCAAACAGTGGAATGATCCAGCAGAACAACTGGTCACTATGATGTGCACTGACCACCAGGGGGCAGACTTTCAATGCAGGAGCTGCCCCCAGCTCGTAGGCCCTAGGTTAGCCAAGGCAGGTGCCACCTGAACACCCCCTGATCACCCCTCCAGTCACTCATCAGATTGGCCCTGATCATGGGCCAAGCCTAAGGACCCTATCCATGCACAAATTTTATGCATCAGGTCTATAGTCTATACTATAAAATGGTAATTTGCTAATTAGACCAGATGTCTTCTGGACATCCTTTCAGACAAAGCCACAGTGGCTGGGGCCGAGGCAGAGGTGGTTAGGGTTAATCAGGCTTGCAGGTGAGAGCAGTTAGGGGTTATCAGGCTGGCAGGCAGGGAGCATTTAGGGGAGACCAGGCAGGCAGGCAACCGTTTATGAGCCAGTGGTCCCAGATTGTGAGAGGGATGTCCAACTTCTAGATTAGGCCCAATCTCACATCAATGCCTAAACTGGCAGTTGGACATCCCCTGCAGGGTCCCAGATTGTGAGATGGTATAGGCTAGGCTGAGGGACCTCCCCCTTCATGCATGAATTTTGTGCAACAGGACTCTAGTGTGTGTGTGAGTGTGTTTGTGTGTGTGTGTGTGTGTGTGTGTGTGTGTGTGTGTGTGTGTATACACATTTATAAAAGCCAAACTAGTGGAATGCTGGAATGACTGAAATGACTGGTTGCTATGATGCATACTGTGGCTGGCCAAAAGGCCAAATTATGGGGGCAGCCCCTTCCCCCAGTGGGCCCCAGCCAAATTGGGAGCAGTGGTGGCCGGCCAGCCAGCCTCCCGTGGCTCCTTCTCCCTGGCTGGCCCTGCTCTCAATCAGCCCCCTACATCCCAATTCAGGGCAGGGCCACTGGCCCCACACTAATCAGGTCCATATCAGGGGCAGGGCCAGCGGCCAACCTACTGCTGGCTCTCTCCCCTCCAGTCAGGCCCAATCAATCCCCATTGAGGCAGGCAAGCTAGACCCCACCCATGCATGAATTCATTCACCTGGCCTCTAGTTTGAATATAATTCCCTAGTCAGAGTCCCCAGGCTTTCCCATAGAAACTACAAAATCATAGCATGCAGCTCACTACAATAATGCAGAATATCAAAAAGTACCCGAATATGGCTACAAAGAGCGTTGGTGCTATTATTACCATGGGACCGTTGATAAATCTCTTTCTTTCTTTGGGCCTCAATTGCCTGAGAGCATGACCTCCCACTCCCAACCCAATGTGAATGAATGGCTATTACTGACTCACAGGCTTCACTCCACCACAGCACTTTGCACTCCATGTTGTCAATGTTCGTTTATTTTTTCATTTCCTGCCGATTACCCTATAGATTCTCCAAAGCCATGGACTATATCCTATTTATTTCTACATCCTTAGTGCCTAGCATGATGCTTGTCATGTAACTGAAACTATATAATAAACTGTAAGGTCCCTTATGCTTTTCACATTTTCAGATGGTATTTTACCATCAATAATAAAGAAAATAACTAAATTTCTCAGTAGCAGAACTGAATTTGTTGTGGTTATTTCTGTATATAAAAATTACCCAGCACCTCATAGGGGAAATCATAAAATAAATAGAGAGAAAAAAATCCATGTTAACAGGGAATCTTAAGTTTCAGGAATCTGGAATGAGTCTGAGATTTAAGGTAGAGCTGCCATCAACCTGTCATGATCTAAAGCACTGACCCTTCATCATGGCCATGATTTCTCTCATTTCATATATTTTATTGCTAAAATAAAGGTGTGAGACAGGGTATAACATGATTCTTTCTGGAAGCTTCTGGTAAAGTTCATCATTCTGATTGCTAGTGATTCCCAATCTATGCTAAATTTCAAAGAGCAGGGTCCATAGTGAAAGTTATTAGGATTCAGTCAAATCCCCTGCACTTTGGAACTAATCACTCTACACATTACTCTTTCCTTCAGTCAGCCACACAGGCATATTGAGAATTCTCATTTTTGTGTTCATCATTGTCCTAACATATGTGGAATCTAGAGAGGAACAATATTTCACCTTGATAGATTGACAGTTGGTGGAAGGCATGATGATTTTGGCATAGAAATAGAAAAATTATAATACTGGCATGGTAACTGTTTATAATGGAATGAAAGCTGACTGCCATGGGAACTGTAAGGAAGTAATAACTAACCCTGTCTATAGGGGTAGAGCCTTGAGGGAAAGATAGAAAGGAGGAAAGAGAGGATAAAAAGCCTGGGAGAATGTTTGAATTATGTCCATAACAATTAGGACAGATTTGCAAGGTGAAGGAGAGGGGTGGTTAGTGGGAGCATTTTGGGAAAAAGGAACCACTTGTACCTGGAAAGATGAGAAAGCAGAGCATGTATAAGGAAGAATAAGCACTTCAGTGTGGCTAAAGACTCTGGGGAAGCTATTGAAGAAAAGGGGGTTGAAGAAGCATCTTGTAGCCAAAGCTGCAATGTGGATGGAGGAGCAAACAGAACTCCAAAAACAGGGAGAGTTGGGGAAAAAGTCAAAATATCCTAGGAAATACATGAGAGCCTGAATGAGCTTGATGAGAAGTGGGTCAGAGAGCAAATTAGAAATAATATATTTTTAAATATAGAAATGATTTAGTAGTTCTGAGATATCTGAGTTAGCTTGGGAGAATATAGAAAAGAGTTTAGTTTCAACATTTAACTAGTTCAATTAAATACCAATTGAATACCTGTTTCAAACTGGGCATTGTATAGAGAGATAGAATAAGTGGTCCTTTGAACCAGGATTCAAACATTACTCAGATGACTTCTATTTGCAGTTAATTTCTAATACAGTAAATATCAAATCCTTGACTCTCATGAATAACCCTGATTTTTCTTCTTCCTGTGGTAACAAACCACTTCCTAGAAGAAATACCCAAGAAATGTCTGAATCAATTCTCTTGAAGCCAAATTGTGTTTATTTTCTCTTACTGCCTAATAAATACCCAAAACTTAGTGCTTTAAAACAAACACTTTTATTAGCTTACAATTTCTATAGATTGGGAGTCCTACAGATATAGCCCAACTGGACCCTCTGTTTCAGATCTCACCAGACTGTAATCCAGGTGACAAGCCAAAGCTGTGACCTCATCAGATGTTCAACTAGGGAAAGGTGCCCCCCCTCTCCGCCCCCGGCAACCTCCCTCAGGTTGTTGGCAGCTCCTTGTTATTGGAGGATTAAGACCGCCTGTTGGATGGTGAATATGCAGCTCCTGAAAGGCCATCTGTAGTTTCTTGCCCCATGGCCTTCTACATGGGCCCCTCTCACAACATGACAGCTTTTTCTTACAAGTACAACACTGGAGAGAGAGTTTCTCTGACTTCAGAAGAAGTCCTGTACCTCTTTTAAGGGCTTTTGCTTAATTAATTCAAGCAAACCCAAGATAATCTCCACTTGGATCAACTCAAAACCGACTGGTTAGGGACCGTAATTATATCTGCAAAATCCCTTCACCTTGCTATATTCTGGTGCGTTGAAGCCAGTAACAAGTCTTGCTCTTACTCAAGGGGTATGATATATGATATACATGCAGTCATAAATAGTAGGGGTAATGGATCATTGGGGATGCTCAGGGTCATGTCATCACACCAAGTTATTCTCTTGGGCATAATTGATAATTCCCCAAATAAACACATCATATATTGGGACAAAATGAACTACATATGAAAAGAATAACTTGTTTTGCTTTTATATTTAATTATATTGCTTGATTTCCAGGCAGACAAATCTCCAAATCCCTAGTCTTTGACCAAATCTGCTCACTAGTTAAATATAAGGTAATAGCGGCCACTGAGGTTATAAAAACTTTTCCTTCAACCCCAGTTAGCATTCTAACAGTCTTTCCGGAAGCTGATGCTCCACAGGGGCCCAATGTTGTCAAAGTGTCAACAAGCTCAGTTTCACTAAACTGAGAAAATGTGTACCTTTCCCTTATAGCTCTTCACAGATATATCCCTAAATTATGCCTTACCGAATCTCCTTCTCCAATTAAAACAACAAAATAATAAAGGAAGGGATGACAATGGCTAAGTTAATTAGAAACTTTATGCATGCAAGAAGGAAGAGTGGTCTGAATATTGCAATTTAAATTGAGTTCTTTTTGAAGACACATAACTTGCTTTGTGCTTTTGAAATGAACAAAAACAGCATTCTTCTGATTACACAGTCCTGATTGTACAAGGAGTTATGGGAACAGATAAGAGCCATGCAGTGATTTCTGGAATTTGCCAAAAAATGTTTAGTAAGACTACACATGCATGTGGAGATCAAAGACAGTCTTTTTAGATGTGTAGACTTTCCAGAGGTTTAAGTTAACTGTTTCAAGCATGAAATCAATAGGAAAAGTCTCATGTTATGCATACAGGAGGAGTAGCCTCCAATATGGTGATATGAATATGGAGGCATAAAACATAATTATAATTATATTTTAAAAGTGAGAATCACTATTTCATTGTAAAATATTAAATAGGCCAAACCTTTTTGAGGGGCACCACAAATTCTCCCTCAGCACCTATGTGTACAGTTTCAGAATAATTTTATTTCCATTGTATGACAGAATTTCCCATTAATGACACATGCACTTGAAAAAGGAAGTTGGTGTTTGACAACCTTCCCATCTACCTACCCATCAACCATTTGCAATTCTATAGGGTTGGCCTAAGACCTTAATCTAGAAGTAAAAATAATATAGTGTGCATAGGATAGGGCCTATTATATTGTAGGTATTGAATAAATACTCTTTGAATGAATGAATAAATGAATGAATGGAGGGAGGTATTATGAAGTCAGACATACTTCAATTCCAAACATATTTTGTCCCGTAAAGATTGTGTGACATTAAAAGTATTGCTTAACCTCTGAGTCTTCATTTCCAAACCTATACCTAGAAGACTGGTTGACAAACCGCAGTTTGCCATCTCTATTGACAAATGAGTTTGCCGACCTCTGCGCTAGACATAACAAAACCTCACTCAAAAGAAGCAATAGATTCCCCTCCTCCATACAGCCAAGTTCTGTGGAGACACACATAAACTGTGGATCACTTGGAGCTTCAAACAGGTTGCTGAAAGCCACAGGAGGATGTTTTGTGACAGTGATCAGCACCTAAGTACTTCCAAGGAAGCCCAGAATTTGCAGACAAAACAGTCAACTGTAGTCATCAGAAGAGCAGTATCCAAAGGGACCTCTCAGGAGGCACTAAACTCTGCTGAGATAAAACCACTTCATCCCCCCCCCCACCCCTTTTTCTTTACCTTCTTTATCTTTCTACTTTCTTGATTTGTTGTGATTTTAGTCCACATTTAAAAAAAATTATCTTCCCTTTTCTTACTTCCCCTTCCCTTCTTTCTGCTTTCTCATCTTTTTTTTTTTCTAATTTTTGGTATATCTGCTTGCTTCTATATTTTCAATTTCAATTTTTCTTCCTCTTTTATTTATACCATTTTCCTCCCCTTATTTTTATTCTTATTTTTCTATTTCATCTCTGCTTTTTCATATTCTTTTTTCTTCACCATTTTTTCTGCTTGTGTTTTTATTTTTCTTCTTCTATCATTCTTGCTCTCTTTTCTTTCTTGATTCCCCCTTTGTTGTGGTTGCTTTTGTTGTTGTTGTAGGGGTTGTGTGTATATTGCTGTTTTGTTTCTTCTGTTTCTTATTTTGTTTTGCTCTTTTCTGTTCTGTCTGCACTTCCACAATAGCTCACATAACAGGGTCGGGGATGAACCTCACAGTCAGGCAGCCTGAGAGGAGATTTAATCCACAAACAGGACAACAACATGTAAGATCTAATTACAAAAGGAAACCAAAATAACTCATAAAATGGACATTCCTAGAATACCCAACTCAGGAGATATAAGACTGTACCACCAGGTGCCACAAAACACTGCATAAGGCAATCCCATGAAGACTGTGAAGCATAGCAGTTTGGTCTATTACATACAAATAAATACAAAAGGACAGCATAAATATATAGGGAACAAATGATATACATAGCAATGTGCCATCACCTAGGCAGTGGTCAGCAAACTCATTAGTCAACAGAGAGGCACATTGTGGCTTGCGAGTCACAGTTTGCCGACCACTGAACTAAGGGGAATAAAATACAGAAAAGTCCTCACATAACAGAGACTCGGCTAGCTGACAAACCATCATTTCTGAGCACCTCTTATGTTCAGGTCCCAGAAACTTAAACTGAACAACATACTTGAGAGCAATATCCAGGCTGATTATGTCCATAAAGGCAAAGTCCTTTAAATGTTGTGTTGTTGTTGTTGTTGTTATTGCCATTAGTATTAAGGCTCGTGGGGATGTCGTGATCTGAAGACAGCTACACAAAATGATAGCCTAGGGGGAAAAAAAGAGGCTACACTAAATATCCCTGCGCTGAAAAGCTGTTTCATAGATGTGGGATAAAGGCAGACCAGGAACTATTTCTTGGTGTTGGTGTGGCTTCAATCCCAGGTTCAAATCCCCTTCTTTTCCTCTAGCCCCATAGAAACAATCAGTCTATAGACAAAATTAATGAAAATGCCTTCTGGTTTTTGTTTTGTTTTGTTTATTCTGGGTTCAAACCATTGGAAGACGAAGGAGGCACTTAGAGAAGTCTTTAAATAATTATATTCTGAAAAATGCTTCCATGTTCTAGAGGCTAAGGCTAATGCTTAGGAGTTATGAGGAAATAGATGTCCATCTACTATAAAGAAGGCCTACCCACCATAGCCAAAAGCCATAGGAAATCTCAAGCCTATAAGTATGCTAGTAGTGGAGGACTGTTTTTGGAACAGTGATTTTCAACCAAGTGGACAAACCAGAATCACTGGAAGTGGAACTGAGCATGGATAAGAAAACAGTTTGTGTAGTATGAAAAAGCAAATTATGAAGTGATCTTCACCAGGTATTTAGAAATTTGAAATCATAATCAAGAACATTATAGGATTTTTATTAAAGCATAATATGGATTTTAGAATGTTAAAAGTCTCTTTTAGGTAAAGGTGAAAATGGCTTCACAGACCTTGGTGAATTTGCTCTGGTCCAAAACCTAATGCTTGGCAATGAAGACTCAGAAATGAAAATGAGTCCCATGCTGTGGGCCGAGGTGATTCCACTCACTGTTCAAGAATGCACTTGTGTTAATCAAGCTCACAGGAATCTACACTAATAAAAGAGAAATATGTTAATTGACTGTACATCCATAACACCCACCAACCAATTGGGAGGGATCACACAAATTAACAGTTCAAAAATGGCTGCAATCCCACCCCCCAGCTGTTCCAGGCACAGAACAGCTGGGCAGGGCAGGACACCTGCTATGAATGAGAGGGAGGGACCAGAGCAAAGGCCTGGGTCCCAGGTGCCAGAGCAAAACTGGTGCCAGCAGCCAGGTTAAGAAAGACCTATTGCATGAATCTTCATGCAATAGGCCTCTAGTACTGTATAAAAACCAAATACTAATTTTTAATGTACAATGAGAAATATGTCATAGGAATCAAATAATAGACATTAGTTCATTTTCTTCCTTTTCTCCCTGGAGGTATTTCAACTTATAGTTCAAAGTATAAACTGAATGTCAACTTGTTAATATACAGGGAGATTGACTACTGTCACAGGACCTATGTGATTTTAAGGACAACATATCCTTTCTCTCCTTGGG
The DNA here is from genome assembly GCA_011751065.1 of Lasiurus cinereus. Taxonomy (NCBI): domain Eukaryota; kingdom Metazoa; phylum Chordata; class Mammalia; order Chiroptera; family Vespertilionidae; genus Lasiurus; species Lasiurus cinereus. Next base: position 5,362,139 of record JAAGEH010000015.1, read on the forward strand.
CAAATATATATTTAAATCCAAATTTTAATCAAATGATTATTTTATGACATTTGATGGACTCAGCCAAAGATAACTATTTGTATTATTTTCGCAGTAGGATGCCTCGCCAAATAGAAAAACAAAACAAGAAAACTCTCTTCTATCATCCTTTTCATTTGTTCATTCATTTCCTTATCCATTCATTCATTTAGTCCTTCATTCATTGAACATATACAATTGTGGCCAAGCACTAGGCTTGCCCTATTAGGCCTTAGGGATACAGGCATAAACAAAGAATAAAAAAAAACGATACTTATGGAGCTTATATTTTAGATAAACAATAACATAAAGGGAAATAATTAAAGCAATGAAAGGAGACAGTTATTGGAGGGTAGGGAGTGAAATTTTAAACTGGTGATCAAAGAAGTGCTCATAGATAAGCTTTTCACATTTCCATAGCTAACTATACCTTCCCCCCTTCTTCTGAATAACATTCTTTCTTTAGCAGCATTCAGTGATATAAGTGAAATCCCGAAGCCTTAAAAGCTATGATGGCTGAGGCAATGATTCTCAACTCTGACAGAGAATTAGAATCACTAGGAGAGAATTTTTAATAAAACACCTGGGACACACCTTGGCACAATTAAATAAGAATATCTGGTGCCTGGCCTGGGGCATCAGTATATATTAACCACTCCCCCCCACACACAGATTATTCTAATATAGAACTAAGGCTGAGAATCAGGTATTTTTTGTTTGTTGTGTGGTTTTTAAAATTATTATTATTTTAATCTTTATTGTTGAAAGTATTATGTATGTCTTCTTTTTCTCCCATTGACCTCTCTCAGCCTGCCCGGGCCCTCCATCCCAGGCCTTCACCACTCTATTGTCTGTGTCCCGTGTGTTATGAACATATGCATACAAGTTCTTTGTTTGATCTCTTCTCACCCATCCACCCACCCTCTGCCTTCCCTCTGAGATTCCACAGTCTGATTGATGCTTCTATGCCTCTGGATTTATTTTTGTTCATCACTTTATGTTGTTCATTAGATTCCATATATGAGTGAGATGATGTGATACTTTTTTTTCTCCAACTGGCTTATTTCACTTAGCATAATGCTTTCCAGTTCCATCCATGCTGTTGCAAATGGTAAGAGTCCTTTTTTTTTTTACAGCAGAGTAGTATTCCATTGTGTAGATGCACCACTGTTTTTTTTTAAATTAAATCTTTATTATTCAGATTATTACATTTGTTTCTCTTTTTTTCCCCTCCATAGCTCCCCTCCACCCGGCTCCCACCCTTCCCTCTTCCCTTACCTCCCTCCCATTGACCTCATCCATAGGTGTATGATTTTTGTCCAGTCTCTCCCTGTACACCCCTCACCCCTTTCCCCCTGAGAATTATCAGTCCACTCCCTTTCTGTGCTCCTGATTCTATTATATTCACCAGTTTATTCTGTTGATCAAATTTTTAATTCGCTTAATTTTTAGATTCACTTGTTGATAGATACATATTTGTTGTTCATAGTTTTTTTTAATCTTTTACCTTTTTCTTCTTCCTCTTCTAAAAGAGTACCTTTCAGCATTTCATATAATACTGGTTTGGAGTTGATGAACTCCTTTAGCTTTTTCTTATCTCTAAGCTCTTTATCTGCCCTTCAATTCTGAATGATAGGGTCAAAGAATAATAGCTTATACTTCAGTTTCTACTAGTAAGTGAAAGTTGACTCTAAAGATAAAATTAACTTGATATTCCTATCACACATCTTCTGTGAAGTTCAATAAGCACTTTCAGAGCACTTACCATGCATTACATACTGCATAATACCAAATCTCCACCAGTGGGTTCAAAGAGATAGAGGCATGGCCCAGCACCCAAAGAGCTTATAGTGTAGAACAGCAATTTTCAATCTCCTGGCACAAATAAACTAATTATTTAAATTCTGCAGCATAACAAAAATATATTTTTAGCATTCTGACAAAAAAATAGGTATGATTTTGATTCATTTACATGAGATTGATATTGTGGTATTTAGCTGTTGTCATTTTTTATTTAACAATCTAACGGAGAACAGGTCAGTGCTCTTGACTAAGTAGTCAGGTATTGCACATTTTTAAAATTCTTACAGCACATCAGTTGAAAATCACTGGTCTAGAATAAGAAATAAGCATGCCCATAAATAACTGCAATGTGATATGGAATGGACACAATTAAAACAGAAGCATCTACAAGGTTCAGCAGTAGGAATGGGGAAGGAGAGATTTATTCTAGCTGGGGCCAAGAAAGCAAAGATAATAGCAAAGACTGGGCAGAGACCCCTCGGGTAAGGTTTTGAAGAAGAATAGCTAATTAATATACAGTGGTACCTCCAGACAAGAGTTTCATTCCTTCTGTAACCTTGAGTCTCGGTAAACTGGTGGGTCCTGTGCAGCCTGCCGATCCGCGCGATTACTCCTATCTCAAATGTTGCTCGCATTTCAAAGCAAAAATCGCTCGCTCGATGGCTCGGCTCGTATCTCAAAAATCTCGTATGTTAGGGCACTTGTATTTCGAGGTACCACTGTATAATACTTATTATGGTAGAGGCATTAGGCTACATTAATCCATTGGATCCTTACAACAACCCATTCTCTTTCTTTCCCTAGAATTGAGATTGGAATTGAAAAACACTAGTCAGCTTCTGCCAGTGGCGTAGACACAGAAGTACATGAGGTATGAATAAGCAATGTCAGGGTACCTGTAAACCAAAGTCCTCTACCAGCCTGAGAACTGAAGACACAAATGGAGAATGAGAATAAAGGAAGTAGTGTACAAATAGAAACTAAGATGAAGAAATGGAATGAGCAAGCAAGAGAAGGAGATGTTGACAATTTTCTCTCAGCTTTACATAGTCTTATTTTAAGCAGGCCATAGAAGCAGCTCAGAGTAGGTCTCTAAGAGAATCTGATTGTCTTAGCTTTGGTCAATTTCCAACCTCAAGCTGCCTATCCATACCAATTGCCCCAGATTTGATCATGTGATTCAACTTCAGCCCTGTAGATGGCAAGGCAGTGAGTCAAAATGCTTAGAGAGAAGTAGAATTGAAGGAACAGTAGCTAATCAAAACCTTGATCTCCTGAGGGATTTCCAGTGTCTGCGTTCTGTTTGTCATACCAAGTTGCCCTTAGACTCCAAGAGATTCCTCAGTACCTTACCAATAAAATCCCTAGGGTTTGTGGTATTTTAAAGTGGAAGATTTCAGTTAGTTGCGAGCAAGCACAGCTTACTTAAAACATAAAAGAAGAATCTGAGCAAATATTTTTCAGGAAGATAATTTCTCAGTATACCAGTATATTGCTCAGTGAAGCTTTGTTTCATTCATAGCAGTATCTTCTGACTTTGCAAAATTTGTCAGGCAATGCAATTATTTCACAGAGTAGTATAATATTTTAAAATGAGAACTTAAAGTTTTTCAGTAATATGATTTAATATTTCTTTATCTGTACAAAATTCTCTATTTTTAGATATTCTATTACAGGATTAATAAATTTCTAATTTTAGCAATTAAAGTAAGACAGATTGAGACAGATAAAAAGCAGACACATATTAAAGACTACTTTGTGTATAAAATTCAACTGAACCTGAAAGATTCAACCAGTTAAAGGATCCTTTTTCCCATGTACTTTGCTCATAAAAAATGAACCCCAGTTGCCACTTGAAGAAAGCTCCCCAAAATAGTATAGGGACTGTCATATGTGCCCAGCTTTTCCAAAAGCCTCTCATTGTGCCCTACTTGTAATATGGACAACAGAGAGAGAAGATACTTTGAGAGTGGGTCTGACATCCCATATTCAGACATGTGAAAGTATATAGAGGCCTACTGGGAAATGAGGACTTTTATTCATCTTCATTTTGTTTGCCTTATAGGGAAAATTTGAATAGCAAATGAGGCCTTAGAAATTAAAGTGCTTTGTAATCTCAACACCATGTAAATATGAGGAATTGGAGGGGAGGGTTGAAAAGAGAACTGACATACATTGACTTGAATAACTTCTCATTTAGGCTGAATAACAACCCTGAAGCTAGGTACTATTTTCATCCCCATTTTGTAGATGAATGAATAAAGGTTCATTAAGATTCTTTAATGACATCAACAATCACAACAGAGAAATAGCTTTTCCATACTAAAATGTCATTATACATGTCTCAACATTCAAATTGGTTTATCATCGTATTTCAAAAGTAACTATGAGAACCCTTGAGCACAATCTGTACTAATAAAAGTATAATATACTAATTAGACTGGACTTTCTTCTGGATTAAGCCACAGCATTGGCTGAGGCAGAGGAGGCCAAAGCAGAGGCAGCCAACACCTCAGTGGTGGGTGCCGAGCCCCTTGCATGAATTTCATGCATCGGGCTTCTAGTGATTCCATAACAAGCTATGTACATTTATATCCAAGGACCTGTTCATCTGATTCAAAGGGAAAATTAATAGGATACAGGCTTTTTATTCTTTTTTAAATTGTCTAAAGTTTTACATATGTCTTCTTTTTCCCCAATTGAATCCCCCCAGCCATTCTTACCCCAGGAAAGTCCCAACCAGTGCCTGTGTCCATTGGTTATGCTAAAATGCATTCAGACAAGTATTTTGGTTGCTCTCTAATCATCCTCTGATACCATTTGCCTCTGGATCTATTCTTATTAATCAACTTATGTTGATCATTATATCCCATAAATGAGTGAGATCATGTGATATTTATCTTTCTCCAACTAGCGTATTTCACTTAGCATAATGATCTCCAGTTCTATCCATGCTGTTACAAATGTTAAAAATTCCCTCTTTTTTACAATGGTATAGTATTCCATTGTGTAGATGTCCAAAGTTTTTTAATCAACTCATCTGCTGATGGGCACTTAGGTTGCTTCCAAATCTTAGCTATTGGAAATTGTGCTTCTATGAACATAGGGGTGTATATATCCTTTCTGATAGTTTTTTTCTGATTTCTTGGGATATATTCCTAGAAGAGGGATTACTCGGTCAAATGAGAGTTTTATCTTTAAACTTTCTGAGGGAACTCCACACTGTCTTCCACAATGACTACACCAGTCTGCAGAAGGTAGTGCGTACTTTGCTTCTGATCACCCCATAGAACTGCTCACCATAGGCCTAGATCAAAGGGGATAGTTTCTCTGACATTATATGCAGCACCTCTTTATGAAAGGCTGTGTTTCAACCTTGATCCTACCCAGGTAGCATACCATGAGACTTTGGGCCTGACTTTTGCTTAGGTATCTTGGTTCTGATGGGGTGGGGAAAGGCAGAGAAAGACACCTTGGGGAAAAAGAGGCAGTGCTCTAGATCCAGCTCTCTAGAAGAGACACCAAAGCATTAGTTTTCAGCATGGTGTTTGTTTTTCATAATCAGCTCTTATCTATCCTAATAATATCTCTAACAAATATTTACTTATGATGGACTTTAAAAAATATAAGAATAGAGATGATTCTCATTCATTGTTATAGACTCCGTGTTTGCAGCTCCCTAAACTTCATATGTTTAAGTCCTAACCTCCATTGTGATGATATTAAAAGTTGGGGGCCTTTGGACAGTAATTAGGTTACTAGAGTGTAACCCTTGTGATAGGCTTAGTGCCTTCACAAGAAGAGAGCTTGCTTCTTCTCTCTGTTCTCCACCATTTGATAATACAAAAAAACTGCCATCTGCAAACCAGGCAGAAGGCCTTTACCAGATACTGGACCTGGTAGGACCATGATCATCTAGTATCCAGAAACATGAGAAATACATGTTTGTTGTTTAAGCCACTCATTCTATGATAATTTGTTATAGCAGCTGAATCTAAGACATTCAGATTCTAATGTACTTTACTGGAGGCCCAATGCATGAAATTTGTGCACAGGTATGGTCCCTAGGCTTAGACTGCTATCAGGGCCATCTTTCCCGGCTGCCAGTAACTGGTCCCACACCCCATCTCCACCTACCCATGGTTCCCCATTCGCCATCTGGTGATTGAAGTCTGCCGACTGAGGGGAGGAACCAAAAGCTTGTTCATTCCTGATTGCTCACTGGCTCTGCACCCCCACTGCCACCCATCTCCAGTTCCCCATTTACCATCAGGCAAATGGAGCCTGCCAAACTGCTGATTGCCCTCGATGTGTGGGGCGACTGGTGGGCTGGGGTCTTTGGCCTGGCACCACCCATGTCCACCACCACCCACCCCTAAATCCCCATTCTCCATTGGCAATCAGAGCCTGCAGGCTGTGGGCAGCTCCTGCATTGAGCATCTGGCCCCTGGTAGTGACTGGTCATTCTGCTATTCAGTAGATTTGCATATTTCCCTTTTATTATATAATATTTGAGAGTAAATATAAAACTAGGGCGTTGAGTATTACATATAATTGCAGTAGGACATGTGAATGTGGTACGTAGATGTTGTACAGGAAACATTTAACATAGAAGGCCAGAGAGTGTTATCCTCAGGCAGGCTTGCTTACAGAGTTGGCTTCTGGCTAGGCTCTTGAAACTTGGATTGGGGAAGGTTTCCATCAGTCCCTAACTGAAAAGAATGACTCACTGTACCTAAACAGTTTGTACAAACAATATGATGTATGCTAAGCTCATGCTTTCCTTCTGAGAATCTGTAATTCTGGTACATGCTAGACAGAGCATGTCTATAATGCAAGCCCTACTAAAAACCTTGAAGTCTGAGTCTCTAAAAAGCTTCCCTTGTAGACCACACTTCATGAAATTGTCACAATTTCATGCTACAGGAATTAAGTGCATCTTCTGTGACTTCACTGGGAAAGAACTCTTGGAAATGTGTGCCAGGTTTCCTCCAGATTTGGCCCTCATAATACAATTCCCTTTACTTGTTTTGCTTTATATCTTTTCACTATAATGAATCATAGCTGTAAGGCTATATGCTGAGTTCTGTGAGTAATCCTACCAAATCATTGAACTTGGAGGTAGTTTTAAGTCCCCTTAACATAGATGAATACCAAGAATCAAAGGAGTCCTAGAAGGAAAGAAATCAAATGGTGAGATCTGCTAACCTAAACAATGAGCTGCTCAAAGAAAAATACCTCCAAACCATTGAATGTATGTTAATTATCTTATTTTTTTCTCAAATGTTTAGAGATAGCTTATGACAAGAATATTAATAATAATACAGCATAATTTCTTATCTAAAAATATACACATTGGCATACAGAAAAGACTGGAAAGAGTACACCAAAACATTAACAGTTGTTTTCTCCAGGTGAAGTGATAGAATCCTAATGCTTATTTTTTTCTTCTTATATATAACTGTATTTTCCATAATAAGCACATATTGCTTTTATAATGAAGCTAAAAATCACATAAAATTGAATGTTAAAACATAATTTAGAATAGAAAAATCAGGCAAAATATACAAGAATTCAAGAAGCTATGACTAAGAGAAAAACATTGAAAATATATGTGCAGCCTGTAAAGACTTCTAAAACTTAACATTTCTGCCTCAGATTTGACTATGAATTCCATGATAGTGAAGGCAAAATAGAGAAACAGTTCAGTCGTCATCAAGAAATCACAGGCTTTCCATCACTGTATATCAAATTACCATAAATTCTGTGGCTTAAAATAGCAACTGTTTATTAGCTCACAGTTATACAGGTCAGAGTCCAGTAGGGTTCTTTGCTCAGTTTATCCCAAGTTGAAATAAAGGATTCAGCTTGGACTGAGATTTCATCTGGAGTCACAGGACAAGTCTGTTCCCAATTTCATTCCCTTTGTTGGAAGAATTTAGTTCCTTGTGGTTGTTGGGTAATATCTGTTTCCTTGCTGCATGGCCTCTGCCATCTTCAAGCAAGCAACAGTGTATCCCATCTGTCTGTAAACTTAGATTTATTGTTTTATTTATATTTATCCTTGAAAATATTACAGATGCCCCCCCTTTTCCCCTATTAACTCCTTCCAGCCTGCTCCCTGCTCCAGGCCCTCACCACCTGATTTTCTGTGTCCATGTGCTATACATATATGCATACAAGTTCTTTGGTAAGTTCTTTCCATTCACCCATCTACCTCTGCCTCCCACCCCCTGGGATTCAACAATTATCTCCCATGCTTCTATGTCTTTGGATCTATTTTGTTCATCAGTTTATTTTGTTCTTTAGATTCCACATATGATTGAAATCATGTGATACTTGTCTTTCTCTGGCTGGCTTATTTCACTTAGCATAATATTCTCCAGGTCCATCCATGCCTCAAAGTTTAAGAGATCCTTCTGTTTTACTGCTGCACAGTATCCCATGGTGTAAATGTACTACAGAATTTTTATCCACTCATTTCTCAATGAGCACTTGGGCTATTTCCAGATTTTAGTTAGTTTAAATTGTGCTGCATTGAACATAGGGGTGCATATATTCTTTCAGATTGGTGATTCAGGTTTCTTAGGATATATTCCTAGAAGTGGCGTCACTGGGTCAAATGGCTGTTCCATTTTTAATTTTTTGAGGAAACTCCATAATGTTTTCCACAGTGGCTGTATCAGTTTGTTTTCTCACCAGCAGTGTACTAGGGTTCCCCTTTCTGCACATCCTCGCCAGCACTTGTCATTACCTCATTGTCATTTTAATTTTCATCTCTTCTGATGATTAGTGAGACTGAACATTTTTCATATGTCTTTTGGCCCTCTGTATGTCCAATTGAGAGAAGTGTATATTTAGGTTCTTTGCCCATTTTTTGAATTGGATTGTTTGTCTTCCTTTCATTTAGTTGTTTGAGTTTCTTATATATTTTGGAAATTAACTCCTTATCAAATGTATCATTGGCAAATATGTTTTCTCAAACAGTGGGCTCCCCTTTCATGTTATTGATGGTTTCTTTTGCTATGCAGAAGATTTTTATTTTTATGTAATCCCATTTGTTTTATTTTCTCCTTCATTTCCTTTGCCCTGGGATATGTATCAGCAAACATATTGTTATGAAATATGTCAAAGATTTTGCTGCCAGTGGTTTCTTCTAGGACTTTTATAGTTTCACAACTTACATTTAAGTATTTTATCCATTTGGAATTTATTCCTTTGTATGATGTAAGGTGGTAGTCTAATTTCATTCTTCTGTATGTATCTGTCCAATTTTCCCAACACCATTTATTGAAGAGACTATCTTTATTCCACTGCATGCTCTTGCCTCCTTTGTCAGATATTAATTGAGCATAATAGCTTAGGTCAACTTCTGGGTTCTCTATTCTGTTCCATTTATCTATATGTCTATTCTTGTGCCAGTACCAGGTTGTTTTGAGTACAGTGGCTTTGTAGTATAATTTGAAATCTGTTATTTTGATCCTCCCAATTTTGTTCTTCTTTCTCAAGATTGCTGTGGTTATTCAGAGTCTTTTTTAGTGCAATATAAGTTTTTGGAGTATTTGTCCTAGATCTGTTAAATATACTGATGGTATTTTAATAGGGATTGCATGAAATCTAGATTACTTTGTGTAATATGGTCATTTTAATGATGTTGACTCTACCAGTCCATGAACATGGTATATTCTTCCACTTGTCTATATTTTTCTTTACCTGTTTTTTCAATATCCCATAGTTTCCCAAGTACAGGTCTTTTATGTCCTTGGTTAGGTTTATTCCTAAGTATCTTAATTTTGGTTTCAATGCTAAAGGGCATTGTTATTTTAGTTTTTCTTTCTGAGAATTCATTATTGGTATATAAAATGGCATTCATTTTGGGGTCTTAATTTTGTAGCCTGCTACAATGACGAATTCATTTATTAAATTTAGTAGCTTTTTTGATGGATACCTTAGAATTTTCTTTGTATAATATTATGTCATCTGCAAATGATGACATGTTTATTTCCTACTTTCCAATTTGGATTCCTTTTATGTTTTTTTCTTGTCTGATTGCTGTGGCTAATACCTCCAGTAATATGTTGAATAAAAGTGGTGAAAGCAGAAATCACTGTCTTGTTCCTATTATTAGGGGAAGTGGTTTTAGTTTTGCCCTTTGAGTATGATGTTGGCTGTAGGTTTGTCATATATGGCCTTTATTATGTTGAGGTATGATCACTCTATTCCAACTTTGCCGAGAGTTTTTATCAAGAAATGGTGTTGGATTTTGCATATTGGTTTTTCTGCATCTATTGATATAAACATATGATTGTTGTCTCCTATTGGTCTATCTGATGTATCACATTTATTGATTTGTAAATATTGTAACATCCTTGCATCCCTTGAATGAATCCCACTTGATCATGTTTTATGATCTTTTTAATATATTGCTGGATCTTATTTGCTTATATTTTGTTGAGGATTTTAGCACTAATGTTCATCAGGGATATTGGCTTGTAATTCACTTTCTTTGTAGTGACTTTATGTGATTTTGGAATGAGGATAATTCTAGCCTCACAAAACGATCTTGAAAGAATTCCATCTTCTTAGATTTTTTGGAATAGTTTTAGGAGGATAGGTGTTAGTTCATTGAATGTTTGGTATTAACACCCCTGTGAAGCTATCAGGAAAAGAAATTTTGTTTGCTGTAAGGTTTTTTTTTTATTATTATTATTGTTTCAATTTCATTAGTTGTTATTATGTTTCATGTTTTCCAGTGTAACCCTTAAGCTTTCCTCCTGTTTGTTTTTTAAATACTTTTTTTTGTTTGTTTGTTCTTTGATTGTGTGATTTTTTTCTACACCTTCTAATTCACTGATCTAATCTTTGCCTTCCCTTAATTTACTGTGTATCCTTTCCAATGTTTTCTTTATTACTGCTATGTCATTCTTAATTTCACACTGGTTATTTTTTCTTGGTTTCTATATCTTTCCTCATGTTTTTGAATATCCTCATAATCATTAGTCTGGATTCTATATCTGATAAATTTCTCATTTCCATTTCATTTAGCTCTTCTTCTGGATAATTCTCCTGTTCTTTCATCTGTTACTTGCTTTTTGTCTCTCCATTTTGGACACCTGTTTGTTTGTTTGTTTTTTCTTTGTATTAGGTAAATCTACAACTCCATCTTTTTGTAATGTCTCTGGTGCAAGACAGTTCAGACACTATCTGTAACTGGTGTTGAGTACCTTGTTTGGATCTATCATTAATCCACAACTTGTGTCATCCTCTATAAGGCTGGGTGGCTTTGGAAAGGACTAAGATGTGCACCAAGGTCTATTTTTCCCAACTTTGGGGCTAGAATTAGATCAGGCAAAGACTCAAAGCATCCAGACATTCACCTCTGCCTGAAATCTGATTTTTATTCTCAACCTTTTAATGAGCTTCAGGCTGTAGACCATAGCAAGTTGGGGGTCCAATAGGGTGCAGCAATTGCTCCCCTCCTCCCCAGGCAAAAGCTGCCTGGATAGCAAAAGTCTGCCTGAAAAAGATTTACTCTGCTATATGGAGGAATGCTCAGCACAGGAAACCATGTAAACTGCCTTCCAAGTTCTAACCCCAGAGCCACCAACCTTGGATTCTCCTCACATAGCTCTACTCCACTCTCCACTCCTTCTGCCAGAACACAAGTTACATTAGCCCTTTAAGAGAGTGACTGCCTTTCCAGCTGTTTCTCCCTGACAGACAGAAACCCTTCTGCTTTTCACAGCCAGATGTGCTATGGGCACCTTTCTCAGTTCAGGTGCTCTCAGATGAGGAGCCTAGCTTGGTGGTTTAGAACCCAGAGTTCTCAGTAGAAACCCCCCACTTCTGAGATATCCCTCTGGAACTTTAGCTGCTATCTATGGGAGCCCAGCCAACCCTCTCAAACCTCTACCCTTCCTACCAGTCTTTATGCAGACTCAGCTGTCTGTTGTTCGTTATAAGGGTTCTCTCCATCGAGTCTTCAATTGATTGTTCAGGATATTTTTTTTCTATATTTTAGCTGTAATTACTGTTTGATCCTGGGAGATTGTCAATGTAGCTTCCACTTAATTCACCACCAGTTGGAACTCCTATAACTTCTTTTTTAAATAACTTGTGAGGCCAAAACCGGTTTGGCTCAGTGGATAGAGTGTTGGCCTGCGGACTGAAAGGTCCCAAGTTCTATTCCAGTCAAGGGCATGTATCTTGGTTGGGGGCACGTCCTCAGTAGGGGGCGAGCAGGAAGCGGCTAATCAATGTCTCTTTCTCATGGATGTTTCTAACTCTCTCTTCCTCTCCCTTCCTCTCTGTAAAAAATCAATTTTATATTTATATATATTTCTTGTGTGATTAGGTCAGGACCACCCAGAGAATCTACTTTCCTAAAATGGTGCCATATAACATAATCAAATCATGAGAATGGAATCTATTATATTCACAGGCTTTGGGTTATACAAGAAGTGTACACCAGACTGTGGGGCATCTTGGAAACCATCTTAGAGTTCTGCCTACCACACACAATATATATAATGTTGTATATTTTGGAGAAGATTGAATTTGACCACTTTGCATATAAATAGAGTTTATCCCCTCATTCTATGCTCAGAGATAGTCCTAAAAGAATATAAGAATAACTTGTATGAACACTTATCACACTCAAATGCTCCCTTAATTCTAATGTTTTTTCTTTTAAGGAAATCTGCTGAAAATAAGTTGCAAAAGACAGAGACATGAATTGGAGGTAGTGATAGGATAGGTGCTTTCAGGCAGAATAAAAAGGCAATTGACATAGGAGGCAGCCACAGACTAAGGGGATAACTTAACTGAAAGTAAAAAACCAGAATCCCTAGACTCTGCTTCTACCTAATCCTGTAGACTTGGCCAAATCATTTTTCCCCTTTTATTTTCTGGTATAATGAGCAGTCTGAATGATTCTAAGTGCTGTCTCAGCTTCCTATGTTGTACTACTGGAAAGATACTAATGGCAATTATGCCTTGCTTCCCAATGTGGTTCAAGAAACTTCAGCATTCATAGCTCCTAGAAGCTTGTTAGAAATAAAGTTTCAGAACTTACTCAAGAATCTGCTTTTCAACCAGATCAGGGTATGAGTTATTAAAGCTTGAGAAGTGCTTCAGAGCTTTGTTGCTCCCTTTTTTGAACCCTGCTGCCCAGACTCTTCCAGAGAAACCTGGTCCATCAGTTCTGTCACCTGCCTGCCTCATACCTCATTTCCACCTCCTCAAAAAAAATCTACTAACTATGGACTGGAGTTGTGGTGCTAAGCTCAGATCACTTCAAGAAACTACAGTCAGGCTGATACTAAAATTTATATGGAAATACAAAGGATTCAGAAGAGCCAAAAAAAAAAAGTTGGAAAGCTCAAACTTTACAATTTCAAATCTTGCTACAAACTGCAGTAATCAAAGAAGTGTAAACCAGCTTATAAGGATAGATATATAAACCAATGGAATAGTACAGAGATAAATCCAAATATCTATGTGGGATTAATTTTTGACATGAGTGCTAAGATCATCCAACAGGAAGAAATAATCTTTTCAGAAATGACACTGAAATAGTTGAATATCCTTATGGAAGAGAATTAATTTGGACCCCTATTTCATGCTATAATAAAAATTAACTAAAAATGGATCAAAGAGCTAAATGTATAAAATTCTTAGAAGTACACATAAAAGCAAGCCTGCATGACTTTTAGATTTGAAAATAATTTCTTAAATATGACACCAAAATTACAGGAAACAAAAGAAAAACTAACTTGAATAGCATTGCTCCAAAGATGATATAGAAATACCCAAAAAGCCAATGAAAATATGCTCAGCAATATTAATTATTAGGGAGTTGCAAGTCTAAACTGCAATGGCATACTACTTTATATCCACAAGGACATTTATAATAAAGAATGAACTAGAAAATAACAAGTGTTGATGAAGATGAAGAGAATTTAAAACACTCACACATTGCTGGTGAGGATGTAAAATGGTACAGCCCTGTGGAAAATCATTTGATAGTGCCTCAAAATGTTAAACATAGAATTACCATATGACACAGCAAAGGAAATCCTAGATCTATACCCAAGATATTTGTAAACACACTTCGTACAAAAATATGTTTACAAGTATTCATAGCAGCATTATTCATGATAGCCAACATATGCCCATCAACACATGAATGGGTAAACAAAAAGTGGTATATGCTTATAGTAGCCATAAAAATAAACCAGTGGAACTGCTGATACATTCTGAAATATGGATGAACCTTAAAAAATTATGCTAACTGAAAGTAGTTAGCCACAAAAAGCCACCTTTTGTATAATTCTAGTATATGCAAATCCACACAGATAGAAAGCTGATTAATGGTTTCCAGGTGATGAAAAAAAGGGGGAAATTAGAATTGGGATCAACTGCTAATAGGTTTGGACTTGTGGGAGGAGTGGTAATAGAAAAGACCTAGAATTAGACTGTAGTGATGGTTATACAACATACTGAATATGAAATATATTGAAACCCATTGTATTGTACATGATGAAATGGTACATTTAATGCTATGTGAGCTATACCTCAATAATAAAATATATAAAAAAACTACCAAATCAAATGGAAATACTAATAGAGTGTAGAATGACAGCTATCAGAGGCCAGAGGAATTTTGGGGCTGGGTGCAAAAGGTGAAAGGATTAAGAAAAACAAACAAAAACTCATATACACAGACAATACAGTGATTCAGTTTGGGATAGGGGGAGGTAAAAGTGTATAGCAGTGGTTCTCAACCTGTGGGTCCTGACCCCTTTGGGGATCGAAGGACCCTTTCACAGGGGTCCCCTAAGACCATCAGAAAACACCTATTTCCCATGGTCTTAGGAACCAATAGACCACTCCTCGGTGTAGCAAAGTGTAGCAATGTAGTTCACTGTTGTCATATGAAGACTGTTACCCATGCTACACCATGATTCAAGACAAAAATTCATTTATTTGTAATTAGAAATAAATATTTCACAATATATAATTATGTATTGTTTTTGTGATTAATCACTATGCTTTAATTATGTTCAATTTATAACAAGGAAAATACATCCTGCATATCAGATATTTTCATTACAGTTCATAACAGTAGCAAAATTACAGTTATGAAGTAGCAATGGAAATAATTTTATGGTTGGGGGTCACCACCACATGAGGAGCTGTATTAAAGGGTCGGGGCATTAGGAAGGTTGAGAACCACTGGTGTATAGGGAAATAAAAGGTGATGGAAAGAGACTTGACTTATGGTGGTAAACACACAATACAATATACAGATGATGTATTATGGAACTGTACATTTGAAACTCATGTAATTTTATTAGACAACTAGAGGCTTGGTGCACAAAATTTTTGCAAGAGTAGGCCTTTCTTCCCCTGGCTGCCTGCCCTGGCTTCCCTCTGGCACCCGGGATCTGGGCTTTCCTCTGGCTGCTGGCAGGCACCCAGGACCCAGATTTTCCTTGCAGCCTTGACTTCATCTGGAAGGCCGTCTGGAAGTACGACTGGACTAATTAGCATATTATGCTTTTATAATTGTAGATGTCACCCCAATAAATTCAACAAAAAAGAAGCATCAGATGCCAACCTAGAATCTCCTTTTACTGCTCACTGAGACAGGTGGTAGAAGGGATGCAATATTAATTAGTTTAAGAAAAATAAAATTAAATCACAACATGAAATAAAGTGATGCAATGCTTCCTTATTCATAGTATATAGATCAACTGTAAAAGTGATACTTTTTTCTTCTCTAGGGATAAAAGCAAATGCCACTGCTCTCAAAGTGTCAGCTGGTCCCTTCCTAAAGAAAGGAATTCAATCTTCTAGTTGTTTGGTCTCCAAGCCAGTTGACAGACATTTTTTGCTTTCCCCAACTGAATGGTCTGTTTTGAAAGTTCTGTTGAAGATGAATTATTTCACTACCATCTGTGAAAAGCCTAAAAGCTGGCAGGTCAATGAAATTTTCTCTAGGAAACTCTCAATTGGATGTTCTGCTAAAGAAATTGTAATGGCAGAATAGGTTTTCTTTTCTTTTCTTTTCTTTTCTTTTTTCAAATATGGTAAGTGTAAGTATTTCTGAAAAGCATTTTATGATGTCTGAAGTGAGGAGGAAGCTTTTCTCTTTCTAACTCATTTATATTCCTTTTCCCCTAGATCACTGCTTCTCAATTTCTATCTCAGCTTCAACATTACCTCCTTTAGGCAACCACATAGAATACCTAAAATAGGCAAGGGGCCTGGTTGGGAATGTTCGATATTTTCGTTTACCCCCAAAAAAGAGGACGCTGTATTTTTATTTATTTTTTATTTTTTATATAACAAACTGGAGGCCTGGTGCATGAATTTGTTCATGAATGTGATCCCTCAGGGTGGTTTACGGGGATCATGCTGAAACCAGCAGTCCAAAGCCATTCCTGTCTGCTGTTCCTGCTCATCCTGGCCCTGCTGTGCCTGTCCTGGGCTTAAGCCCAGTCATTCAAGATCTGGAGAGGCTAGCTTCACCCAAGCAGCACTCTCCAGGCATGACCTGTGTCTGGCACCTGTTCTAAGGGGGGCAAGGGACCCAGGATCAGGATGCCCTTCCTGGCCTGGGATCCTGACCCATCCTGCTCACATTTGTGCCAGTTATCAGGAGCTACCTGGAAGCTGCTTTTATATAGTTTCTTCCTTGTGAAGCATCTAGGGAGGGGAAATGTCCATGGTGACCAAGGCCAACTTCCAGGAGGCCAACAGTGCTGTCAGGATCATGCTGGTGGAGCGGTCAGTCAGTCCTTGGCCCTTCTTCTGATATTGGACCTGCGGGACTACTGAGGGAGTGAGTGGTGGCCAGCAGACTGGTGGGCTGCTGGGATGGGTTGGTTAGCTGAGCAGCACTCCTGCTATGGGAGCACACTGACCACCAGGGGGAAGCTTCTGCATTGAGCACCGGCCCCCTGGTGGTCAGTGTGCATCATAGTGATTGTTCGACTGGTTGTTTGGGCATTTGGTTGTTTAGGCTTTTATATATAGAGAGAAACAGCATAAAATAGCACATCTTTACCACCTCTCAGTTCCCATAGGCCAGCAGTCTAAACTGCATTTTCTGATCAGGACCTCTAAGGCTCTGATCCCATGTGTCAGGTAGGCTATGAGCTAATCTGGAGCTCAGGATTCTCTTCCAAGCTCATTGAGGTTGTTGACAGAATTCAGTTACTTGCTTCAATAGGACAAGAAACTGAATTCTGTCAAAACCTGGTGTTTTCCCCTTACTATAGACAGCGCACAACCTCCTGGCTGGTTTCTTCAAGGGTAGCAAGAGAGCATCTCTGCTGCTTTGAGACTCTGACTTTAGGGAAGACCTAGCCCCTTTTTATAGGGTTCATTTGATTAGGTCAGGTCCACACAGTGTATTCTCCCTTTTGATTGACACAGTCAACAGATTAGAGACCTTTCTTACATCAGAAAAATCATATCACCTTTGCCACATAATGTAATATAATTACAGAAGCAAAATAACACCATAGTCACAGCTCTTCCAACACTCAAGGGGTTGAAATTCCATAGGGCGTGTACACCAAGGTAAGGAACTTTGAGACCATCTTGGAATACAGTGTATTACATACCTCTTAATTTTACATTGAGTATCACACTGCCTCCTCAGTTCATGAGTTTTGGGAGTGGCTGACCCTAATCTCTACCACTTCCTAAGTGATTTGTACAGAATATCTAATAATGAGCTATTCATTGTCAAATATAAGACACAATGTCTAGCTGCCATATAGGGAGCCTTGAAGAGCACCTAGTACAGGCAAAAGTACACTGATGTTTGTTTCAGACAAACCTGGGTTGAAGTCCCTTGCTTTACCTCTTACTCTCTATGTGACTGGAGACAAGATGTAAAATGTCTTTCAGTCCTTGTTTCACTTTTGTGTGAAAGAAATAATGATTGATAAAGTAAATATTAAGTAACAAAATCCAAGCCCTTCTTATTTTTACAATAAAACTAAAGTAAGGAAATTATAATAAATTTACACATATTACTAGAGCTTTCATTTTACAAATTTTCTGCTGGAATTCTGGAACAGTGCCATGATGTACTATGGTGGCCAAGATGTTTATCATTAACTTTCATGAGATCCAGAGGTCCCTGGAAAACATGGGATGCATGAAGCTTTGAAATAGAGGAACCTCATTTGCTCTGGAATTCCAGAACATCTGGGTCCCTATTTGCTTTGATATTCCAGAACATCTTGGTCCCTAGACAATACAGGATGACCATATTTTATCCTGAGGTCCTAAGTTAGCTATTGCCTATGTTTAGCTCCATTGGTCCAAAGACTCTGGCACCCTCCAATATTAGAACTATAGTTCTCAATGATCAGTGCTCGGGTATAGGAACCTCCTACCTTTCCAAAGCAGCACTTAATTACTACTCTGGCCCCAAGTCATACCTAATGATTGTGCATTGCAGGTATGCACAGGCACGTGCACGTGCACGCGCACACACACACACACATACACACACACACACACACACACACACACACACACACACACTGACTTCACCAACCCTGTAAAATAGATGCTACTATCATTAATTTTATGAATAAGTTAACTGTTATTAACATTACCACAGCAGATTCATGTTCCCAAAAATGTGTGTGTGTATGTGTGTGTGTGTGAGAGAAAGAGAGACAGAGAGAGAGAGAGAGAGAGAGAGAGAGAGAGAGAGAGAGACTGAATGAGGCAAAACATACTTTTTTTTCTAATCTTTATTTTAATAAATGACACCCCGTAGTTACCTAATTGCATATATCCAATACTTGGGATTCAGTATTGTCACCTACCTCATCCTCACTTCTATGTCTAATGCATTACCAAGTCTTATAGGGTCAACCATTAAAATACATATTCCAAATCCACCAACTTCTCTCCAACTCCACTGCTACCAGTCTATCCCAGGTCATCATTATCTCTTGTCTAAATATTTCTAATAGCCATCTAATTGGTCTTTTGGCTTGTCCCCTTGTAGACTGCACTGAAATACAATTTTCCTGCAGCACCCAAAATTATCTTTCTAATTTTTAATCAAAACATGCCTTTCACCTGCTTAAAATCTGAAAGTCTTAAACCTAAGTCCAAAATATTTGATGTGACAAGAAGACTTGATCTAGCCTCTGCCTCATTCTCCAACATATTCTTGTCTTGCTTTCTCCCATAATCACCAATCAATGCTAGCCACATGGGCCTGTTTGTGAACATGTTAAGATTAATTCTGCCTCAAAGCCTGTGCCCTGGTTGTTTTGTTCGTTTTGTTTTGTTTTGTTTTCTCCCTGGAGCATTCTTCTCCTTGAACTTTGTATCCACAACTGACACTTTATGCTGTTTAGGTCTTAGGTCAAATGCCAACTACTCAGTAATAACTTTTCAAGTCTTCCAATCTAAATGAGCCCTACCCCCAAAATTCCTCACTATCAAGTCACCTTATTCATATTCTTCATAAACATTTGCATTATTTGATTCTTGATAAGTATTTGTTTTTATGTTTATAATCTAACTCATTACTAGAATATAAGCAGTATGAAAGCAGGGACCTTAGAGACCTGGTCCAATTTTCTCTTTTTGGAACCTATATGACCTTTTAGTATGTATTAGGGGATATATTTGTATATTTTATAAACATATAAAATACATATATGTGGTATATATTAGGAAACATTTGTTAAATGCATTTTCTTCGTTTTATATCAGGAAGAATGTTTGAATAATTAATAGAATTTTTTTTGGTTTATATAACTAATAAATGTCTTTGAAGCTGAAAAAAATCTCCTCAAAGCAAGTAATAATAGTAAACATTTCTGTAATAATATGTGCCAGGCTCTGTCCTCACTTAATCTGCAAAATTTTTCTAACGTGTAGCTTGTTTAGTGGGGGAGGTATAACAACTAATGTCTAATTTACTGCACATTTCACGTTCAATGGAGTTAGTCAGTCAGGTCTCTGCCATCATGTGGGTCTGCCAGCTTTTTCGGCCTCAGAATATGGATTCTTTGCATCTGGATCACAAGTGAGGGAAGATAAAACTTTAAATAGCATTTCATGAATTTTAGAAGCCTGATCACCTACTTTAAGCTCAGCAATGTGTAAGAAAGGGTGGAGCGTGTTTCCAATTTTGTAACAAAGTAAGCAAACTTTACCATAACATGGCGGCAGTGGGGGGAGAGGAAAACAAATGGAAACAGTTTTTATACCATCACATTTCATTGGCCAAGAAAAAGTCACATGACCCAATCTAAGATCAGAAGGCGGGGATATTTAGTGCTTCCTGTAAACACAAGAGGGAAAAGCGGACTGTTGGTCCTGCTAAGGTGGCCATTGTTCCTCTTGACAATACCATTGATCTGCTGCACAGCACCATTGGTCCTGGAGAATGCTAACAGTCTCCAGCCACATTCGGTAAGTTAGAAAAAAATGAGGAGGGCCAAGACCGGTTTGGCTCAGTGGATAGAGCGTTGGCCTGTGGACTGAAAGGTCCCGGGTTCCATTCCGGTCGGGGGCATGTGCCTTGCTTGCGGGCACATCCTCAGTGGGGGGGCGTGCAGGAGCCGGCTGCTCGATGTCTCTCTCTCATTGATGTTTCTGACTTTCTATCCCTCTCCCTTCCTCTCTGTAAAAAAAATCAATAAAATATATTTTAAAAAAATAAATAAATAAATGAGGAGGGAAGAAGTTTTTTTCTTCATAAGCCTGCTATGCGTTTTTAAAGCAAATGCTATTTTTGTCTTTACCTTTTTTTCTTTCCTGAACTCATGCTTCTTTAAAATAGAGTTCTACAACTCATTACATGCTTAGAAGAGTGAATCATGTAATTTCAAAAGCTTTTCCTAGGCCCAGGACAAGTAGTTCGGTTGGTTCCAGGGTCTCCCATATCCCAACTTTGCCAGCTAGATACCGAGGCAGGGCATATATAAGAATTAACTAATGAATGCATAAACAAGTGAAACAATCAATATTTCTCTCTCAAAATCAATAAATATTTTCCTAAAGTATATAATGTTTGTGTTCAAATTGTGGAATATTAGCTTAAATAAAAGTTCAATAGCAAATATGAAAGCAATGGAGAGGAATTACTTGTAGATATTTAGAAAAGGTCTGAAAGCAGGTGTTTTAATAATATATGCAATATTGTAAAGAGAAGTAAAGCATATCTAGGAAAGATGCAATTGAATTGAATGATATAAAATTAAAAAAACTGAAAAAGCTGAGGTATTTTTTTTCTTTCATACCACAGATATCATTTTATTTTTTTACTTTTTATTTTATTTTATTTTTTATTTATTTCCCCTATTGCCCTCCCCACCCCCCAGTACATGCCCTCATCCATCACCCCTCCCTCGCCCTCTCCCATTAGCCTGTATCCACTGGCTATACCTACAGACACATGCATACAAGTCCTTCAGGCCCCTCCTACAGGCCTGATCTCCTACAGGCCCCTCCTCCCCAACCTCCCCTGCCTTCCCACTGTGGCAGGACAGTCTGTTCATTGCTTCTTTGCCTCTGCATCTGTTTCCCCTGCTGCCACCCCCTGATTCTTGTCTTTAAAAACATCTTGTCCCTGTAGGCTAGAAATAAACCCATAAGAGCAAAAGAAAAATGTTTGAGTCCCAATTTCAATGTCTGATGGCTTTGAGTCCCAGTTTCAATGTCAGACAGTTCCTTATGTGTACACGTCAGCAATAGTGTCTGGATAGTGGACAAATGGTGGCAATGCCGGTCCGACCCTCTCTGGTTTGGTCAGAGGCATCCTGTAGTGATGCTCAGCTGCTGACTGCTCGCATGGCAAGGCGTCGTCAGTGTCTGCCATCTCTGGACTGTTTCTCCTCTTGCCTTCGTGGTTGGCGCAGACCTGTCAGTTCCTCTCTGTTGCAGGAGTCCACTTGGTCTTGGAGGTGTTTTCTGAAAGTATATAAACATATTCTCGACCAAGAGTTAATGAAGCAATATTTTCTATAAAATTGGCTTGGGGTCCTTTTTATTTTTGCCTACCCGCTTTTCCTTTGGCTTATTTTGACACCATGTGTGTTTTTCATGGGTGTCTTGCTGTTAATATTACAAATGGAAATTACTTTTCTAAAGTGAAAATTTTCTAGATGTAATTTACTTACCAGATATTTTTCCTTACATGATATTATCCTACTCGCCCCCCCTTTTTGATTAATGGAGAATTTGGTAAAATTTTTTATAATCTAATCTTGATAACTTTAAATTTTAATTTTTGCACACAAATATGCCTCTTTTCTGTTCATTATATATTAAGCAATTTTACCATGAGATGAGCTATCAATAGAAAATTTAATTAATACTTTAGAAACAGCTTTTTGTTCAATACACTTAAATTTTCTTGGGTGTTCGCTTATTTCAGTTTGCCAATTTAAATTAATCTGAAAGCTTGATAACTCCTTTATGTCAAATTTAATTTTAAAAGAAGATATGCCTTGTTAGAGATAATTTTCTTTTATGTTTTTTCTTTTAAAATAATTTCATATTTTAAAAAAGTTGCAAGCCATGAACAGTACAAGGAATATATCCTATACCCAGATTTCACTTTTGTATTTTACATTTTACTACATTTTCTTCATCATCTACTCTCAATCCTTCTGAACCAATTGAGAATAATGGCCTGTTTCTGCTAAATAATAAACTGTGTATTTCCTAAAAATAGTGTTATGCCGAGACCGGTTTGGCTCAGTGGATAGAGCGTCGGCTTGTGGACTGAAAAGTCCCAGGTTCGGTTCCGGTCAGGGGCATGTACCTTGCTTGTGGGCACATCTCCACTGTGGGGCGTGCAGGAGGCGGCTGATCGATGTCTGTCTCTCATTGATGTTTCTGACTTTCTATCTCTCTCCCTTCCTTTCTTTAAAAAATCAATAAAATATATTTTAAAAAATAGTGTTATTCTTATAGAGATTATATCTACATAGTACTATGGCATAGTGAAGACCAAGAAGTATAGCAGTTAATACCTGCTATTGTAAGCCTCATTGTACAGTTTGATAATTGTTTCTTTTTCTTTTCCGCCTGCTAGATTCGTTTTGAGGGCATGGACTAGCGCTGATTGATTATATCTGAATCCCTATCCCTGGCACATGGTATGTGCCTCTGATTATTTGTTTGTTATAATGGCTAATAATGGAAGGATTGCAAATAATTAGTTTTCTTTGCATGGCAAAAATGAATATATTTTTATTAGTAATTTCTAGTTTATCTGCTTTGTGATCAGAGAGTCTTGTTTGTAAAATTTCTCCTTCATGAAATTTATTGATGTTTTCTTATAAATTAATATGTGGTCAATTTTTGTGAATATTCTCAGGGGTATTAAATGATGGAATGGTCTCTATGATCAAACTTTAAATTTTATTAAATGATGAATTGGTCTCTATGATCAAACTTTAAATTTTATTTATTTATTTATTTATTTATTTATTTATTCATTCATTCATTCATTCATTCATAAGTTCTACCTTGATTAAGTTTTTTTTAAGTCTTCTTACTAATTTTTTAAAATCAAAATTATATTATCTTGTACTGAGGGTGGAGTACTGAAATCTACTGCTCTTACTATATTTTTTGTCTTCTTGAACTTCTGCAGTCTTTATTTTGTAAAGGTTGTTGCTTATTATTTGGTAACTAGAGGCCTACTGCATGAAATGGGTGCACTCAAGGTGGGGGGGGCGGTTCCTCAGCCCTGCTTGTCCCTCTCACAGTCTGGGAGCCCCGCGATGTATCGCCCCTGCAGAGGGAGGCTCCACCCAATCACCACAGCCTACCAGTAAGTGGCCTGGGCCTCCTTCTACGGGGCAATCATGGGGTGATGGCTGGGCCCCTAACCAATTGCATTGCACTCACGTTGGTTAGCCTGGCACCAGTGGGTGTCATAGCATGGTCATCCGGAAGGTTGTCTGGATGGTCATTCTGCTGTTCAGTTTTTGGTCAATTTGCATATTATGCTTTTATTATTACAGACTAGAGGCTTGGTGCACAGAATTTATGCACTTGGAGGGGTCAGCATGGTGGGGAGCAGGCCTAAGATGGACATCCTTAGTGCTGCTGCAAAGGTGAGAGAGAGAGGCTCCTGCCACCACTGCTGTGATCATCAGCCATGAGCCCTGCTCAGGGCTTCTGGCTGAGCGGTGCTTCCCCTGTGACAACACATGACCACCAGGGGCAGCTCCTGTGTTGAGTGTCTGCCCACTGGTGTTCAGTGTGCATCCTAGCAACCAGTAGTTCCTCTGTTTGGTCAATTTGCATATTAGCCTTTTATTATATAGGATACTAGAGGCCCAATGCACAAAATTTATGCAAGAGTAGGCTTTCCTTGCCCCTGCTGCTGGCACCAGCTTCTCTCTAGCACCCTAGTCTTGGGCTTTCTTCCCTCTGGCTATCAGCAGGCACCTGGGACCTGGGCTGACTTCCTTCTGGACACCCACAGGCACCTGGGACCTGGCTTCCCTCCAGTCTTGGCTTCATCTGGAAGGATGTCCAGTCTAATTAGCATATTACCCTTTAATTATTATAGATTCTTAAATGCTATATCATCATTCTACATTGTGGCTTTTAAAAATTGTCCTTTTTCGCCCTAGTTGGTTTGGCTCATTGGATAGTGTCACCTGTGGACTGAAGGGTCCTGGGTTCAATTCCAGCCAAGCGCACATGCCCAGATTGCAGGCTGGATACCCAGTAGGGGTGTGGAGGAAGGAGCTGATCAGTGAATCCCTCTCATCATTGATGTTTCAATTTCTCCCTCTCCCTTCCTCTCTGAAATGAATAAAAACATATTTTTTTTAAAAAAAATTGTCCTTTTGTCATGTCTTTTTGCTTTGGGAATTGGATTTTGCTTTGCTGATACCAGAATGTCCTGCTCTTTTTCTGTTTTTATTTCTATTCTTCCTGTTTCCATTTTTCTAGTATTTCTTTATTTCTCTCTTTAGATTAGCCTTTGTAATCACTAAGGTGTGTCTCTTGTATACCAGAGATATGAATTTTTCTCTCTGACTGAAATTGAAAAAAAAATTTTTACTAATCAGGTAAAACCCTTTTCTATTTAACATTGTGAATTACATGTTTATTCTCAATTTTGTCACATTTTTAAAAAATATTTTTTATTTATTTTTCACAGAGAGGAAGGGAAAGGGATAGAAAGCCAGAAACATCGATGAGAGAGAGACATCGATCAGCTGCCTCCTGCACGCCCCCCACTGGGGATATGCCTGCAACCAATGTACATGCTCTTGACCGGAATCGAACCTGGGACCTTTCAGTCCCCAGGCCAACGCTCTATCCACTGAGCCAAACCGGTTTCGGCACATTTTTAATATTTACATGTATTTTATATTTGTTGTTTCTCTATAATTAATTAAACCCACACATATATTTCCGAGTATTTAGGAAAGTTTTCATTTTTGTTGTAATGTTATTTATACCTTTTAAAATACACATACAGTATATCCTTGAACAATGAAGGGGTTACGGATGCAACCCCCTCCCCACCAGTCAAAAATCTGCATAAAACTTATTGGCCCCTGCATAAATATGTAGTCTTTTGTTTTCTTATTTAACCTATTAATGCCAGTTATCGTTTTATATTAGTATCAAAACTTCCAACTATTGTCTGTTATATTTTCTTCTTTTAGTTTCCCTTCTTCCATTTATTGGTTGCATTGCTTTTACTTTGTCAGCTGTATAACTTTATACATGAGTCTTTCACTTTCATTCCTCCAAAGTTTGTTTTGTTTTTTACATCTGCATCATCAGGCATCCATCCACTTCCCTACTTACATACCTACAAAAGCACTTTACCATCAGTCATTTTGCTGGAGTTTCCCAGGTATCTGTTGGTTGAAAGAAGCTTATATTCTAGTATAAGAGTTGGCAAGACTTTTTTTTCTGACAGGCCAGATAGTAAGCACATTAGGCTTTTCAGGCCATTTAGTCCTCTGTCAAAATTACTCAGCTCTACTGTTCTAGCACAAAATAAACTATAAACAGTAAACAAATGAGTGTAGCTGTATTCGCATAAATGTTCTCTATAGATACTGAAATTCGGATTGCATATAATTTTCACAGGTCACAACATGATATGTTTTTTTTTTTAATTTTCTTTCAGCCATTCCAATTGTAAAGAACATTCTAAGCTCAGTCTCCATATAAAAATGAACCAGACTGGATGTGGTCCATAGCCATAGTTTTCCAAACTTTGTTCTAGTTGATTCCTCAGAAAAGGCTCATAGATACAGAATTTCCTAATATAAAAAAGTGTATGGATGTTTCTTAAATAGTTTTGATGCTTAAAGGCAGCTTTGTTGCTTTTCATCCTTTTGTTCATACTTTCTTCTGTTGAGTATGTTTAAAAGGTGATTCATTTTTACCTGGCTTTATATATTCTTTTAAAATGTCTGATACCAGTCCGATTTATTTACCTTTATATGTTATTTGATATTTTTGCCTGAAGGTCTTGATGGTGTTATCTTTATCTTTGAAATTTAATAAAAAAATAGACTAAAACTTGGAGTTAATTTGCATTTTCAATGTGTTGGTAGATATAAGTCTTTTCTTATTTTTGGAAAGTTTTCTTGGATTATAATTTTTAGTAAAAGTTTTGTTCTCTTATCTTTTCATAGTGACAGCAGTAATATGTCATTCTTAATTGACTTATCTTTTATTTTCATTACTTATTTTCATTCTATTGGTTGTTTTCCTGCCTCCTGATATTCTTAGAAGGCTCTTGTTAAATTTACTAAGGACTGTTCTCACTTAGGCAATTTGTAATTTATTCTTCATATCTAAAATAACTTTTGTCTTTTTCTTTCATTCTTAAAATTAATTCAATCAACTCTTTTCATTTCTCCCTGTGTTTTATTCATTTGTATTTTTAGCTTTTGGATTTCTGATTCAAATGTTTTTTTAAAATATCACCAAATGTTCATTTGTGCCTATTTAATTCCATTTGGAGTATTATCTTACATTGTTTTTTTTTCATGATTGTTTTTCATGAATTGGGATTACCTCTATTGATACATTAATGTTTTGCAAAACTCTGTATGTTTTAGTTAATCTTATTGTTCTATATTGTTCTTTTTTTTTGGTTTTATGTGTTTTACAGGATCCTAGGTTAGTGTCACACTCTTAAGTAAATATAGCAAAGTTCAGATACTATAATGGATTTGTTTACTTGTTTTGGTTGGTGAGGAGAAGTTGTAATTCATATGATTTTAGGGGTCTCTAAAATTTTCTCTTTTGTTTCTTTTCCATTTCACCAATCAATTGTCATAGGACGTTCTTTCCATCTTTTAACCTTATTTCTCTCCTGGATGCTATGAGGTTTGAACAGTGCTTCTCCAAATTGCATGTACTTTAAAAGTCCTCTCCATTTTATTTATATTCAGATATTGGTGTGTGTTTTTTGTTTGTTTGTTTTCAGTCTGATAATGGACTTAATTTTCCTCACAGTGGCTTTATATTCACCATAGGCCCTATTGCTATTTCCCCTCTTTTTTTTTTTTTGCTTTCTTTTTTATGTTTATTTTTTCCTTCTTGTTCTTTCTGTTTTTGTTTGTTGTTTTGTAGGAAAAATTTGGAAATAGAGGTGTCAGTGGTGTTAGTTGTATTCAGCTACCTTACATGTCCATAAAAAAGGATACACTTTGCAAGAAAAGCTTCTTTTATGCTATGGGAAAGGAAAACCCTGTTAAACACAATTTTACCTTTCCAAAGACCATCACTAACATGCTGCAAGGTCAAAGATACCTTAATTGTTTCAGTCCTATATAATAAAAGCCTAATATGCAAATCAACAAAACAAGGGAGAATGACCAATAGATTGACTAGTTGCTGTGATGTGCAATGACCACCAGGGGGCATATGCTTAATACAGGGGGAGTGCTGCTCAGCCAGAAGCCAGGCTCATGGCTGGTGAGTGCAGCAGTGGGAGAGGGACCCTCTCCCACCTCTACTGCAGGCAGGCAGTAAGGAGCAAGGATCTTAGACTGTGAGAGCCCTGTATTGCAAGAGCCCCAGACTGAGAGAAGGATGTCTGACTCCCAAAGATCAGGCCTAAGCAGGCAGGAAGACATCCCCTCAGGGGTCTCAGACAGTGAGAGGGTGCAGGCTTGGCTGAGGGACCCCCCCGCCAGTGCATAGATTTCATGCACTGGGGCTCTAGTATATGATAAGTCATGCCACTATATCTGAGAAACATTGAGAATCTTGCAATAGATATTTGATGACTTCAAGAATCTTTTAAAGGTCCAGCTATTTTTCCACATTAGTCTTTTGGGTACTATTAGAAACTTTACATTGAGGTAATGACAGTGTAGTAATCCATGCTATTGAGTCATGTTCAATTAATGTAATTATAAAAGTTAGGCTGAGGGGTTTTTATGTATGTTTTTTTTTATTAATCCTCACATAAGAATGCCAAGATAATTTAATAACTATTCCAAGAAGGGATGGATCTTCTATCATAATTGTGTCATGTAGCTGTTTCATCATAGCTAGTCACCCTTTCTCTCTGCTCTATCTTGCTTCTACTATTTCATCCATATACTGCCAGAACTGTTTCAGAAAAATACTGGGTTTCTGGGTTCCATTTTGCAAGAACTACTCTGTATAATTTTCAATATACTGTGTTAACACACCTTTATTGAAACTAGCTCACTCTGATTCTCTAACAGTCATTTGTTCAAATAGGTTAGTAATCTGAGTATTATCTACAGAGACTATGGTGAGTCCTTTCCTGTATGCATCATCCCAACCTGCTTTCCCTCTTGGAATGTCCTTCTTTCTCTCTACATGACATATGTAAATCTTACCCATTCTCTAAGATCCAACTTCAGAACCTCACTTCTATATACCTCTTCTTAGCAACTCAGCTTACTTATAAATTGATCAATTTTAAGGACTATTCTTATAATGTACTAGAGGCCTGGTGCATGACATTCATGCACTCTGGGTGGGGGACTGTTATCCTCTTAGCAGTCTGAGATCCCTCAGGGTATCTCAGACTGATAGCTAGGGTCCACAGGGAGCTGGTCTTAGCCGCAGTCAGATATCCTTAGTGCTGCCAAGAAGGCAAGAGAGGCTCCTGCCTCCACCGCTTCACTCACTAGCCATCAGCCTTGCTTGTGGCTGAGTGGTACTCCCATGTGGGAGTGCACAGACCACCAGGGGAAGCTCCTGCATTGAGCATCTGCCCCCTGGTATCAGTGTGAATTCATTCAATTTGCATAATACCCTTTTATTATATAGGACTAGAGGCCTGGTGCATGAAATTCATGCATGGGGGGTGTGTCCCTCAGACCAGTCTGCACCCTTTCCAATCTGGGTGCCTTGAGGGATGTCCAACTGCCCGTTTAGACCCGATCTTATGTTCTGATTTTCTATAAATATAGCATGTAGTTGTTATCACTAAAATATCTTCAAGTGAATAGAGACACTTTTCTTCCTACCTGGATCAGGCCTAAACGAACAGTTGGACATCCCTCTCAGAATCCAAGATGGTTGACTCCCAACTGCTTGCCTTCCTGATTGCTCCTAACCACTTCTGCCTGCCAGCCTGACAACCCCCTAACCACTCCCCTGCCAGCCTGATTGATGCCTACTTCTCCCCTGCCAGCCTTTTTGCCCCTAACTATCCTCCCTGAGGCTTGGTCACCCCTAACTGCCTCCACAGCAGGCCTGGTCCCCCCAACTGCCCTTCCCTGCAGACCCGGTCACCCCCAACTTGATTCCTTTGCCAACTTGGTCACCCCTAACTGTCCTCCCTTGCAGGCCTAGTCACCCCTAACTGCCTCCTAGCAGGCCTGGTACCCCCCAACTGCCTTCCCTGTAGACTCAATTGCCCCCACCTTCCCTCCTCTGCCGGCTGGTTACCCTTAACTGCCCTCCCTTGCAGACCTGATCCCTCCCAACTGACTTCCCCTGCTGCCCTGATCACCCACAAATTCCCTTCCTTGTAGGTCTTGTTCCTGCCAACTGCCCTCCCCTGCTGGCCATCTTGTGGTGGTCATCTTGTGTCCACACGGGGGCAGCCATCTTTGACCACATGGGGACAGCCATCTTGTGTGTTGGAGTGATGGTCAATGTGCATATTACTCTTTTATTAGATAGGATGGCTTCTATCAACCTTACAGATGTGAATCCATAGTTTTTGTTAGTCTCTCATTCTCCTTTACATCTATGTGTTTTAACTTGAAAAAGAAAATATATCATACAATATACTCTGCTATCCTTGCTCAAAACACATGGAAGAAAAGTGTCTATATTCACTTGAAGTTATTTTAGTGATAATAACTACATGCTATTTTTCTAGAAAATCAGAACATATTGTGAGGAAAAGTCTTTCTTGTCAGCTTAGCAACTTCTACTTGTCTCTATAAAACGTTATTCCCCTAGTTGATACTTAAGTCAGAATTGCTAAGAAGGCAAATGCCATTTTGATATGAAGGAAATCAAATGAACCATGAACATTAACATTTTCAGAATTAGATGCATGGTAAAGAACATCAATCCAATTGAGTGCATTTTTAGGAAATCATTATTTTCTAGGTCTAAATATGACCAGAATATCTTGAAAAACAAATTGGTACATAAATGTGCTGTCAGTAAGCTTTTATTTTTTCCTCACTTCCACAGTAATGTTTCTTAAACCCAAGTTTACTATTTCACTATGGCAACATGAAGAAAATTACCCAGTATCAAACTGAAATGGAAAAATTCTAACATATATATGGTACAATATGCAAAGATATCACTGTAAGTGCTCAAGAGCAAGATCTTTTTTGGCTATTCACTGTTTCTGGTCCTTGCAAAAAAAAATAATAATTTCTCAGTTCAAGGCTAGTCACCCCTTTTTTAATTTTTATTTTTTGTTAATCTTGATCTGAGGACATTTTTTCCATTGTTTTTTAGGGAGAGTAGAAGAGAGAGATAAAGACAGAAAAAACATTGATGTGAGAGAAACACATTGACTGGTTGCCTCCTGCATGAGCCCTTACCAGGGTTGGGGCCTCGGAGGAGCCTGCCACCATGGTATGTGCCCTTGCCCAAAATCGAACCTGGGACCATTTTGTCTATAGGCCAACACTATCCACTGAGGTTAGGATGGCTAGGGAAAAATCACACTTTTTTTTTAATCTCCTTTGCTTTTTCATTAACTATAAGCCGCCTCTACTCTAACCTTTCATTCAAGTATGTCCCACATATTATTGCATATAAAAAGTATCCATTACTTATTTGAAATTCAAGTTTATCTCAGGGTCCTGTATTTTACCTGGTAATCCGCCCTAAACTGTTTACTAGGTCATGTTCCTAATATTGGGAGTTAGTAACATAGTGAAAATTTCTTCCCCTCTCTCAAGGCACCCAAGCTAGAAACTTGGAAGAAATACTAGAGACTAAATTATTTTCTCTCCATCACTAAATCAAATCCATAGCATGTTCTTGATATCACTAAATCATTAGTCTCAGTCCATTGTTAATGGCACTGCCCTAAGTTCAGCCCTCACCAGTTTCTGGTTGGATCTTTGTAGTAGCTTCCTGAGTGGTCTTCCTATTTCTGTGGTGTCCTTTACATCATCTGCATCTGCTCCCTGACAGACTCTCCACCCTTTTCTCACCGGACCTCCCTCAGCTCTCTTGCACGTTATTTTCCAGCCATTCTTGTAGTTTGAACATCCCATCTTATTTCTCATCTCTGCTTTGATTCCAGTGACCTAGAATAAACACTCCCAATGCCTACCTAAAACTACACTCCCACCTGCTGACCACTTACCTTTTAAGACTCAATTTTGAGGTCTTTACTATTAAAAACTCTTTTTGTCACTGTGTGTTCTCTCATCTTCGTACATACACTGAACCTTTCTAAGAACAACATGAAATGGGAAAGTGTTAATTTGTCAGGAAAAACAACAGTGATATCTATTGTGGTTTTATAGGGCACATGCAGCTTTGTTCATGTAACCAAGTGATCACTGCCAAATAGAGTGCCTTTTTCCTAGAGCTTATTTATTTCATGGGCCAGAAAATCAGTTTAGAATCTAAGAGCCAGGCTAATTCAGAAGAGGGATGGAATGAGAGTTGGAGAGAAATCTCTCTCATTCACATATACTTTGGTTTTTGTTATGTCTTTTTTCATATTAATTAATTAACTAATTAATTAATTAAGGCATTCATTTATTTGCTTATTTACTTGTAACTGGGAGCCTAGACCAGCATCTGAGGAAAGCTGAAAAATCATGAAAAACTGATGTGGATACCCAATATGATGTTAATAAAATAACTATCAGTATGAAAACCATGGAAGAGAAATCTATTTTTTTAGGGTATCTGGTTACAAAATTATTTTATTTATTTATTTATTTATTTATTTATTTATTTATTTATTCATTAAGGTATTACTTATGTGTCCTTATTCTACCATTATTCCCCACCCTTCAGTGCATGCCCTTACATCCCTGTTGTCTGTGTCCATTGATTAGGCTTATATGCATGCATATAAGTCTTTTGGTTGATCTCTCCCCTTTACCCACATTGTCCCCTACTTTCCCCAAGGTTTGACATTCTGATCAATGTTTCTCTGTCTCTGGATCTGTTTTTGTTAATCTATTTATGTTGTTCATTATATTCTATAAATGAGTGAAATCATGTGATATTTTTCTTTCATTGCCTGGCTTATTTCACTTAACATAATGCTCTCTAGCTTCATCCACGTTGTTGCAAATGGTAAGAACCCCTTCTTTTATACTGCAGCATAGTATTCCACTGTGTAGATGTATCCGTTTTTCTAATCCACTCATCTGCTGACTGGCATCTATGCTGTTTCCAAATCTTATTAATGGTGAATTGTGGTGCTATGAACATAGGGGTGCATATATCCTTTCTGATTTGTATTTCTAGTTTCTTGGGATATATTCCTAGAAGTGGGTTCACAGGGTCAAATGGGAGTGCCATTTTTTAGTTTTTTTTTTTGAGGAAACTCCATTGTGTTCTCCATAGTGGCTGCACCAGTCTGCATTCCCACCAACAGTGCACAAGGGTTCCTTTTTTTCTGCATCCTCACCAACACTTGTCATTTGTTAATTTGTTGATGATTGCCATTCTGACAGGTGTGAGATGGCACCACATTGTTGTTTTGATTTGCATGCAACATAAGAGGTCAAAGGAAAGTCACCCCTAAGATTTTAAAAGCAACTGCCTTTAATTGAAAACTTGACTAACTTTAAAACACATGCCTTGAAAAAAATTATTGCTTTTTTGTATGTCATCTTCTAAGCACCTTTACATGTTGGTTTCCCCAGACAGCCTTTTAAGAATTAGATCGTAAGTGACCGATTACCATAATAAGGTTTTTGGGTAACATTTAAAACAGTGGTTCTCAGCTTTGGCTGCATGCTAAAATTACAAGGAGAGCATTTAAAAAATAATGATACCATGAACCCATCTCCAGATACTCTGACTTATTTAGTCTGGGGTGAGGCCCTGGGCATTGTTATTAAAAAAACAAAACAGAAAAACAGAAAACAAACAAAATATTCTTATGGGCTGTCGGGTAATGAAATACTGATCTATTTCCATAATATCTCTTACAGAGGCTTTACATTTTATTTTGTATAAAATTTACTTTATAAAACATATCAATCACAAGAACTATCAGAGCCAGGTGCAAGGCTATAGGTTCGTTGGGTATAGGAGCAGCCCATGCTTCTCCTCTGGTTTCTCCTCTTCAGTCAAGTCTCCAGGTACTTTGAGTCTATAACTGGGACCCAGGTAGATGAAAGATAAATGCACTGATGAAATATATTCAATGTCATAAAGAGAATTCATAGAGAAGTACCTACCTGTAAAACTTGATCTTGCACTTGATGATAAAAGGTGTTTGTTTTTTCTAATCCTGAGAAGGATGCTTTTAGGAACAAATAGACTTGGCTTCAGCCATGCTGCTCTCAGTCAGGGATATAATACATTTCCAAAGGATGAATGGATTTCTGAGTTATTAAATAATTACGCTTTTATTCATCTAATTTCAAGGCACAACCATAGAATGTCCAGTGACATTGATTTCCAGCAACTAAATTGTCTCCATGTACCCATTTTTCTCTTCAACTTTTGTGTAAATGGGGATAAGAATTAGTTGAGTGAATATTTCTCGCAGGTCATCATTTGGCATTAAATAGTGACAGTCTGAATCAGGAATCTGGATCTCTTGGCTTTATATGCCCAACAACTGAAAACCCCAGAGCATCCTGTATGGGACCCCAGTGAAAAAAATTACTCCATCTTTATTGGAAATTATGAATTGATTATGGGAATTAAAGTGGTTTAAATATATGTAGGAGGTAGCATATTTTATGATTTATAAATTGACCTATAAAAAGCTTTAGGAAAAACAACCTTGCTGCAGACATAAAACTAATAAGATAAAAACATCAGTATATTTGATATATATAGGAGCTTCTTTTCATATCTGCAGGAAATTAATGCTTTTATTATCCCAATTCCTAACCTACTTTTTTTTCTGTAGTTAGTGGATCCAGGACCCGCATTCTATAGTGTTGTCCTGAAAATATGCTTCTTGAAAGTGGGAAAGAGTAAGCACACATTCAGTGGGATCCTTCCCATACTCTTGAGGCTCTAGATAAAAAATATAAATCTCCCACCAGAATCAATTTCTTTCTTTTTTTAAGGTTGAATAATATTCCATATAAAACAATCCATATAAAATATGGTATGTATATAGCACATTTTCTGTATCTATTTATGAGGGCATCCCTCTTAATTCCAAAGCCCTCAATTATTTATATAACTCCTTCGTTACCATGGGTATGTACAGGAAGCTCATGTTTAGAACACTGTGTCCATCAGAAATTCCCTATTCTTATCTTTCCTGTTAATGAATTAAATTGGCTTACCTTTTCGGACAGCAAGTCAAGATTTCAACCTACTCTGAAATGGATTTTCTATAGGAAGATACTCTGGTGTAGGGAGGGAATGTTGGAAGACTGGGCAGAGAGATCTTCTTTGGGAGACTCTTCAGTTAAATTTAGCCCCAGTGATCATTTTAAGTTACTTTATGGCCAGTAACAAATGAAAAAAAGATGTGTATGCATGTGTGTGTGTGTGTGTGTGTGTGTGAGAGAGAGAGAGAGAGAGAGAGAGAGAGAGAGAGAGAGAGGGAGAGAGAGAGAGAGAGAGAGAGAGAGAGGAGGAAGATGTGGAAGAAGAAGGAGGAGGAGGAAGGGGCAGAATTAGGGAGGGGAAGAGGAAGGAGTAGAGAATACTTTCACATTACAAAATAAGACAGGGCTTTACCAGTACATGCTATGCATTGCTTTGATTGTAGAGAAAAATACTAATAAAGTTACTACTAAAGTGAATCAGCATAACTTAAGGCTAGGAGGTTTCTGATTGGCAGGGAGCAGAACTGAGGGAGTGGGTTGTATTCTACGCATGGTTACCATATTCAGAAGGGAAACTACCGTGAAAGGAAAATTAAGATTCATCAGTTTTTTTTTTAAAAAAAGCCAATGAGAGAATGCTGAATTTTGCTATTTTGTTATTTAGATTTGTTAATATAATTCTGCGTCTATAATACATGAAAGATATGTGCTGCAGGTAAAATCACCATCTAGGATGAATGTTGTAATAGGTATTCCCAAATAGCATACCTACTAAACAGAGCAGGATACTCTTTTCATTTTTAATCTAGTCCTTCTGAGTCAGAACCAGAAACAGAATTTCTGATGTGATGATAGTTGCTGTTACTATATGATTTCTTGAATTATCTGATGTTAAAATACCACACTTACACATCCACAAAACTGTCATGGAATTATACATTCTTTCAGCATGGGTCCATTGGGTTACTACTGGATTCATCAGGGATCTGTGAAGTCTTCCTATGCGATATCTTGGATATTCTTTTGTCCTAGTCATGCTGTGTACTACTGCAATAGCCTTTAAAAAATATTCACCTGAGGAGTGAGGATATATATTCCATTGATTTTTAGAGATAGTGGAAGCAAGGGTTTAGAGGGAGGGAGGGAGGGAGGGGGGAAGGGAGAGAGGGAGAGGGAGAGGGAGAGGGAGGAAAACATTGCTGTAAGATAGTGTAAGAGAGACACATGGACTGGTTGCCTCCCACACACACCCTGACAGGGACCAGAGATTGAACCTGCAACCCAAATACATGCCCTTGTCCAGTAATTGAACCCATGACCTTCAGCTTGCAGGCTGACTCTCTAACCACTGAGCAGTGTTGCCAGGGCTGCAATAACCTTTTCAAAATTCCTATAATTTACATTTTTGCTTTATTTTTATTGCTGACACTATTACAAATGCCCCCATCCTCTCTCTCTTTGCCCACTTCCACCCAGCCCCAAGCCCCATTTCCCTATGTCCATCACCATATGGTTGTTTGTGTCTATGGTAATCCCTTCACCTTCTTTGATCCAGTACTCCCTACCCTTTCCGTTCTGCCTGCTGTCTGCTTCATGTATCCATGCCTTGGATTCTATTTAGTTCATCATTTTATTTTGCTCATTAGATTCCACATGTAAATGAGATCATGCATTATTTGTTTTTCTCTGATTGGTTTATTTCACTTAGCATAAAAATCTCCAAATCCATCCATGCTATCATAAAAGTTAAGATTTCCTTCTTTTTTATAGCTGCATAATATTCCATTATATAAGTGTACCAAAGCTTTTTTATTTTATTTTTTAATTTTTTAAATTTTTATTGTGTTACATGTATACATATCTCCCCATTGGCCCCCGCGCAGGGAGGCCCCAACCCCCCCCCAGTGTCTTGTGTTCATTGGTTATGCTTATATGCATGCATACAAGCCCTTTGGTTAATCTCTTATCTACCCTACCTCTCCTTAACCTTCCTGCTGTAATTTGACAGTCTGTTTGATGCTTTACTGCTTCTATCCTTTTGTTCATCAGTTTATAATGAGTGAGATCATGTGGTGTTTCTCCTTCATTGACTGGCTTATTTCACTAAGCATAAGGCTCTCCAGTTCCATCCAGGTTGCTGCAAATGGTAAGAATTACATCTTTTTTATGGCAGCATAGAATTCCATTGTGTAGATGTACCACGGTTTTCTGATCCACTCATCTGCTGACAGGCACCTAGGCGGTTTCCAAATTGTAGCTACTGTAAATTGTGCTGCTATGAACATAGGGGTGCATAAATCCTTTCTGATTGGTTTTTCTAGTTTCTCAGGATATATTCCTAAGAGTGGGATTGCTGGGTCAAGTGGGAGATCCATTTTTAGTTTTTTGGGAAAACTCCATACTGTTCTTCACAGTGGCTGCACCAGTCTGCATTCCCACCAACAGTGCACAAGGGTTCCTTTTTCTCCACAGCCTCACCAACACTTGTCGTTTGTTTATTTGTTGATGATTGCCATTCTGACAGGTGTGAGATGGTATCTTATTGTCGTTTTGATTTGCATGTCTCGGATAATTAGTGACTTTGAACATGTTTTCTTGTGTCTCTTGGCCTTCCTTCTGTTGTCTTTTGAAAAGGTTCTATTTAGGTCCGTTGCCCATTTTTTTTTATTGGATCATTTATCTTCCTTTTATTAAGTTGTATAAGTTGGCTGTAGATGTTGGAGATTAAACCTTTATCAGTGATAACATTTGCAAATATGTTCTCCCATACAGTGGGCTTTCTTGTTTTTTTTTTTATGGTTTCTTTGGCTGTGCAAAAGCTTTTTATTTTGATGTAGTCTCATTTGTTTATTTTTCCTTTAGCCTCCATTGCTCTTGGAGCAGTATCAGTGAAGAATTTCTTTAGGCATATGTCTGAGATTGTGTTGTCTGTGGATTCCTCCAGTATTTTTATGGTTTCCCGTCTAATGTTTAAGTCCTGTATCCATTTTGAGTTTATTTTTGTATTTGATATAAGTTGGTGGTCCAGTTTCAATTTTTTGCATGTATTTGTCCAATTTTCCCAGCACCATTTATTGAAGAGGCTATCTTGGCTCCATTGAATGTTCATGCCTCCTTTGTCAAATATTAATTGACATAGTGGTTTGGGTGCATATCTGGATTCTCTATTCTATTCCCTTGGTCTATATGTCTGTTCTTGTGCCAGTACCAGGCTGTTTTGAGAACAGTTGCTTTGTAATATAGCTTGAAATCTAGTATTGAGATCCCACCTACTTTGTTCTTCTTTCTCAGGATTGCTGTGGCTATTCGTGGTCTTTTTTTGTTCCAGATGAATCTTTTAAGAATTTTTTCTAGGTCTGTGAAATACATCGTTGGTATTTTAATGGGTAGTGCATTGCATCTATAGATTGCTTTGGGTAGTATGAACATGTACCAAAGCTTTTTTATTCACTCATCTACTGATGGGAACTGTTTCTATATCTTGACTATTGTAAATAATACTACAATGAACATAGGGGTACATAAATTCTTTGAAATTGGTGTTTCATGATTCTTAGGATATATTCCCAAAAAGTGTATTACTGAGTCAAAAGGTAGTAACCTTTTTCAATTTTTGAGGAAACACCATATTGTTTTCCATGATAACAGTTGCATTTTCCATCCCTACCAACAATTTACATGGGTTCCAATTTCTACAACTCTTCACTAATACCTGTTGTTCCATTTTTTGTTTGTTAAATAATAGTCATCCTAACGGGTGTTAAGTGGTATCTCATCATGATTTTGATTTGAATTTTCCTAGTGATCAGTGTTGTTGGGTATCTTTTCATACGCTTATTGGATATTTGTATATATCTTCTTTGGAAAAGTGTCTATTCAAGTCATTAGCCCATTTTAAAATCAGTTTTTCTATATTGACTTACAATTGACATATTTAATATCCTATTGTTTTCAGGTGTATGGCATGTGATTTGATATTTATATGCATTGCAAAATGATTCTCACAAGTCTAGTTATATCTGTCACCATACAAATTTATTACAGTATTATTTATATTTCCTAACCATACATTACATTACCATAACTTATTTATTTTATAACTGGAAACTTATACCTCTTAAATCACTTCACCTATTTCACCTGCCCCCTGAACTCCTACCTTCTCTGGTAACCACTGCTTTATTTTCTGTATCTGTGAGTCTTCCTGTGTCTGTGTTTTTTTTTTTTTTTGGTTTTTTGGTTTTGTTGTTGTTGTTGTTCACTTGTTTTATTTTTTTAAATTTCACATATAAGTGAAACCACATACAGTATTTGTCTTTTTCTGTCTAATTTCACTTAGCATAATACCCTGTAGGTCCATTGATGTTATCATAAATGCCAATATTTCATTCTTTTCATAGCTAAGTAATATTCGTGTGTGTGTGTGTGTGTGTGTGTGTGTGTGTGTATGTGTGTGTGTATCTCACATATTCTTTTCCATTCATCTGTCAATGTGACCCCGGCCCGAAGGGTCATTCAACAGGGGCAGCGAGGCGACGCACCTAAGAGAATGAGAAACAGACAGGGACACGAAGAAAGGAGGCAAGACAAATGGTGTTCTGATCAAGCCTCAAAATTTTATTTCCGGTGGCTCTTCTTATATATGCTCAGAAGGGGGAAGGGGAAGGAAAAAGGGCTCGAGGAGGTATGTGGTCTAAGCTGATTGGCTAAGCTAGTTCCAGGTGCTGGTTGCTGATAGCGGATGTGGCGGTTATGCCTTTCCTGGTTGGGGGAGGTTTCAAGTATGCAGTTCTGGCCTTGGGGAGAATTCCACAACTCTTGCTGTATTTCCTGGCTCCTGACATCAATGGACACTTAGATTGCTTTCATATTTTGGGCATTGGTAAATTATGCTGCAATGAACACAAGGATGCATATATCATTTGGAATTAATGTTTTTGATCAATTTAATATAAATACCCAGAAGTGGAATTGCTGGGTCATAGGGTAGTTCTATTTCTATTTTTACTTTTTTGAGGAACCTCCATACTATTTTCCATAGCGTTTGCACCATTTTACATTCCTACCAAAAGTATATGAGGGTTCCTTTTTCTTCAGACGCTTCCTTTTTCTTCAGACCAACACTTCTATTTTCTGGTCTTTTTATAATAGCCATTCTGACAGGTGTGAGATGATATCTCATTATGGTTTTGATTTTCATTCCCTGATGATTAGTGATATTGACCTGTCGGTCATCTGTCTGTTTTTTTTTTTTTTTTTTTTTGGAAAATTGTCTTTTCGGTTCTCCCATTTTCTAATCAGGTTTTTCATATTAAGTTGTATAAGTTCTTTATATATTTTGGTTATTAATCCATTATAAGATATATGATTGGAAAATGCCTTCTCCCATTCAGCATGCTGCCTTTTTGTTTTGTTGATGATTTCCTTTACTGTGCAAAACCTTTTTAGCTTAGTCCCATTTGATTATTTTTGCTTTTGTTACCCTCGCCTGAAGAGACTGATCCAAGAAAATAGTGCCAAGATTAATGGTAAAGAGCTTACTGGATATGTTTTCTTCTAGAATTTTATGGTTTCAAGTCTAATCTATTTTGAATTTATTTTTGTTTATGGTGTAAGATAGTGGTCCAGTTTCATTCTTTTGCATGTGGCTGTCCAGTTTTTATAACACCATTTATTGAAGTGACAGTCTTCTCATTGTGCATGCTTTTCTTTGTCATATTTGGGTCTATTTCTCGGCTCTCTATTATATTCCATTGATCTATGTGTCTGTTTTCATACAATTTTTTACTACTGTATTTTGTGGCATAGTTTGAAATCAGGTGTGATACATCCAACTTTGTTCATTTTTCTCCAGGTTGTTTTGGCTATTTAGGATCTTTTATAGTTCCATACAAATTTTAGGATTCTTTATTCTTGTTCTGTGAAAAAAAGCCATCAATATTTTGATAGGGATTACATTGAATACATAGATTTCTTTGGGTAATATGGATATTTTATAAATATTATCTTCCAATCATTGAGCAAAGTATATTTTCCCATATGCTACTTGTTTGCTTGTTTATTTACTTTGAGTTGTAGAACTTCTTTACATATTCTGGGTATTAACCCATCATCATATATGTAATTTGCAAATATATTCTGTCATTCCATAAGGTGGCCTTTTTACTCTGGTTCACTAATATAGTAGCTTTAATGCATTCTACTAAACTCTGTTTCTGCTTCTTTCCCTCTCTTTCCCTCTCTACTATTCCATCTCTCCCTTTTTCTTCTCTATACTCTCTACTCCTCCTCTGTCTCAACCCCCTTCCTACCATCTTCTTTTTCCTATCTCTACCCTTCCTCCAAATGTGTTTAGTCTCTCCTCTACAAATTTCTTCTCTTCCCTCAAGGCTCACTTCTTTCACAGTCTCTAATTTTGATTTGAAGGCTTTAAGTAGACACAGTGATAGACGTTAGTATTAATACTTGAGCTTTGATATTTTGTACAACAAACATATTTGCATAGCTGTCACTTTTTTGTGTGTGTTTGTGAAGAGCCTAAGTAAGCCCTGTTGCACTGGGTCAGTTCACTGAATGAAAGAAGGCTTTAGTAGATTGACTTTCCAGCATTGTGTGGACTTTAGGTCTTATATACAGTGCATCCTGAGCATACCATTTTGCCATGACAGAGGATCCAAGTAGTGGTGCAAAGAAACCAGGAGTCTGCATGTTTTGGTTGTTATGGAACTGTCTTTGTGTATAATATAATGGAAAAAACCCTGAAAGGGTAGTGGGTCAGGGAACTCCACTGAATTTTCCTGGAAATAGATATGTGGAGAAAAGTGCTGGGTTATTACTTCTTATGCAAATTAACTCTTATAGACCATATTAACAAGTAAAAAACCAAACCGGAAATTGTTGTTACTATGCAATGGTGTGAGTGTTAATATGACAGGCAACAGAACTACTTTGGGGACACAAAACATATAAGGAAAACCTTTCAAAACTTTCGGAAAGCATACCAACAACTAAACATAAGTATAGTTCAATCTAATAGTAACTTTATTGTAAAGTATATACAACAAAATATACTACTTCTAAAAGTATAAAAAACAACACACAGAGGTGACTTAGGAATAAATTATTATCCATTTGTTCTTGTCTTTCACAATATTACAATTTATTTTGCACAAATCCTGTGAAGTGGACAGTTTTTCACTCTAGAATGAGTTTTATTTTATTATCTTGAATTATTAATGGTGTGCTTTATTAGCCATATGTCAACATCATGGACACATTTTTCACTGAAAGGAGAATGACTTTGTTGTGAAAGAGAAAACAGCTATGGTCTCCTGGCAGCAGCTCTATATTTCCCCTCTTACTCCAGGAAGGTGCTCCATTTTTCCTTCTCACCAAGTAGACTGAATTTCTCCCACTTCCTTTACAACAGAACTTGTGTAAACTCCTGCACTCAGTGAAATTGGGCTGGGCATCTGGGAATTTGAAATACGTACTGACTTTCCAACAAGTCCTCATTTACAGCCAGTGTTAGACCTTGGCCTCTAAGCTAGAGCCTTCCTGCTTTGTATTCACTGGCATTGGTGTATTTGCACATCCTGATAAAATCTCCTTTTAAAAATTTATTTTTATTTTTTGTATTACATGGGAGATTTCCAGAAGTATTGTTCTTTCATTCCCTCAAAAGTGCTCTGCTTTTCCCATCCTTTTTTTACCCCCTTAATGGTCCCATCTAGTTTGGTCTTTAATAAAAGGAGTATTCCATAATTATGATTGAGAGTTTAATTTAATATTATCCCAAGGGATGTACTCTTCCAAATATCCTAATGTCAGTGCCGTCATGGGAGTTACATGTGTATTTTTATGTTAAAATGTTTGGCAAATGTTCCTTTTGGATTTCAGATATATCTGAAGACCATGTTAAGTGTTCAAGAAAAGGTCCTTTATCTTCTTCATAAATTCTTAAAACTGAAGTAGGGAAGAAATATTATAACAAGT
Source organism: Lasiurus cinereus (assembly GCA_011751065.1). NCBI lineage: Eukaryota > Metazoa > Chordata > Mammalia > Chiroptera > Vespertilionidae > Lasiurus > Lasiurus cinereus. The sequence goes on from JAAGEH010000015.1 coordinate 5,404,918, forward strand.
GGAACCTTCTTTCCTAAGGACCAACTAAATCTATACATTTTAAATAAAAGATGGTAATACTACCTGAATTTTAAATGTGAAGTTATTCCTTCCAGGTTCTTTTGGCTCAGGGATTCTTTATTACATTTCATCCTTTAGACATTTTTAATTAATTAATTCTTTTTTTCTTAATATCCACTCAAGGATATTTTTTTCATTGATTTTTGGAGAGAATGGAAGAGAGGGAGAGAGACAGAGAGAACATGGATGTAAGAGAGGTACATTGATTGGTTGTCTCAGGCACACGCCCCGACCAGGGCTGGAGATTAAGCCTGAAACCAAGTTTTATGCCCTTGATTATAATTTAACCTGGGACCCCTCACTCTGCCTGCTACACTCTATCCACTGAGCCAAACCAGTTGGGACCATTGTCCATCTTTAAATTAGGCATGGTATTTCATGTTATTCACTAAGACAATCAACATAGTCTGGGGGTCCAAATAGGTAAGTTATTGTGCAAATCCATTAAGTTCTCATAAAGTAGTCTGGAAGCACATAGACTCAAGTATTAACAGTGATTGTTTCTGGGTGATGGGATTATGGATTATTTTTCCTTTTCACTTTTCTGTCCTTCCTAAATTATTCACCATGAGGAAATACTATTTTTATGATTCTCATCTGGATTTCTCCCAGAATTCAGAAACTGGGACAAGGGCTCACATAAAGTGTTTTTGGGGAGGTGGTCTGAGATAATAGGATTGGAAGACTTAGAAAGAGTTCAACAAGGAATTATCTCTATGCTCAACAGAGACTCAGTGTCTGCGGACCCTCTGAGGAGACATTTAGAAAGCATTGCACAATCATCTTCCAGAAGAATGGATGAAGGGAGCATTTATCTACCATCTCTCAGTGCTCCACTGGTCATTGGTTGCTTTTTGTGGTGCCAAGGTAATAGAAATTCTGTGTTTGAGCATGTGCAAGTGTCCAGGTTTCCAAAGATGCTTCTACAATAGCAGCATCTAAAAGACCTGGGCCAAAAGCTAGACATAAAAAGTGTGGCTGAAAAGATTGCTTGCCACAGCAAGGGCTAGAGTAAAAGGTAGCTAAAGATTCAAAACAAATACACATTTTCATTTTATAAAAAGCAAATAAAACAATAACAGTATTAGAGATGTTTGCTGCTACAAGTAACAGAAGATTTTATTTCATTTGTTTGAGAAACATATGCTTGCATTTTTTTTATCACTGCTGTGACAAATTGCTAATAATTTGAGTTATTTGGGTGGCTTTAAAGAACACCCATTTAACCTTGAAGACATTATGCTAAGTGAAATAAGCCAGACACAGGACAAGCATTTTATATGAGGTACCTAGATTAATCAAATATACAGAGACAGAAATTAGAACAAATCTTACCAGGGGCTAGGAAAAGGGGAGGATGGGGAGTTATTATTTAATGAAAAAGTTCTGGGGATGGATAGAAGTGACAGTTGCACAGCCATGTGAATGTACTTAATGCCACTTAATTGTTAAAAATTGTTAAAATGGTAAATCTTACATACATTTTATCTCAATAAGAAGTATCTCAATAAAAAGCACGGCAGATGTGGTTCAGTGGTTGGACATTGACCTATGGACCAGGAGGCAACAATTCAATTCCCAGTCAGGGCATATGGTCCAGTTGTGGGCTGGATCCCCATTAGGAGTATGCAGGAGGCAGCCACTTGATTCTTTATCATCTTTGATGTTTCTCTCTCTATCTCTCCCTTTACCCTCCTTTCTGAAACCAATAAAATTTATACATTTAAAAATGTTAAGTTCCTATTAATGATTTTATAGTTCTGGTGAATATCAGAAGTCTAATCGAGGACCCAGTTGTGCCACGTTATACCTGACTTCTGATATTCACCAGAACCTGGGACCTTTCAAACCACAGGCCAACACTCTATCCACTGAGCCAAACCGGTTTTGGCCAATTTCATTCTATATTTTTTCTCTTTTATTAAGATATTACATATGTGTCCTCATTGTTTCCCATACCCTCACTCATGCCCTCACACCCTGGGTTCTGTGTCATTGGTTAGGCTTATATGCATGCATACAAGTCCTTTGGTTTATCTCTCCCTTACTCCCACACTCCCCTAACTTTCCTCTGAGGTTTCATGGTCTGATTGATGCTTCTCTGCTCTGGATTTATTTTTCTTCATCAGTTCATGTTGTTCATTATATTCCACAGATGAGTGAGATCATGTGATATTTATTTTTCTCCAACTGGATTATTTCACTTAGCATAATACTCTCAAGTTCCATCCATGCTGTCGCAAATGCTAAGAGTTCCTTATTTTTTACTGCAGCATACTATTCCATTGTATAGATGTACCACAGTTTTCTAATCCACTCATCTGCTGATGGGCACTTAGGCTGCTTCCAAATCTTAGCTATGGTGAATTGTGCTGCTTTGACCATAGGGGTGCATATATCCTTTGTGATTGGTGTTTCTAGCTTCTCGGGATATATTCCTAGAACTGGGATCATTGGGTCAAATGGGAGTTACATTTTTAGGTTTTTGAGGAAACTCCATACTGTTCTCTACAGTGGCTGCACCAGTTTGCATTCCCACCAGTAGTGCACGAGGGTTCCTTTTTCACTGCATCCTTGCCAGCACTTGTCCTTTGTTGATTTGTTGATGATAGCCATTTTGACAGGTATGAGATGATAGTGCATTGTCGTTTTGATTTACATCTCTCAGATAATTAGTGACTTTGAGCATGTTTTCATATATCTCTTGGCTTTCCTTCTGTTCTCATTCGAAAAGTATCTATTTAGGTCCTTTGTCCATTTTTCATTGGGTTGTTTATCTTCCTTTTGTTAAGTTGTATGAGTTCCCTGTAAATGTTGGACATTAAATCCTTATAGGCGATAACATTGTCAAATATGTTCTCTCATACAGTGGGCTTTCTTGTTGTTTTGTTGATGGTTTCTTGTGCTGTACAGAAGCTTTGTGTTTTGTTGTAGTCCCATTTGTTTATTTTCTCTTTAGCTTCCATTGCCCTAGGAATTGTATCGGTGAAGAAATTGCTTCAGCATATGTCTGAGATTTTGCTGCCTGTTGATTCCTTTAATATTTTTTATGGATTCCCATCTTATGTTTAAGTCCTTTACCCATTTTGAGTTTGGCGGTCTAGTTTCATTTTTTTGCATGTATCTGTCTAATTTTCCCAACATTATTTATTGAAGAGACTATCTTGACTCCATTTTATGTTCTTGCCTCCTTTGTCAAATATTAATTGAGTATAGTGCATTGAGTTGATTTATGGGTTTTCTATTCTATTCCATTGGTCTTTATGTCTGTTCTTGTGCCAGTACCAGGCAGTTTTGAGAACAATGGCTTTATAATGCAGATTGATATCTGGTATTGAGATCCCTCCTACATTATTCTTCTTTCTCAGGATTGCTATGGCTATTCAGGGTCTTTTTTCATTCCAGATGAAATTTTGGAGAGTTCTTTCTAGGTCTTTGAAATATGCCATTGGTATTTTAATGGGAAGTACATTGAATCTATATATTGTGTTGGGTAGTATGGACATTTTAATTATGTTGATTCTACCAATCCATGAACACAGAATGTTCTTCCATCTGTTTATGTCTTCCTCTATCTCTTTTTTAAGTGTCCTGTAGTTTTCTTTTTTATAAATATATTTTATTGATTTTTTGCAGAGAGGAAGGCATAGGGATAGAGAGTTACAAACATCAATGAGAGAGAAACACCAATCAGCTGCCTTCTGCACACCCCCTACTGGGGATGTTCCTGCAACCAAGGTAAGTGCCCTTGATCAGTATCGAACCTGGAACCTTTCAGTCCGCAGGCTGACATTCTATCCACTGAGCTAAACTGGTTTCGGCTGTCCTGTAGTTTTCCGAGATGTAGACATCTTTTGAGGGTAGAGACACATTTTTCCTATCACACTTCAAACTTTTTAATGAACATCTGTTAGACTAATTCTCAGGGTGGTTAAAGTATTCTTGAAATTAGTTAGCACTTTGTAAATATTTATGTTATTAATCCAGAATAAGTTAATGAAGGGAATCAGCATTATATTTAAAAATATGTTCACAATTGTATATAGTTTTCTAAAACATTCCTGTAGGCAAGAGTTAACATTTTCTGATTATAGTTACCAATGATTATACTGCAGAACCCCTTTGTTGTATGGTCTATATTATAGATGTATATTTTAAAGACTCAATTTAAAGGGTGTTACTTAATATTATATTTGAAATACTTAAAAGGATAAATGATAACTTATTTCCACACTTCAAATTTCCTTTTGTTTCACATTACAATGTCCTTGAATAAAGAATCAAAATTTTTCAAAGCCATCAGCATTCATTCCTATTTATTTTCCTTTTATCTCTTTCCAAGTATTTATCTTTCCCTTATATAGAACATCATCAGTGGTCTCCATCCCCTTGTCTTTATCTTCCATTTTCTACAGTCCTCAGCCCAGTGACTGACCTAGTGTGACCTTAGATTTTTGCCATCATACTGAATTTAATCTTTTTAGTTGCCTTATCACTAGGATGTTCACCTTTAAATTGCACAGACAACAATGGTTCCTTGCTTCACTTCTTGGTTTACCTTTAGTTGGTGCTGAGGCAACCACCTGCAGGCCTCAGAACAACTCACATCAGCTGTACCATATACCTCTCCTTTTTACCAAGGGTCTTGTACTACTGGTAAGTGGTAAACCTTCAGACACTTCTTACCCATTTGGCTATGTTGAAAATAGGGTTAGCATATAAAATACAGGACACAGTTAAATTTGAATTTCAGGTAAACTTTCCCAAATATTTTATGGAACAGACTTATGCTAAATAAATTTATGGTTTTCTGAATTTCACTTGGCATGTTCTGTTTTTATCTTCTAAATCTGGCAACCTTAATTGTAAAGCTGTAGGTATGAATGAGTTAATACCAAATAATGGATATTGACCAGTGGAGGAAGGGATCCAGTGTATACACTCCCCTCTGTTATCCTTTGGGTAGATAATTCTGAGACATATTCTAAGTAGTCTCTTAGAGGATTCCCCACTGGATTGAGCCATATACAATCACAGATATTGTATAATTAGCTTAATTAACAAAGCTTTGGTTTATTGTTTTTACCTTCACTTGTTTCACTCTTCCTAGACTTTCTCCCTAGTTTTTTGAGATCACTACCTATTCAAAACCTTCTCTCTACTTCTGCTTTTGGGGGAAACTCAAACGAAGTACCTTCTTTTCCATTGTTATACTTAGGCTCCATGCACAATACTTATTTTAATTTTGGACATAGATTGCAATTCTAGTTTGGATAGAGGAATAGGGTCATATGAGTCATAGCCTTGGATTATCCATTTTTTTGGCATTTTAGCAGATCTAGACATGTTTAATGAACTAAATAGGCTTAAGATAAATCAATGGAAGAAAAAATCCAGGGAATATTCACATCTAGGATTTAAATACACTAGTGAAGTATCTTAGAAGAAATTGATCAGTGGTTCAAGATAGAATACTGTATATACATTTCTGTCTTTCCTTTCTCCAAAATCCCTTGACTCTCTCAAAAATTCTGTTCAGCCCTAACTGGTTTGGCTCAATGGATAGAGTGTCCGCCTGCGGACTCAAGGGTCCCAGGTTCAATTCTGGTCAAGGGCATGTACCTTGGTTGTGGGCACATATCCAGTGGGGAATGTGCAGGAGGCAGCTGATCAATGGCTCTTTCTCATTGATGTTTCTAACTCGCTATCCCTCTCCCTTCCTCTTTGTAAAAAAAAAAAATCAATAAAATGTATTTAAAAATTCAGTTGATATAGTGGACACAATTTAAAAAAAAATAACCCAAACTAAATAACTAACTAAATAATTAAATTCAAGTAACATTGAAAAAAAATAAAAAGGCTACTTTTATTTTTTAATTTTTATTGTCTAAAGTTTTACATGTGTCTCTTTTCCCCCAATTGACCCACCCTGGACAAGCCCCCACCATCCCAGTGTCTTTGTTTATTGGTTATGCTAATATGCATGCATATAATTTCTTTGGTTGCTCATTAACCCCACTTCCTGCCCATCCCTTACCATTTGTCTCTGGATCTATTCTTGTTCATCAAATTATATTGATCATTATATTCCACAAATGAGTGATATCATGTGATATTTATCTTTCTCCAACTGACTTATTTCACTTAGCATAATGCTCTCCAGTTCCATCCATATTGTTGCAAACAGTAAAAGTTCCTTCTTTTTTATAGATGCATAGTATTCCATTGTTTAGATGTATCACTATTTTTTAATCTACTCATCTGCTGATGGGCACTTAGTCTGTTTCCAAATCTTAGCTATGGTAAATTGTGCTGCTATGAATATAGGGGTGCATATATCCTTTCTGATTGGTATTACTGGTTTAGACATATAGTCCTAGAAGTGGGATTACTGGGTCAAATGCAAGTTCCATTTTTAATTTTTTGAGGAAACTCCATACTGTCTTCTGTGGTGGCTCTACCAGTCTGCATTCCACCAGCACTGCAGGAGGGTTCCTTTTTCTCCACATTCTTGACAGCACTTGTCATTTGTTGATTTGTTGATGATAGCCATTCTGATAGGTGTGAGATGGTATCTCATTGTTTTTTTTTTATTTGCATCTCTCAGATGATTAGTGACATTGAGCATGTTTTCATATATCTCTGGGCATTCAGTATGTCCTCTTTCAAAAAGTGTCTCTATCCTTTGCCCATGTTTTGATTGGATCATTTACCTTCCTTTTATTAAGTTGTATGAGTTCTCTATAAATTTTGGAGATCAAACCCTTATCAGAAATATCATTGGCAAATATGTTTTCCCATGCAGTGACTCTTTTGTTTATTTTTTGATGTTTTCTTTTGCTGTGCAGAAGCTTTTTATTTTGATGTAGTCCCATTTGTTTATTTTCTCCTTAGTCTCCATTGCCCTAGGATCTGTGTCTGTAAAGATATTGCTATAACCTATGTCTGCTGTTTTGTTGCCTATGGAATCTTCTGGGATTTTTATGGTTTCCTGTATTACTTTAAGTCTTTAGTCATTTTGAGTTTATTTTTGTGTATGGTGTAAATTGGTGGTCTAGTTTCCTTTTTCTGCAAGTATCTGTCCAGTTTTCCCAAAACCATTTATTGAAGACACTGTTTTATCTCCATTGTATGTTCTTGCCTCTTTTGTCAAATATTAATTGAGCATACTGGCTTGTGTTGATTTCTGGGTTCTCTGATCTGTTCCACTGGTCTATATGGCTGTTATGGTGTCAGGAACAGGCAGTTTTGAGAATAGTGGCTTTGTAGTGTAGCTTTATATCTGATATTTTGATTCCTCATACATTGTTCTTCTTTCTCAATACTGCTGCAGTTATTCTGGATCTTTTTTTTTCCCCAGGTGAATTTTTCCATAGTTTGTTCTAGGTCTTCCAAGTATGCCTTTGGTGGGGACTGCATTGAATTTATAGATTAATTTGGGTAGTATAGCCATTTTAATGATATTGATTCTACCAATCCGTGAACATGGTATGTTTTTGTTTTTGTTTTTCATTTTTTATGTCTTCCTCTATCTTTTTTTTTCAATGTTCTGAAATTTTCAAAGTACAGGTCTGTTAAGTTTACTTCTAGGTATCTTAATTTTTTTTGATGCAATGCTAAATGGGATTGTTTTCTTTTTTGTTTGTTTCTCTTACTGTGAGTTCATTATTGGTGTATAAAAAGGTAACAGATTTCTGAGTGTTAGTTTTTTATCCTAATACATTGTCAAATTCATTTAGTAGGTCTAGTCATTTTTGTTATGGAGTCTTTGGGGTTTTCTATGTAGAGTGTCATGTCATCTGCCAATAAGGACAGTTTTACTTCTTCTTTTCCAATGCCTTTTATTTCTTCTTCTTGTCTGATCACTATGTATAACACTTCCAGTGCTATGTCAAACAGGTGTAGTGAGAGTGGGCATCCCTGTCTTGTTCCTGTTCTTATGGGAAATGAGTTTAGTCTTTGCCCATTGAGTATGATGTTGGCTGAAGGTTTGTCATATAAAGGTTTTATTATATTGAGTTATGATCCCTCTATTCCCACTTTGCTGAGAGTTTTTATCAAGAAAGGGTATTAGATTTTGTCAGATGATTTTTCTGCAAAGATTGATATGATTATGTGTTTTTGTCTCTAAGTTTGTTTATGTGATGTATCACATTTATTGAATTGTGGATATTGTACCATTCTTGCATCCCCAAAATAAATCCCACTTAGGCATGGTGTAGGATCTTTCTAATGTAATACAGAACCTGACTTGCTAGAAATTTGTTGAGGATTTAGGCATCTATGTTCATCAAGGATATTGGCCATTAGTTCTCTTTTTATGTTTATGTGTGGTGTATTTATCTGTTTTGGGGATTAGGGTAATGTGGCCTTATTAGAAAGAGCTTGGAAGTGTGACTTCCTCTTGTTTTTTGTTTGTTTGTTTATTTGTTTGTTGTTGTTTTTAATAGTCTGAGGAGGATAGGTTTTAGTTCTTCTTTGGATGCTTGGTAGAACTCCCCTGTAAAGCTATCCGGACCAGGGCTTTTGTTTGCTGTATAATTTTTTATTGCTGCTTCAATTTATTTGGTAGTTATTGACCTATTCAGGTTTTTCTTTATTCTTCCTGATTGAGTTTTGGGAACTTGTATTTCTCTAAGAATATGTCCATTTCATCTAAGTTGTCCATTTTGTTGGGATAGCTTTGTTCATAGTATTTTTCATAATAATTTGTATTTCTGTGGGATAAGTTGTTACTTCACCTCTTTCATTTCTGATTTTATTTATTTGAGCTCTCTCTCTTTTCTTCTTGGTGAGAATGACTAGAGGTTCATCAACATTTATCATTTCAAAGAAACAGCTGCTGGTTTTGTTGATCTTTTCTATTGTATTTTTTTGCTTGTTTGTTTTGTTATTTATCTCTGCTCTCATTTTCATTAGTTCCTTCATTCCACTTATGCTGAGATTTTCTTGTTGCTCTCCTTCTAATTCTTTGAGTTGTATGGTTAGATAATTTATTACCATCGTTTCTTGTTTTCTGAGATAGACCTGTGGAGCTATGAACTTCCCTCTCAAGACTGCTTTCACTGTGTCCCATAGATTTTGGGTTGTTCTATTTACATTGTTATTTGTTTCCATGATGCTTTTTATTTCTTTTTTTCTCTCTTTGGTAACCCAATCATTGTTTAATAGCATACCGTTTAACATCTAGATGTTTGATTTTTAATGTTTTTATTGTAGTTGATTTCTAGTTTTATGCTATTGTGATCTGAGAAGATGATTAACATGATTTCTGTCTTCTTGAATTTGAAGAGACTTTGTCTGTGTCCTACTATAATGTCTGTCTTTGAAAATGTCTCATGTGTACTTGAGAAGATTGTATATTCTGTGACTTTGTGGTGAAATGATCTGAAGATGTCAATTCATTCCATCTGATCTAGTGGATCATTTAAGATTGATGTTTCTTTGCTGATTTTTTGTTTAGAGGATCTGCCCAGTGGTGTTAATGGGGTATTAAAGGCCCCTACTATGACTGTATCATTGTCACTCTCTCCTGTGATATCCTCCAGAATTTTTTTTTATGTATTTGAGTGCTCCTGTATTGGGTGCATATATGTTTACCAGAGTTATATCCTCTTGTTCAATTGGTTCCTTTAGTATTCTGAAGTGCCTTCCTTATCTCTTGTTATTACCTTCATTTTGAGGTGTAATTTGTCAGATATAAGTATTGCTATCTAAGTTTTTTTTTTTTTTTTTTTTTTTTTTTGTATTTCCATTTGCCTGAAGACCCTTTTTCCATCCCTTCACCATTAGTCTGTGTGAGTTCTTTGTTCTGAGGTAGGATTCCAGTAGACAGAAGATATATGGGTCTTGTTTTCTTTTCCAATAAACTATCCTGTGTCTTTTGATTGGGACATTTAATCTATACATTTAAAGTTATAATTGATAGGTGCTTGTTTGTCACCATTTATTCTTTATGCCTGTGTTTCTTCTTCCCTTCCTATTTCTTCTTTTTACAGCAGACCATTTAGCATTTCTTACATTTCTGGTTTGGTGGTAATAAACTCCTTTAGACCTTTTTTTAATCTGGGAAGCTCATGATTTCACCCTCAATTTTGATTGATAGCCTTGCTGGGTACAGTATTCTTGGATTCAGACCCTTCCTTTTCATGACTTTGTATATTTTATTCCATTCTCTTCTAGCCTATGTGTTTCTGTTGATAAATCAGTTGCTATTCTGATAGGGGAATCCTTTTTAGGTAACTTTCTGTCTCTCTGGAACCCTTTAAGATTCTTACTTTGTCATTGGTGTTTGCCAATTTAATATATAATGTGTCTTGGTGTCAGTCTTTTTGGGTTCATCTTGTTTAGGACTCTGTGAAATTTTTGGACTTGTGTCAGGTTTTTCTTCCTGATATCAGGGAATTTTTCTGTCACTATTCCTTCAATCAGGTTTTCTATTCCTTGCTCAGTTTCCTCTGCTTCTAGTACCCATATTATGCAGATGTTGTTTCATTTCATGTTTTCCTCTAGTTTTGTTAGGTGCTCCTCCTGTTTCTTAGGTATTTTTTTCTAGATTCTGCTCTGCTTGCTTGGGTTTTTTTCCTACCCTGTCTTCTAGCTCACTGATGTGGTCCTCCACCTCTTCTAGTCTACTGTTGATGCTTTCTATTGAGTTCTTTATTGTAGCAATGTCATATTTCACTTCTTTTTTTATTCTTCGCCATTTCCTCTTGGTTCTTACACATGTTGTTGAGTTTGTCTTCCATCCTTTTCAGGGATCTTATGACCATTGCTCTGAATTCTTTCTTTGACATATGGCTTGCTTCTATTTCATTTACTTCATTTTCTGGTGATTCCTCCTTTTCTTTCAGATGGGGGCTGTTTCTTTGTCTCCCCATTATCGCTCTTCTCTGGTTGGTTATGTAGCTCTTTCTGTCCTCTGTTGAGTTAAAGGCACAAAATTCAACACAAAAAGATATAATGCATATGGCACCAAACACAAATGTATACACAATACTAATAACCCCAAATAAAGGTGACCACCAGAGAAAAGAGAGCTAGGGGATAGAAAAGAATGCAAAAATGATATTGAGAAAAGGACAACATGTAAAAGGAAAAGAAAAAAAAAGAGAAAAAGGGGGAGGATATATGTTTATGGGGAGAAAACTCCAATAAAACAACAACTAATCCAAAAAATGCAAATAACAAACACCCAGAAATGAATGCAAAATACAAACAACAACTATTCCAAAATATGTAAACTACAAACCCCCAAATAACAAACACCCAGATGAATCTGAGGAAGCAGAGCTTATTTCTAAAAGGTAAGGTCACGGAATTGAATTAATGGGGAAATAACCACAATTCAGTATAGAAGAGGTAGAAAGATCATAAGTGTATAAGAAGAACAGCAAAAAACTAAATACAAAAAAAGAAACATTTCCTATCTAATAAAAGGGTAAATGCAAATTATCCATCACTCTGTCAAAAGATGACAGCACCCATAGCCACAAGATGGCGGCACCCAGTCCTCTCAGCCTTACCGGGGACTCTCAATCCCAGGAGGGTGTCCACTGAGAGTGGGTGTTAGTGGCATCCAGTCCTCTCAGCCGTGCCAGAGTCTCCCAGTCCCAGGGCGGGTAGCTGCTAAGAGTGGGCAGCTTGAGTCTCTGACAGAATGTCTGCTTCATTTCTACAGTGATGAGGCAAGCATTCCACAGATAGCTGCGGTTCGGCCTCTGGCCAGGCCAGGATGCAGAATGCTTGTGTTAGCACTCTGGTGACAAGGCACATGTTCAGCCTTTAGCCGTAGATGGGCTCCTGTCAGCACTCACTCAATTTATCTGAGTGAGTGCTGACAGAAGCATGTCCTTCCTGTGACTTACTCATTTACTTGGAGGGAAAGAGGTTTGCAAGCTACCAGTGCTGGAGGCCCAAGGCAATGCACAGAACTCCACCTGGGAAAATCCGAAAGACATGGCTCATGGAGGCACAGCCATTCTTGGAACTTCGCAAATGAATGTGGTGTTTTCTTCCTGTTTCTTCTACACTGAGCATGCAAATGCCAGACCCAAGCCTGTATAACCCAGATAAAACGGATGGACCTCTGGGCTGCAGATGGGCCTCTAGTCTGGGAAGAGTTTCTGGGCAGTGGACTCAGAGTAGCCAGGCCCTGTAGAGAGCTGCTAGCACACAGATTCATGCACAGGGCTACTGTATGTATATATAGTATAACACACACACACACACACACACACAGACACACACACACACATATATATATATATACATATATATGTTTTAAAGTATAAATATAGAAGAAAACTTATACATATATAAAGTGTTTCCCCTTCTTTAATCTGTCTATATATTTGATTACTATTGGAAAAGGAGAATAGAAAGTTGATAGGCCTGAGTTTATGATTGGAATTAGTTAATCTATTAGTAGAAGAAGATAAACAGCAAGGAGAAGAAAAACATTAGTAAAAATAAAAAAAATAAAAAGGAAAAAACAAACAGCAATAAAAAACAAACTAATCAACAATCAAATAAACAACACTAAGACATAGAATAAAAAAGAAGAAGAAAATTTGGATAGTGAAGAAAGAGAAGAGAGAAGTGTGTATGGACTTGGAGCAGGGGAGCAGAAATTAGATATATGAGTAAGATCAATTTTTAGCATGGAGTAAAGAGATAGAGATAGAGAAAAACTAAAGCAGAAACAGGTTAAGAGAAACAAGACAAAGGGGAAAGTGAGGAAGAGAGTGTTGGCATAAAGGAAAAATTGAGATAGAGTAAAATGCTAAGGGAAAAATAAAAATGGAATGTAGAACACTGATTCCAAATAGAGTTAAATAAAAAAAATAAAACTTTAAAAACATAAAATGAAAGTAATAATAATAATAATTAAAAATAAAATAGATAAAATCAAGTGAGAAAAAATGGGTTTCTCAAGTGAAAGACCAAAATTAAAAATATGAAGTCGTGAAGGTTATTCATTTCCTCTACTGTTTTGCTTCATAGATTTGTTTCCTGTCAGGTAGACAGCACAGTATTGAAGTTCCTTGTGCTCCACCACTCCTCTATGTCATAAGCCACAATCCTGTTTTCAAGCATTGGGGATTTCTTTGTTTCTCAGCCTGCCTTAAGTTGTATTTACACAAGAGTAAATTTCAAATGCAACCTCTAAATGGCAGTGTTTCTGTATTGATATCCAGTGCCAAAAGGCCCCTCCCTACCAAGTGTTTAGATTGCATTCCCAGCAGCATTCAATACTGGGTTGGGGGGATAGACTTCCCTAGAGCTTGTTTTCTACTCATCTCTCTCCACTTTGATTCCCAGGTTCCACAAAAACAGCTTTCCCCAGCAGTCTCATTGAGTGATTTTTTTTGTTTGTTTGTTTTTGTTTTTGTTTTTTTTAATTGGAAGATCCTATGTACTGGACTTAGCGATTAAAAGCAAGGGTTTAAAAAGAAAAAGAATAAAAGAAAAAAAAAGCCACAAGACTCATGCAGACTCACATCTTTTCCCCCTGGAATGCACAGCTGGTATACTTGTCGAACTTCTGGCTTCCTTTATGGGCCCAGCCCTACTGTGGGTTAATTTCTATAGTCCCCTTCTGCGAGCAGTCCTGTGGACCCCCTTCCACATTTGAGGGATACACTGACCCCAACAACCACGGATTTTGTGGGGCACAGTCTTCCTTTGGGACTATTTCCCACGGCATACATTTCTCCCTACAGCTTGGATCCCAGATCTCACCTGTCCCTAGGCAATATCTGACCTCTCCATCCATGATTGCCTCAGCAGCTGTGCTTAATTTGCCAATTCTGGGTGGATGTAATTAATTCAGCTGTTCCTTCTATCTGCTCTGTGAGAAGGCACAGGGCTCACCTGCATATTTGTGCCACTTTGTCTCCTCTCAGACAGACTTTTTAGGTGCCCATTGTCAGAGATGCTTGAGTTTTGGTATTCCTGGGTTCATAGCTGTGGCGGCTTGTCCCTGGGGGTTGTGGTTGTAGGGTCCTGGGAGGTATCCGAGGTCTCTTTAGTTGAAGGTAATGCTGGGCTTCAGATTACTGCCATTTACCCCTTCAAGATGGCACAGTCTTTGTGGCAGAGCCAGCCACTCTGGGAGATATTTCAGCAGCAGTAAAGGCTGCCCAGCCAGGGGAGCTCCGTCCTATAGTCCCCAACAATTCCTTGGAATATAGCTGTCCCCCACTCACAAATATAGATGCCCCTACACTTTCCTTTTGTCCTCTCACACACTATCTTGCAGCCTGCTGTCCTGCCGGTAGCCATCTCGGATCTCCTCAAAATGGACATGGAAGATCCAGGAAGAGGTTGTTTTTTGGCATGTGTCATATGTCATGGAGCATCCCCTTCTCACTTGGTGCATGGATAGAGAGAGTGAGAAAGAATCCAAGTAAATAACACTGCCAAATACATTCTTTTGTGGCTGTTTTCCAGATTGGCAGAACATTAATAAGATTGTTTGATCTACTTTAATCATTTCTCTATTTGGTGACTGAAAAACTTAAATATCATCCCAGCCAGTGTTGCTCAGTGGTTGAGCATTGACCCAGAAACTGAGAAGCTATGGGTTCAATTCCTGGTCAGGGCACATACCTTGGTTGCTGGCTTAATCCTCAATAGGGGGTTGCAAGAGGCAGCCAATTGATGTTTCTCTCTCATTGATGTTTTTATCTCCCTCTAAAATCAATAAAATATATTTTTAAAATTAAATAAAACTTAAATATCAGACTAAAATGATACATTCTTATTGTTCAGTCCATTCAATAGTAAAAATATATTTAAAATATATCAATAAAATATATTTAAAAAATAAAATAAAATAGAATACTCTTGTACTAGTACATTGAAAGCTGAAGAGAAACATTCTCTCCTCACTTAAAACTACTTTGTGTTAACCCTGGTTAGTGTTTTAATCGTCTTATAGTTCTAAAAGTAAATTTTAAAAAGCATCAGAATGCATCATCTGGTTTCATGGCATGTAAAGTGACACCACATTTTGTCACCATGTCCTGCTATTCCCTCAGTCTTTCTTTCATTAATATGGTTCCCCTGACCTGACTGTCAGTGTACCAGCCAGAACCACATTGAGCCAATTACTCCAACTTTAAAATGCTAGTGAGTGCCTTGTGTGGTAATGATCCTTCATTAGTGTTAGTGTTTGAGATCTTCTCAGGATATGCACATACCCATGTGTACTTCTGGATGAATTTAACAATGCTTGGTCAAATTCTGGGAATATTAAGTGTGATATTTTTTAATGCAATTAGAATAAAATGTGCATTGAACTTAGAAAAAACTAATTACAAATATCAAATGTTCCCTTTCAGTAACCAATGCTTCAAAACCTCTGGAGTTGCACATGTGAAATCTGAAACTGGTTCCCCATACATGGAGGGAAAGGATATATTGAAGAGACAGGCCACTCCATATTGGTAGATGGCAGGTTTAATAAGCAAGGGAACGTACTTAAGCCTTTTTTGGGCATCTACTCACCAGACTAGAATTCTAAAAGTTTATATAGCGGCCTTATCGAGGTTCATTCTCATATATACTCCAAGATTGTTTTAATAACACATTCCTTCCTTAAAGCTTTGTCCTGAAAATGGTTTCCACTGTGGTTTATTTCTGAAGATGAAATAACTCCCAGTTAGAGAAGATAAAGAAAATGTCCAATAGAAAAATAGCAAAAAGGGATCAAGCCTCTAGAATTTGGGACCTGGTAATCATTCATGTAAAGATAGAATACCTGAGACTATCCATACCATGTGAAGGTTCCATGTTGACATTGTCTATGGATATGGGGAACTAGGCTACTGTCATTGGATTATTGTGGAGAGAAACCCATGACACAAATTTGGAAGTGGGACTTGGCAGGTCCTCTTCCTTGAAGTCTTGCATACATTCAGCACCATGTGTTAGGGAACATGATGAAAGCTACTGGTTTGGATGAGAGGAGGCCTGGCCCTACTATTTTCCTTGAGCCATTTTGTACAATACTAATTTGGGTGTGGGGACATGGGGAGCTATACTTGAGGATGCTAAGCACACAGGCTACTCCTGAACTTAAAGATCTGGTGTGTTTAGTGCCCTATTAGTGCGGTGGTGATCATGTACTTACATGAAATATAATCACCACCATACTGGTGGGGTAACCCTTCTGTGAACAACATTCCTGGTGTTTTTGTGGTCAGTATGGTCAGTGAGGAAGAGGATACATTCATCTTTTCTCTGCCTAGCATGAGTAGAAGAGAACCCTGTTATGCTCCCTTGGTCTGATCTGAGGTATGCCAAGATGATTCCGTAGTTCCATTCCTAACAAAGTCAACATCTCATTCTGACATAAAGGAGTCAAGGAAAATGGTATAACCAGGATCCCTCTCACTCTGTCATGTGGCTTTCATCACTTTACCTAACACATGGCAATGTCTTTATGCAAATTCTTTTCCATATATCTGTACAACATCTACTCACTGGCCACCATTTGGCATTTATATTGTTTTTTTTTTAATATACTTTATTTATTTATTTTTATTTTATTGATTTTTCAAAGAGAGGAAGGGAGAGGGATAGACAGTTAGAAACATCGATGAGAGACATCGATCAGCTGCCTCCTGCACGCCCCCTATTGGGGATGTGCCTGCAACCAAGTTACATGCCCTTGACTGGAATCAAACCTGGGACCTTTCAGTTCGCAGGCCGACATTCTATCCACTGAGCCAAACCAGTCTCGGCCCATTTGGCATTTAACCCCTCAGTGAGATTCCCGCTATGTTATATCATTTATTTCCATGCCACGGGGCCATTGAATAAATGGATTCACCTTTTTCAATCAGAAAATAATCAAGATGAATGTTCCCATAAATGTTGACAATATTAGGAATGTTCCAATGAAATCCCAACATCTACATGGTTAGATCTTCACTATTATTTTCTGTTTGCAAAAGAAAGAAAAATAGCTTTAGAGATCATGTAGGTAAAGAAGATGATATAGCGGGATCCTCACTTAGGCATGAATGACAGTAGTTTGTACATATTCAAGTTAAGAAAAATGTCTTGTATACATTCAGCAACATGGATTAGGGGAAATGATGAAAGCTACTAGTTTGGATGAGGGTAGGCCGGTTCCTACCATTTTCCTTGAGTCCTTTTGTGTCAAAATAATAATTTGGGCTGGGGGACTTGAAACCTATACTTGGGGATGTGAAGCTTACAGGCTGCTCCTGAATATAAAGATCTGATTTGTGTAGTGCCCTACTAGTGCGGTAGTAATTACGTACTTACATGAAATGTAAACACCACCGTTCTGGTAGGGTAATGCTCCTGCAAACAACTTTCCTGGTGTTCTATGGTCAGTATGGTCAATCTGGAATAGGATGCATGCATTTTTGGCTGCCCAGCATGAGCAGAGAAGAGCCCTGTTATGATCCCTTGGTTTGTTCTTAGGTATGCCAAGATGATTCTGTAGGTCCATTTATAACAAAGTCAACATCCACATTATTTGATTGTTACTATTACTTCTTGATTGGAAAAGAGGGTGAGGTATCTTCATTCAGAGGCACACTTTCATTGAGGCAAAAGAAGAAAACTGCCGAATCCTCACAAAGACGTGAAAGCCATTTATTTAGTGGCCAATGAGGGGACATTGTCCAGAGTGATTCAAAATGAGTTATATACATTCAGCACCATGTGTTAGTGAAAGTGATGGAAGCTACATGTGATTGTACAAGGGGACTGATCATACCTCTTCCTTGAGCCATTTCGTGTCAGAATGAGATGGTGTGAACTTGGAAAACTCCACTTTAAGAGGCTTAAGGCACAGGTTGCTCCTGACAATTAGATCTGCTGTGTGTAGTTCCTTTCCCAGTGGAGAGATGAACATGTAATTCCATGAAATGTGGCCACTGCTGCTCTGGTATGGTAATTTTCATGCAAACAACTTTTACATTGGCCTCCTTTCAAGACAGAGAGGAAGGAAAATGCATTGATGGTTGACAACCACGAACCGAGCAGGGACAGGTTATTCTCCTTGGGTCTCATCTCAGGCATCCAAAAATGACTTCATCTTGGCAATGCTAAAGATCACCATCTACATGGAAAGATCCTCAGTATTATTTTCTGATTGCAAAAGAGGGAGAAATCGCTTCATTCAGTGGCACTGGATTATCTAGGTAAGGAAGGAAGCATAGTGGGATCCTCACTGAAGGATGAATGCCATTTGGTCAGCACTGCAGACACATTGTCCTGAGTTATAAAAAATGACCTGCATACATTCAGCACCATATGCTAGGAAATGTGATGAAAGCTACATGTGAGAGTCAGTGGAAGGCTAGTAATTTCATTTTCCTTGATGCCTTTTGTGTGACAATGATAAAGTGGGGGTGGTCCTTGAGGATGCTAGGCACAGTTTGCTTTTGCATCTAAATATCTCCTGCTTAGTGCCCTATCTATTGCAGTGGTGATCATAGACTTACTTGATATGTGATTACTGCCACTCTGGTAGAGGAATGCTCATGGGAACAACTTTGCCGTTGTCCTTTAGTAAAGAGAGTCAGAGAGGGTAGTAATGTATGATTTCTTTTGCTGACTACCACTATCTAACCTGAACCTTCTTTAGCTCCCTGGGTTTCATATCAGGAATCTTACAATGATTTCATTACGGCATTCCTAAATTGTAAACAAGTATGGGGATATTTGTCTCAATTATTTTCTGATTCAAAAAGGAGAAGTCCATTATTCAGTGCCCCAGTATCATGGAGTTAAATGATATAACATAGCAGGAATCTCTCAGAGGGGTTACTTGCCATCTGGTGGACAATGAGGAGGCATTGTCCAGAAGTATGTAAAAGAACTTCTAAAATTTACTTCCATGTGTTAAGAGTAAATGAGGAGCGCCACATGATAGAGTGGGAGAGGGGCGATCATACACTTTTCCTTGTCCATTCTTATTTCAGAATGAGATGGGGCGAGTTTATAAAGCAACATTTGAGGGTGCCTGAGTTTAAGACCCCTCCTGCACATAAAGATCTGCTGTGTGTAGTGCCCTACCTAGTATGGTGGTGATCATGTGTATACATTAAATCTAATCACCGCCACTCTGCTTGGGTAATGCAATTGTGAATGACATTTCTAGTGGACTGTGATCAAAACACTCAGTGGGGAATCAGATGCAGGGGTTGTTTTTCTGGGCATTTGGACCTGAGGTGGCCCATTTCTGCTTGCTGAGCCCATTCTCAGCCATCCTATAATGATTTCATTGGTCCAATCATAAAAGTGCCAATATCTACAGGGTAGGTTCATCATATAATTATCTGATTATAAAAAGGTGAAATATCTTCATGCAGTGGCCCATAATCATCTAGGTAAATAAGAATGCTTAGAGACTTCCTCACTGAGGGATGAATGCAATTTGGTTGGCAGTGAGTAGACATTGTCCTGAGTGACTGAAAATGACTTGCATACATTCAGATCCAAGGATTTGCAAAAGTGATGGAAACTATGTGTGAGTATGGGTGGGGCCTGATCATACTGCTTTCTTGAGCCATTTTGTGTCAATGATATGGAGGGAGCTTGGAAAGCTACATATGAATGTGCTAAGGGTACAGGCCACTCCACCCCATAAAGATCGGCTGTGTGTAGTGTCTTTTCCAGTGTAGTGTTGATCATGTACTTCCATGAAATGTGATCACTTCTGCTCCGGTAAGGTAATGCAAAGAGGAATTGAAAATGCATTGATGGCTGACCATCACAAGCTGAGCAGGGCCATTTTCATCTCCTTGGGTCTCATCTCAGGCTTCCAAAAATGATTTCATCATTGCTGTACTAACAATCTCAATATCACCATGGTAAAATCTTCAGTGTTATTTTGTGGTTCCAAAATAGGGAAAATTTGCTTTATTCAGTGGCATCTAGGTAAGGAAGAAAGCATAGTGGGATTCTCACTGAGGGATGAATGCCATTTGGTTGGCAGTGCATATATATTGTCCTGAGTTATGAAAAATGACCTGCATACATTCAGCACCATGTGTTAGGGAATGTAATGAAAGCTACATGTGAGAATAAATGGAGAGCTGATCATACCCTTTTCCTTGAGCCCTTTTGTGTAACTATGATATGGGAGGGATCATTGGAATTCTATAATTGTGGATGCTAAGCACTGAGGCACCTTCTGCAGCTAAAGAGGTCCTAGGCTTAGTGTCCTATCTATTGCAGTGGAGATCACAAACTAACATGAAATGTGATTAGTGCCACCTTGTTTGAGTAATGCTCATGGGAACAACTTTGCTGGTATCCTTTAGTCAAGAGATTCAGTGAGGGCTGTAATGCATGATTTGTTTTGCTGACTACCACTATCTAAACTGAGCCTTCTTTTGCACCCTGGGTTTCATATGAGGAATCTTATGATGATTTCATTGGAACATCTCTAACATTGTCAACATCTCCGGGAACATTGGTCTTGATTTTTTTTTTCTGATTGGAAAAGGAGAAGTCCATTTATTCAACACTGCAGTATCATGGAGGTAAATGATATAACATAGTGGGAATCTCTCTGAGAGGTGACTTGCCCTCTGTTGGCCAGTGATGAGGTATTGTCCAGAATTATGGAAAAGAAATTCTAATATTTACTGCCAGGTGTGAGGGAAAATGAGGAAAGCCACATGATAGAGTGGGAGGGGGGCCTGGTCATACTATTTTCCTTGTCCACTCTTATTTCAGAATGAGATGGGGAGAGTTTGGAAAGCTATATTTGAGGGTTCCTGGGGGATAAGACCACTGCTGTGCATAAAGACCTGCTGTGTGTAGTGCCCTACCTAGTGCGGTGGTGATCATGTGCATACATGAAATGTGATCACCACTGCTCTGGTAGGGTAATACACTTTTGAATGACATTTCCAGTGAACTGGTTCAAGATATTTAGTGGGGAATGTGATGCAAGTGTTATTTTGATGACCATCTGGACCTGAAGAGGGCCCATTTCTCCTTGCTGAGTCTATTCTCACTCATCCTATGATCATTTCCTTTGGTCCAATCATAAAACTGTCAATATCTACTCCATATGTTCATCATATAATTATCTGATTATAAAAGTGGTGGAAATATCTTCATGCAGTGGCCTAGGATTATCTAGGTAAATAAGGAAGCATTTTCTTTAAGCTTTTTTGTGTGACAATGATAAGGGGCAGTTACTTTGAAAAGTACAATTGAACATGCTAGGCACACAGGCTGCTTCTGCACCTAAAGACTGCTGTACATAGTAACCTACCTAGTGCAACAGTGTTCATAGAATTTCATGAAATGTGATTAAGGCAAGTCTGGTAGAGTAATGTTGATGGGAACAATTTTTCTGGTGTCCTGTATTTAAGAGACTCATGAAGACTTTAATGAATGATTTGTTTTGCTAACTACCACTGCCTCACCTGAGCCTTCTTTTGCTCCCTGAGTTTCATATCAGGAATCATACTATGATTTAATTAGAATATTCTTAACATTGTTAACACTTTCAGGAACATTTGTCTTGCTTATTTTCTGATTGGACAAGGACAAGTCCATTTATTCAGCAGTGCAGTATCATGGAGGTAAATGATTTAACACAATGGGAATCTCACTGAGGAGTTAAATTCCATCTGGTGGCCATAATTATGGAAAATAACTTCTAAAATCCACTGTCATATGTTATGGAAAATTAGAAAAGTAACATAATACAGTGGGAGGGGTCCTGGTAATTTCACTTTCCTTGACCACTTTTTTTGTCAGAATGAGATGTGCCGAGTTTGGAAAACTACATTTGAGAGTGCTTGGAGGACAGACCACACTTCACATAAAGTTCTGCTGTGTGTAGTGCCCTACATAGTGTGGTGCTGATCATGTGCTCACGTGAAATGTGATCACCTCCCCTCTGGTAGGGTAATGCACTTGTGAACGACATTTCCAGTGGACTGTGTTCAAGACAATCAGTGGGGCAGAGGATGCAGGCATTGTTTTGCTGGCCACCTGGACCTGAAGTGGGCCCATTTCTGCTTGCTGAATCTGTGCTCAGTCATCCTAAGATGATTACATTCAGTAATGCTAAAAATGTTAATATCTACAGTGTAAGTTCATCACATAATTTCCTGATTGTAAAAAGGGAAATATAACTTTATTCAGTAGTACAGGATCATCTATGTCAGTGGTTCTCAACCTTTCTAATGTTGGACCCTTTAATACAGTTCCTCGTGTTGTGATGACCCCCAACCGTAACCATACAATTATTTTCATTGCTACTTCATAACTGTAATTTTCCTACTGTTAATGAATCATAATATGAATATTTGTGTTTTCTGATGGTCTTAGGATCTATATCAATGGTTCTCACCCTGCTAACAGGGTTGCCTAAGGCAATGATAAGGGAGGGCAACTTGGAAAGCTACATTTAAGGATGCTAAGCAGATAGGCTGTTCCTACACAAAAAGATCTAATGTGTGGAGTGCCCCACTAGTGCGGTGTTATATATATACTTATATGAAATGAAATCACCACTATTCCGGTAGGGTAATGTTCCTGTGAACTACTTTTCTGGTGTCCTGTGGTCAACACAATCAGTGAGGAAGAGGAAGCATATGTTATTTGCTGCCCGGCATGAGCAGAGGAGATCCCTGTTCTGCTCCCTTGGTTAGATCTGAGACATGTGAAGATGATTACTGAGGTCCATTCCTTACAAAGTCAATATCTACAGGCTATGATTGTTACAATTATTTCTTGATTGGAAAAGAGGGAGAGGTATCTTCATTCAGAGGCCGACTATAATTGAGGTAAATGAAGACA
This sequence comes from Lasiurus cinereus, assembly GCA_011751065.1. Lineage (NCBI taxonomy): Eukaryota > Metazoa > Chordata > Mammalia > Chiroptera > Vespertilionidae > Lasiurus > Lasiurus cinereus. Next base: position 5,427,796 of record JAAGEH010000015.1, read on the forward strand.
ACTGCAGGATTCTCACTAAGCGATTACTGGCTTTGGTGGCAAGTGTATGGACATTGTCCAGGGTGATGAAATAAATATTGTAATATATTCATCACCATGTTTTAAGTAATGTGATGAAAGCTACATGTGAGAATGGGTGGATGGATGGTCATACCATTTTTCTTGAGCCCTTTTTTGTAACAATAATAAGGGAGTGGGACTTAGAAAGTTTCTTTTGAGGATTTTAAGAAGACAGGCTGCCCCTGCCCCTAATAATCTGCTGTACATAGTGCCCTACCTAGTGCAGTGGTGAACATGCACTTAACATGGAATGTGATTATTGCCACTCTTGTAGAGTAATGCTCATGGGAACAACTTTGCTGGTGTCCTTTAGTTAAGAGAGTCAATGAGGGCAGCAATACATGATTTATGTTGCTGACTACAATATCTAACCTGAGCCTTCTTTTGCTCCCTGGGTTTCATATCAGGAATCTTAGGATGATTTCATTGGAACATTCCTAATATTGGCAACATCTCCAGGAACATTCATTTCAATTATATTCTGATTGGAAAAGAAGAAGTCCATTTATTCAGCAGCCCAGTATCATGGAGTTAAATGATATAACATAGCAGGAATCTCACTGAGGGAATGTATGTCATCTCTTGGCCAGTGATGAGTTATTGTCCAGAATTATGGAAAAGAACTTCTAAAATATACGGCCATGTGATAGGGGAAATGAGGAAAGCCACATGATAGAGTTGGAGGGGGCCTAGTCATACCATTTTCCTTGATCACTGTTATTACAGAGTGAGATGGAGGGAGTTCGGAAAGCAACGTTTGAGTGTGCCTGGGAGATAAGACCGCTCCTTCACATAAAGTTCTGCTGGGTGCCCTACCTTGTGTGGTAGTGATCATGTGCATACATGAAATGTGGTCACTGCCACTCTGGTAGGGTAATGCACTTATAAACAACATACCCAGTGTACTGAGTTTAAGACAGTCAGTGAGGAATGGGATTCAGGCATTGTATTGCTGGCCACCTGGACCTGAGAAGGACCCATTTCTGCTTGCTGAGTCTGTTTTCAGTCATCCTATGATTATTTCATTAGTCCAATCATAAAACTGCCAATATCTACAAGATAAGTTCATCATATAATCATGTGATTATAAAAGAGGTGGAAATATCTTCATGCAGTGGCCTGGGTTCATCTAGGTAGATAAGGAAGCATTTTCCTTAAGCCTTTCTGTGTGATAATGATAAGGGAGAGGTACTTGGAAAGATTCAGTTGAGCATGCGGGGCACATAGGCTGCTTCTACACCTAAAGATCTGCTGTGCCTAGTAACCTACCTAGTGCAAGAATGTTCATAGAATTACATGAAATGTGATTAAGGCAACTCTGGTAGAGTAATATTGATGTGAACAACATTTCTTGTGTCCTGTATTCAAGAGACTCAGTGAAGACTTTAATGAATGATTGGTTTTGCTAACTACCACTATCTAACCTGAGCCTTCTTTTGCTCCCTGAGTTTCACACCAGGAATCACACTATGATTTCATTGGAACATTCCTAACATTGTCAACCTCTATGGGAACATTTGTCTTGATTATTTTCTGATTGGAAAAGGTGAAGCCCATTTATTCAGTGGTCCAGTGTCATGGAGGTAAATGATATAACATAGCGGGAATTTCACTGAGGGGTTAAATGATATATGGTGGCCAGTGAGTAGATGTTGTACAGATATATGGAAAAGAATTTGCATAAATTCATTGCTATGTGTTAGGGAAAGTGAAGAAAGCCGCATGATAGAGTGGGAGCGGTCCTGGTTATACCACTTTTCTTGACACTTTTTATGTCAGAATGAGTTGGGAGGACTTTGGAAAGTTACATATGAGGGTGGTTGAGGGAAAGATCACAATAGTACACAAAATCTACTGTCTGCCGTGACCTACCTAGAGCCTTGTTGATCATGTGCATACATGAAATGTGATTACCACTGTTCCTGTTAGGGTAAAGATCTTTTAAACATCAATTCCATTGATCCTATGTTCAAGACTGTCAGACAGGAAGGGGATGCAGGTATTGTTTTGGCTGCACCTAGAGTTGAGCAGGTCCCATTTCTGCTAGGTACCTCTGTTTTCAGCCATCCTATGATGATTTCATTTGTCCAATCCTAAAAATGCTAATTTCTACAGGGTAAGTTCTTCAGATAATTTCCAGATTGTTAAAGATGGAGACATGTATTTTCTTTTCAATGGACCAGGATAATCTAGGTAAAAATTGAAGCTTAGTAGGTTCCTCTGTGAGTGATGAATGCCATTTGGTTAGCAGTGAGTAGACATTGTTCTGAGTTATGAAAAATATTTGTATACATTCAGCAGACATCCAAAAATGACTTCATTGTTGTATTCCCCTCAATCCCAATATCTACTTGGTTAGATATTTACTGTTATTTCCTGGTTGCAAAAGAATGAGAAATAGCTTTATTCATTGCACCGAGATCAGTTAGGTAGAGAAGATGGTACAGCAGGATTCTCACTGAGGGATGATTGATAATTGGTTAGCAGTATGTAATCATTCAAGTTATGAAAAATGACTTGTATAATTCAGCATCATGTGTTAGGGAAAACATTAACATTATTTGGGTGGGAGGAGGCCTGGTCCTACCATTTTCCTTGTGCCCTTATTGTCATAAAAATAACTTGTGCTGAGAGAATTGGAAAGCTGTATTTGAGGATGCTAAGCACTCAGACTGCTCCTGAACTTAGGGTTCTGGTGTGTGTAGTACCCTACTAGTGTGGTGGTCATCATGTACTGATATAAAATGTAATGACCCCTGTTCTGGTAGGGTAATGTTCCTGAAAACAACTTTCCTGATGTTCTATGGTCAGATTTCTCTGTGCATAAGTGGATGTATGCATTTTTTTACTGCCTGGCAAGAGCAGAGGAGAGTGTTCTTTTCCCTTGGTCTGATCTGATGTATGCCAAGATGATTCCATATGTCCATTCCTAACAATGGCAACATCTACAGGGTATGATTGTCACAATTATTTCTTGATTGGCAAAGAGGGTGAGGTGTCCTCATTCAATGACCCTCTATCATTTAGGCAAAAGGGAAAAACTCCCTGATACTCAACAAGGGATGAAAGTCAATTGGTGGCCAATGGGTGGACATTGTCCAGAGTGATGAAAAATGATTTTTATACAATCAGCACCATGTGATAGTGAAAATGACAGAAGGTACATCTGAGTGTGGGAGGGGAATACTTGAGGATGCTGAGCACTCAGACTGCTCCTGAACTTTGGGTTCTAGTGTGTGTAGTGCCCTGGTGGTCATGTACTTACATAAAATGTAATGACCACCGTTCTGGTAGGGTAATGTTCCTGCAAACAAATTTACTGGTTTTCTATAGTCAGTATGCTCAGTAGGGAACTGAATGCATGCATTTTTTTATAGCCCAGCAGGAGCAAAGGAGAGCCCTGTTCTTTTCCTTTGTTCTGTTCTGATGTACACAAAGCTGATTCCATAGGCCCATTCCTAACAATAGCAAAATCTATAGGGTATGATTATCACAATTATTTCTTGATTGGAAAAGAAGATATCTTCACTCAGAGAACCTCTATATTTTAGGCAAAAGGAGAAAACTCCCAGATACTCAACAAGAGGTGAAAGCCAATTGGTGGCCCATGGGTGGATATTGTCCCGAGTGATTGTATAAAATTAGTACCATGTGTTAGTGAAAATGATGGAAGGTACATCTGACTGTGGGAGGGAACTGATCAGACCTCTTTTATCTCTTTCCTTGAGCCATTTTTTGTCAGAATTAGATGATGGGAACTGGGAAAGCTCCAATAGGAGAGCCTTAGGGCATAAGCTGCTGCTGCCCATAAATATCTCCTGTGTGTAGAAAATGCTCATGCAAACAACTTTTATATTGGAGTGCATTTAAGACAGTGAAGATGGGGAAAGTGCATTAAAGGCTAGCCACCCTGTGTAGAGGAGGACCATGTTATTTTCCTGGGTCTTGTCTCAGGCATCCCAAAATGACTGCATTGTTGCATTCCTCTCAATCCCAACAGGAAATAATAATCCCAAATATTATTTCCTGATTGCAAAAGAAAGAGAAATAGCTTATTTCATTGGCCCGAGATCATCTAGGTAAAGAATAAGATGAAGCGGTGTCCTTACTGAGGGGTGAATGAAAATTGGTTAGCAGTGTGTGCACATTTGAGTTAGAAAAAATGACTTGTGTTCAGGGAAATGATGACAGCTCCTTCTCTGGGTTTTATGAGGTCTGGTCCTAACATTTTCTTTGAGACCTTTTGTATCACAATAATAATTTGGGTAGAGAGAGTTGGAAAGCTATACTTGAGGATGCTTTGCACACATGCTGCTCCTAATGTAGGGATCGATTGTGTTTAGTGCCCTACTAGTGCGGTGGTGATCATACACATACATGAAATGTAATCACCACCATGATGTTCCTGTGAACAAGTTTTATGGTTTTCTATGGTCAGCATGTTTGATTTGGAAAAGGATGCTTCCTTTTTTTTTTTTTTTTTTTTTTTTTGCTGCCCAGCACGAGCAGAGGAGAGCCCTATTCTGCAACCTTGGCCTGATCTGAGGTGTATGCCAAGATTGTTCCGTAGGTCCATTTCTAGTAATGGCTACATCTACAAGGTATGATTTTCACAATTATTTATTGATTGGAAAATAGGGTGAGGTATCTTCATTCACAAGCCCCCTATAATTGAGGCAAAAAAAGAAAACTGCCAGACCCTCATCAAGGGGTGAAAACCATTTGGTGGCCAATGTGTGGACATTTTCTAAAGTGTTGGAAATGTCATGTATAAATGCAGCACCATGTGTTAATGAAAGTGTTTTAAGCTGCATGTGAGTGTGGTAGGGGACTGATCATACCACTTTCCTTGAGCCATTTTGTGTCAGAATGGAATGGTGGAAACTTGTAAGGTATATATGAAGAGGCTAAGGCACAGTCTGAGATGGAAGAAGGAAACCGGCAGGAAGTTAGGGAGGGAGAAAGTGTGAATGAGTGAGTTAGGGAGCGATAGAGAAGTGTGTGAACCTGTGTGGTGTGTATGCGCTAAGGATAGTTAGATTCTGCAGGTCTTCTAAGGGGCTGCCAAACTGGGAGGTCTTAGATGGCACAGCCATCTGGACATTTCTGGGTGGCCAATGCGGGCACAGCAACCATGCCATCTTGAGAAATAAGGTTGTCTGAGACTATGATCCTGGCCTCAGCACCACCCAGCCTGGTCTCAGAAACAAAGTAGGACCCTGTAGCCACTGTGTACAGAAACCGCAGCTGCAGACCCACAAACAACAAGAATCTATACATCCCAGCAGCAGATTTCTGTGAGTCAAGAAGCCTATCCCCCTCACCACAGGCTCCCGGGATTCGCCATAGTAACTGATTGACCTATTCCTGATACAGGCCACAGTGCAGCTACAGGAACTTGAGCTTTGGAGCACATGGACACTAGGAATTTGTTCCCTGCAATGCAACCAAACCGGAAGCCCACACATGGCGGCAGTGCCACCTGACTTTGATTCTGGGCAAGCACACATGAAAGTCTGTTTTCCTCAGCCCAGCAGTGGACTTTCTGCTGACACAGTGCTATTGTGCAACCCGGTCCCCCAAGCTGACTGGGATCCCAATTATCTCTGCAGAAGGAAGCACTGAGTATCGCTGACTTGATTCTGTTTCTCATCATGTGCACCTCAGATCCCTGACTCCCAGTGCATTCACACTAAGAACCAGTGACTTTAATTCTTGGTGCATGTGCACACAGGGAACCTGATTCTCAGTAAGAGGCTACACAAAGCAACAGTGACTCTGATACTCAATACTTGGTTCAGAAACAGGGGAACTCTGACTTCTGGCACACGCTAGGGGACTTTGATTTTTGGCATATGCCAGCAGGGTCTCTGTTCCAGTGCAGTGCAGGCGGGGTCCTGAATTCTAGTTGCACACACCCTGTGCATTGGTAATGCTGACCCTGAATGAGCCTGGTTCCAACCCACGGCAGCCACATGTCTTAGTGACACTTGGTTGGTGCGAAGCTCCCACTGCATACAGCCCAGGTCCATGCTACTTGAAATTTGTATGTTCTGGTGACAGTTAGAATGGGAAAATGTCACAATCCCCAGAGGAAATAAAATGAGGAGTTGCCACGAGAGGAATTAGTGAAATTGAAGGATGCAAAATGAACAAAAAATACGTCAGAGTAGTGGTTATGCAATTCATATACTGGATGAATGAGAAAGTCAACAACCTATGCAAGAACAAGGAAGAAATGAAAAGTGATATAGCGACAATTAAAAATATCAAGGAAAGATTCAAGAGTAGACTAGAAGAAGCAGAGGACCAAATTAGTGAGTTAGAAGATAAGGTAGAGAAACAAGCTCAATCTGAACAGCAACTGGAGAAAAAAATTAAAAAGCAGGAAGAGAGCCTAAGAGAGATTTGGGACAACATGAAACAAAGTAAAATATGTATAATAGGTCTGCCAGAAGGATAAGAAGAACAGCAAGGATTAGAAAATCTATTTGAATAAATAATGACATGGGAGAGGAGGAAAAGTTATACAAGTAGAGAGAGTCCCAAGCAAGATGAATCCTAAAAGACCCACACCAAGACGTCATAATTTCAATAGCAAATGTTAATGACAAAGAGAGAATCTTAAAGGCTGCAAGAGGGAAACAGAGAGTTACCTACAAAGGATCTCCCATCAGATTATCAAATGATTTCTCAACAGAAACACATCAAGCCAGAAGGGAATGGAAGGAGGTATACAAAGTGTTACAAAGCAGAGGACTGAATCCAAGTATACCCTATCTAGCAAGACTATCAATCAAAATTGAAGGGGAAATCAGGAGCTTCACAGACAAAATAGGCTAAGGGAGTGTATCACTACCAAACTAGCAATGCAAGAAATCCTAAAAAGAATGCTGTAAAAAGAAAAAAAATAGAAAGGGAGGAATGAACACCAGCATACAATATAGAAATTGCAACAAAGAAGTACCTATCAGTAATAACATTAATAATGGATTAAATGCTCCAAACAAAAGACATTGAGTGAATGAATGGATAAGAAAACATGACCCATATATATGCTATTTATAGGAGACCCACCTCAGAACAAGGGACTCACACAGACTGAAAGTGAATAGATGAAAAAAATATCAGCCAAATGGAAATAAAAAAAAAAAAAGCTTGGATAGCCATACTTATATATGACAAAATAGACCTCAAATTGAAGACCATAACAAGAGACGTGGATGGCCATTTCGTAACACTAAAGGGTTTGATACACCAAGAGGATATAACACTGATAAACATATATGCACCCAATGCAGGAGCACCTGAATACCTAAAAATACTCCTGGAGGATATCAAGGGAGAGATAGACAACAATACAATCATAGTAGGGTACTTTAATACACCACTGACATCACTGGATAAATTTTCTAGATAAAAAAATCAGGAAAGGAACAGCAATCCTAAATGACTCACTAGATCAGATGGACTTAATTGACATCTTCAGACATTTCATCCCAAATCTATGGAATATACATCTTCTCAAGTGCACATGGAACATTTTCAAAAATAGATCACATATTGGGTTACAAGCAAAGTATCCCCAAATTCAGGAAGATTGAAATCATATCAATCATCTTCTCAGACCACAATGGCATAAAATTAGAAATAAAGAACTATAAAAACAATCCAAAAAACTCAAACACTTGGAAGCTAAATAGAATGCTATTAAATAATGACTGGGTTAACAATGAATAAAAAAGTTAAAAATAATTTTGGAAATTAATGACAATAAAAACAACAATTCCAAATCTATGGGACACAATCAAAGTAGTCCTGAAGGGGAAGTTTATAACTCTACAGGCCTACCTAAATAAAATAAAATAAAATAAAATAAAATAAAATAAAATAAATTTAAAAAATGGTAGTACATCATCTAACTCTATAACTCAAAGTATTAGAAAGAGAGCAACAAAAAAAAAAGCCTAGAGTGAACAGAAGGAAGGAGTTAATAAAGATGAGAACAGAAAAATGATATAGAGACCAAAAAAAATTACCAAAGATCAAAGAAACCAAGAAGTGGTTCCTTGAAAGGATAAATAAGATTGATGAACATCTAACTAGGCACAGCAAGAAACAAAGAGATAGGATTCAAATACGTAAACAAAATCAGAGATGAGAGAGGTGAAATAACAACAGAACCCATAGAAATACAAAGGATTGTTTATATTTTTAAACAACTCTACTTCAAGAAACTAATCAAACGGGAGGAAATGGACATACTCCTAGAAAAATACAACCTTCCAAACCTCAATCAGGACTATTCTAAAAATCTTCATATATCAATAATTATGGAAGAAATTGAAGCAGTCATAAAATGTTCCCAGCAAACAAAAGTCTAGAGCAAGATGGCTTCACAGAGGAGTTTTACCAAATATTCAAAGAAGAACTAAAACCTATCCTCCTCAGACTATTCCAAAAAAAATTCAAGAGGAAGTAACACTTCCAAGCCCCTTCTATGAAGCCAGGATCAACATAATACCAAAACCAGATAAAGACAACACAATGAAAGAGAATTATAGACCAATATCCCTCATGAAAATAGATGCCCAAATCCTCAACAAAATTATAGCAAAACAGATCCAGCAATACAGCAGAAAGACCATACACCATGGCCAAGTAGGATTTATCCTGGGGATGCAAGGATAGTACAATATCTGCAAATTAAGAAATGTGATACATCATAAACACATTAAGGAAGAAAAATCACATAATCATATTAATTGACACACAAAAAGCACTTGACAAAATCCAACACTCTGTCTTGATTAAAAACTCTCAGCAAGGTAGGAATAGAAGGGTCATAACTCAACATAATAAAAGCCATATATGACAAACCCACAGCCAACATCATACTCAATGGGCAAAAACTAAAACCATTTCCCCTAAGAACAGGACCAAGACAGGAATGACCACGCTCACCACTTCTGTTTGACATAGTACTGGAAATACTAGCCATTGTGATCAGACAAGAAGAAGATATAAAAGGCATCCAAATTGGAAAAGAAAAAGTAAAACTGTCTTTATTCACAGGTGACATGATACTGTACATAGAAACCGCTAAAGACTCCATTAAAAATTATTAGACTTAATAAATGAGTTTGACAATGCAGCAGGATACAAAATTAATGCCAAGAAGTCTATGGCATTTCTTTTTTTTTAAATATATTTTATTGATTTTTTTGTTTTGTTTTGTTTTTTTACAGAGAGGGATAGAAAGTCAGAAACATCAATAAGAGAGAGACATCGATCAGCCGCCTCCTGCATGCCCCACACTGGGGATGTGCCAGCAAACAAGGTACATGCCCTTGACTGGAATCAAACCTGGGACCTTTCAGTCCACAGGCCGACGTTCTATCCACTGAGCCAAACTGGCCTCGGCTCTATGACATTTCTTTACACCAATAGTGAACAAACAGAAAAAAGAGACTGAAAAAGCTATTTCATTTACCATTGCACTAAAAAAATTAAGATACCTAGGAATAAACTTAACTAAGGAGGTAAGACTTATATGTGAAAAATCTTAGGACACTGAAAAAAAGAGATAGCAGGAGATATAAACAGATGGAAGAACATACTGTGTTCATGGGTTGGTAGAATCAACATCATTATAATGTCCATAGTACCCAAAGCAATCTATAGCTTCAATGTAGTCCCCATTAAAATACAATGCCATATTTCACAGACCTAGAACAAACTCTCCAAAAATTCATCTGGAATAAAAAAATACTCCAGATTGTTGCAACAATCCTGAGAAAGGATAACAAAGTAGGTGGGATCTCCATACCAGATATCAAGCTGTATTACAAAGCCATTGTTCTTAAAACAGTCTGGTACTGGCATAGGAGCAGACTCATAGATCAGTGGAATAGAATAGAGAATCCAGAAATCGACCGAAACCACTACGCCCAATTAATATTTGACAATGTAGGCAAGAACATACAATGAAGTCAAGATAGTCTCTTCAATAAATGGTGTTGGGAAAATTGGACAGATACATGCAAAAAATAAAACTAGACCACCAACTTAGAACATACACAAAAATAAACTCAAAATGGATCAATGACTTAAACATAAGATGGAAAACCATAAAAATACTAGAGGAATCCACAGACTACAAAATCTCAGACATATGTCAAACCAGTTTCTTAACTGATACTGCTCCTAGGGAAATGGAAACTAAAAAACAAATAAAGAAATTGGACTGCATCAAAATAAAAAGCTTTTGCAGAGCAAAGGAAACCATTAACCAAACAATAAGAAACCCCACTGTATAGGAGAACATATTTGCAAATGTTATCACCTATAAGGGTTTAATCTCCGACATTCGCAGGGAACTCATACTGCTTAACAAAAGGAAGATAAACAATCCAATCAAAAAATGAGCAATGGACCTAAAAAGATACTTTGTGAAAAAAGACAGTAAGAAAGCCAATAGACATGAAAACATGCTCAAAGTCACTAATTAGCCAAGACATGGAAATCAAAATGACAATGCAATATCATTTCACACCTTTCAGAATGGCTATCAACAAATCAACAAATGACAAGTGCTGACAAGGATGTGAAGGAAAAGGAACCCTCGTGCAGTGCTGGTGGGAATTCAGACTGTTACAGCCACTGTGGAGAACAGTACCGAGTTTCCTCAAAAAACTAAAAATGGAACTCACTTTTGACCTTGTGATCCCACTTCTAGGTCTATATCCCTAGAAACACCAATCAGAAAGGATATATGCACCTCTATGTTCATAGCAGCACAATTCACCATAGCTAAGATTTGGAAACAGCCTAAGTGCTTTGGTAAAAAAAGAAGCAATTCTTACCATGGATGGAACTTGAGGCATTAAGGTGGGCCATGAGTGGGCATTGTCCAGATTTATGGAAAAAAACTAGTATACATTCATCACCATGTCCTCACCATGTGTTAGCAAAAGTGATGAAGGCTTCATGTTAGAGTGGGAGGGGGCCTAGTCATACCACTCTCCTTGAGGAATTTTGTGTTAAAATTAGATAGGGGGAGCGTGGAATGCTACATTTCAGGATGCTATTTGACAGACTGCTCCTGTATGTAAAGGTATGTGTGCAGTTCCCTATCAAGAGCAATAGCGATCATGTACTTACATGAAATGTGATCACTGTAGCTCTGGTAGGGTAATGCTCATGGGAATCACTTTTCTGGTGGCTTGCACTCATGACAGTCAGTGAGGTCAGGAATGCATGTGTTGTTTTGCTGACCTCCAGGAGCAGGAGAGGGACCTGTTCTGCTTTTTGAATTCGATCTCAGGTATCCTAAGATGATTGTATTGATCCATTCCTAACGTCAACTTATACAGGGTAAGATCATCGCTATTATTTCCTGATTTGCAAAAAAGGAAGTAATATCTTCACCCAGAGGCCCATTATCATGTAGGTAAATGAAGAAAACATACTGGCATCCTCATTGAGGGAGGCCTGTCAGTTGGTGGACATTGTCCAGATTTATAAAAAAACTTATATACATTCAGCAGCATGTGTTAATGAAAGTGATGAAAGCAACATGTGACTGTGGGAGGAGGCTCGATGAAATATCTTTCATTGAAGTCTGTTCTGTGCCTTGCCCTACCCAGAAAGGTGCTATTGGCTGAAATGTCACCTACACAGTGCTTGCCTAGGACATGCGATTTTGAACCACAATGTCCATACTTCTGTGCTTTGAACTAGTGATACAGGTATAGGTCAGGTTGTCTTTAATTCAGATATATTCTGGGTGGCATCTGAATCTCCGATATTCGTAAGGGGATTTTATTGATCTATTAATTAAAAAGTAAGCCACTACAGGCTAGAGAAGAGAAAAAGGTGGATCAAAGGAAGAAGGGAATATAGGACCAGGCCTGTTAATAATGGGTTCCCATTCCTCCAGGAAAAGTTAGGTCCTGTGAGGAATCTTCACTGAGGGTATATGATGTAAGTGGGAGGAACATCAGTCTGTTTTGTCCATGTTTATGGAAAAACCTTGGGGACAGCCAACATGAAGAGGTGTAGAGAAAAATGAAAGTCACATTTGAAGATATGAAATGGGCTGGGTAAATCCTTTCCCTTGATATATGCTGTGTACAGTACCCTACACATAATGGTGTTTTTTTTGTTTGTTTGTTTGTTTTGTTTTTACTTATGCTACATATAGAAGAGGCACTCTGGGTAGAGCGAGGCTAAACTAAAACAACTTTGGATGCCACTGGTTGGACCATGTCCTGCTCAAAATTTCAGTCTTTAAATGGGGAAGGCCCTGACAGTTATCCAGATCTGATCTTGAACATAGTGGAGATTATTTGTTTGGTTTATTCTTATAGAAAATAAAGAAAATTCCCCTTAGGATTACAAAAAGGGAGCATGCCTCTGAGCTTTGGGTCCTGGTAATCATTTGTAAAGGTGGAATATCTAAAGACATCCCCACAATGTGAAGGCTCCATGTTGGAGGTTGATCTGTTGACATTGTCTATAGATATGGGAAAATCTATGCTAGTGTAATTAATTAGGTTATTGTGGAGAGAAATCCATGCCACAGTTTCGAATGGAGGGGGATTTGGCAGGTCCTCTTTCTTTAAGTCTTGCTCTGTGTGGTGCCCTACCTGGAAAGGTGATGACTACTTAGTCTATGTGGGAACAGTTCCTGTCAGGGAGAGTAATGCTAAAGGAAAAAAGCATTTGTGTTGGCATTTGGGCCAGTGATGGAGGTTGAAAAGCATGTTGACTTGTGTTCCATTCCTTGATGTTGAAAGGAACCTGATGTCACTTGGGTATCAGGCCATTTTTTTTTTTAGCTGATAACAGGGCTCTATTGTTAACAATGTGGTCACTAACAGGATAGAGAAGACAAATATACTTTCCAAAGGCAGAAGGGAAAACAGAAGGAAGCATGATTTGAATGGGTCTCCTGCTCATTCTGGTTGACTGGAAGCAGGTGAGGAGTACTTCACTGAGTGAGGGAAGGTAATAGTAGGCCTGAGTTTCAGCAGTGTCTAATGTACAGGAAAATTATTGGATGTAGTCATGATGATGTACCCAAAGATCCATGTTGGGATTCAGAGCAGAAGTGGTGGTAGGCAGATCTTCTCTCTCTCTCTCTCTCTCTCTCTCTCTCTCTCTCTCTCTCTCTCTTTTAATATATTTGATTGATTTTTTACAGAGAAGAAGGGAGAGGGATAGAGTTAGAAACATCGATGAGAGAGAGACATCGATCAGCCGCCTCCTGCACGCCCCGTACTGGGGATGTGCCCGCAACCAGGATACATGCCCTTGACCGGAATCGAACCCAGGACCCCTCAGTCCGCAGGCTGAGGCTCTATCCACTGATCCAAACCGGTTTCAGCCAGATCTTCTCTCTTGACCTAACCTGTGTGCAGGGCTCCATTCAGAAAGGTACTGACTACATAGACTAAGTGTCATTGGTGCCTGTTCTGGTAGAGTGCTGATAACCATGAACAATGATTGCAAGGCCCCTAGATCAGTGACTGATGTGCTACTGAAGGTATATTTGAGCTGTCTTGAACTCAAAGTTGCTATAAAATCCATCTAGATTTCATACATACTCACGTTGGTTACAGTGGTCCATGGCTAAGAATTGCACACCTATATTTTAGTGAAGACATCGATATTTTCTAAAATCTTGCCCTGAGTATGCTTTTTTGGAGCTATCAGCAATCCATAGGTTATGGCTCCCTCTGCTGATGCTGTGGGGGTTTGAACAGGACCAAGATACACACCAAGATTCCAGAAACCGATCAGGCAAATATATAAAGCACTAGGAGGTAAGCTTCTGTTTGCAGGATGATTGTTATTTTCTGTCTCTTAAGGAGTCTCAGGCTATATACAACAAAGGATAAACTCCATGAGGTGGAGTGAGAGGTTTTTCAACAGGGTGGGACAATTGCTTCTCCCTCAGGCAAAAGATGTCTGAATTACAAAGGTGTCTCTAAGCAGTATGTCCTCTGCAATATGGGGAAATGACTCATCACAGGAATCCTGTGACTGCTCTATCCCCAGAGCACCTTACCAAGTATTTGCCTCACACAGCTCTAGCCCACTCCACCCTCCTTCTGATGGAGCCCAAAGTGAGTTCCTGCAGACAAAATTTTGTATATTGGTCCTTTAAAAGTGTTCCTGCATATCCATCAGTCTCTTTGACAGACAGATATTATGAACATACCTTTTTCATTTCTGGTGCTCTGGGCTGGGTATCCCAGCTTGGGATTTAGACCCCAGAATTCTCAATGGGAACCCCCCACAGCTGAGATATCCCTCTGGAATATCAGCTGCATTCTCTGGGAGCACGACCAGGCCTCTTGTGCCTCCACACATCCTACTAATCTCTTTACGGTCTCATTTTATGTCCTTGATTATCTAAGTTCTCTCCAGTGATTTTTCAATTGATTATTCAGGATGATTTTTTCTATATTTTAGTAGTAATTCTAGTTTGGTCCTGAGAGAGTGTCAGTGTAGCTTCCATTTAAACTGCCACCATCTATCCAATTTGAGTTTATTCTTTTGTATGGCGTAAATTGATGGTCTAGTTTCATCTTTTTCCATGGACCTCTCCAATTATCCCAACATCATTTATTGAAGAGACTCTCTTATTCCATTGTATGCTCTTACCTCCTTTGTTAAGTATTAATTGAAAGTATTGGTTTGAGTAGATTTCTAAGTTCTCTGTTTTGTTCCGTTGATCTATATGCCTGTTCTTGTGATAGTACCAGGCTGTGGCTTGGTATTATAGCTAGATATCTGGTATTGTAATCCCTCCAATTTTGCTCTTCTTTCTCAAGATAATTGTGGCTTTTTCAGGTCTTTTTTGGTTCCATATGAAGTTTTGAAGTATTTGGTCTAGAGATGTGAAATATACTATTAGTGTTTTAAGAAAGATTGCATTGAATCTGTTTTAGGAAAGATTTCTTTGAGCAGTATAGACATATTTATGATGTTAATTCTGCCAATCCATGAACACAGTATCTTCTTCTCCTTCTTTATATTTTCCTCAGTCTCTTTTTTTTTCAATAGCCTAAAATTTTCTGAGTACAGGGCTTTTACCATTTTGATTAAATTTATTCCTAAGTATCTTAATTTTTTTTGTTGCAATGGTTAATGGGATTTTTTACTCTCTTTCTAGAGTGCATTGTTGATGTATAAAAATGCCATCAAGCCCAGCTATTGTTTCTCAGTGCTTGAGCATTGATGTATAAATCAGGAAGTCACAGTTCAATTCTAGGTCAGGGTACATGTCCGTTTTCCAGGCTTAATTCCCAGCAGGGGACATGGAGGAGGCAGCCAAATATTGATTCTCTTTCCTTATTGATGTTCCTATCTCCGCTTCTCCCTTCTTTTAAATCAATAAAAGTATATTTCCAAAATGCTATCAATATCTGGGTGTTAAATTTGAATTCTACTACATTATATTAGACATTTCACTTGACAGAATTTTCACCAACACATAGCATAGGGCAAAAGAAATAAATGAAGACATAAATGAATGGGACTACATCAAAATAGCAAGCTTTTGCCCAGCAAAGAAAACTGAAAACAAAATGAAAGCCAATAATACAACTGATAAGGAGTGAATTTTCAAAATATATAAAAGTACTCATACAATTCAACAAAAGGAAGAGAAACAATCCAATTAAAAAAATGGGCTGAGGACCTAAATAGACACTTCTCCAAAGAGAACATAAAAATGGCCAAGAGACATATGAAAAAAATGCTCAACCTCACCAATCATCAGAGAGAAGCAAATTAAAATGACAATGAATTACCACCTCACATTTGCCAGAATGGCTACCATACCTCAACAAACAACAAGTGTTGACAAGGACTTGGAGAAAAATGAACTCAGTATACTGCTGGAAGAAATGCAGACTGGTACAACCACTATGGAAAACAATATTGAGTTTCCTCAAAAAATGAAAAATGGAATTGCCATTTGCCCCAGTGTTTCCACTTCTATGAATATATTCTAAGAAACCTGAAACACCATTCATAAAGAATATATACACCCCTATGTTCATATAAGCATGTTTTGCAATAGCTAAGATTTGAAAACAATCCAGATATTATTCATTTATTAGTAGATGAATGGATAAAAAATAGGTGGTACCATTACACAATAGAATATTATGCAGCTATAAAAAGGATACCTTACCATTTGAGACAACATGGAAGGACCTGGAGATTATTATGCTAAGCGAAATAAGCCTGTCAGAGAAAGACAAGTATCACATGATTTCACTTATATGTGAAGTCAAATGAAAAAAATAAACTGACAAACAAAATAGATCCAGTGACATGGAAACATGCAACAGACTGAGGAATCTCAAAGGAAAGGGGGTCAGTAAGAAATTAACCAAAGAACTTACATGCATATATGCAAAACCCATGGACACAGACAATAATGCAATGAAGGCCTGGGCCAGGGGTTGGAGTGGAGCGGAGGGGAATCAATGGAGAGTAAAGGAAGACATCTGTAATACTTTTCAACAATACAGATAAGTTGTAAAAATAAAATAAAATAAAAATAAGTAAATAAATACAGATAGAAAAATGGCGGCTCATAGGATGGAGGTGAGGGAGAGGATGTGAGTGAGAGGGTGAAATGAGAGTGTGTGGATGTGTGTGGTGTGTGTGTGAGTGATTGAGGGACAATTAAATCCAACAGGAGTAGCAGGGGCTGGCAGGTCAGACTCTCCTGGACAGGGCACACATACCATCACTGCAGACACTCCAAGGGCTGCAGGACTAAGGCACAGAGCCCACACCATCTTGATGGGAAAGCAGCCTCGTCTAGGAGCTGATCACTACCACCACCCTGACAGAAATGGGCACTGCCTGAGACCCAGCAGCCACTCCAGCCAAAATCTTGCTGTCCCACCCATAGACCCATGAACCCTAGGACCTCCACCTTCAAGGGTGCATGCTGCTGCAGCAGTAAGTGCAACTTCCCCCATCCCCAGCAGTAGATCTCCGGACAACACAGCCACACGTTTCCAGAGTGCAGGCCTCCAGGGTCCATCACCCCACAGCCAGCTCTTGGGAGCCACTGTGAACCCCCGCTGGGTGTGATGTTGTACAGACAGTGGCACACTGCCCCACAGTAAAAATTCTGAAATGACTCTCCTGAATAACTGCTCACAGACACTCTTACACAACTATCTGCTGTGTAAATGCACTGCAGGTACCCCTGTGAGCTGCCACTGGGAGTGTGTGCATTCAACCACAGTACAAAAGCAAAAACTGAGTCTTCCCACCACACAGCTGCAGAACTCTAGACACCACAGTTGCACATTTCCAGCACACAAGCCTCCTGAGACCACCACTCCACAGGCAGCTCTTGGGTGCCACTGTTAGCCCCTGCTGGGAGTGCTTTTATTCAAATAAGAGTGCACTGTCCCGGCAGTAGAAATCTGAATACCCAAATCCTGGATATCTGCCCTCAGACAACTGGATTGCTTGGATTCAGCCAGGGCCCTTCAGAGTGTGTCAGTGTGCTGTGCTGGCAAACACACTGTGGGTGCCCTGTGAGCTGCCACTGGATGTGCATGTATCCAACCAAGAGGGCAGCAACGAAAACTGAGTCTTCCCACCCTACAGCTACAAACCTGTGGACACCACAGTTGCCCCTTTCCAGAGTGCAGGCCACATGAACCCCACCACCCTGACAGATAGGTCCTGTGTACCTCTGTGAGCCCCCGCTGGGCATGTGCAATTTCAACCAAGGATACAAGGCAGAAAAAATTGGGACATCATCCTCCCTGGCTACTGACATCTGGATACCACAGTTGCAACTTTCCAGCTCACAGGCCTGCATCAAGATACTCCAAATAGCTCAAGTAGATTACCTAGCCCAGGAGATCTGAGAGATCATACCAGCAGCACCATACCCAAAATAACCTGGGTAGCAAAGCAGTCAGATCTAGGACAAATAAATAATTAAAACGTTATTGCAAAACATGGGGAGACAAAAGAGCAATCCCCAAAGGAAAGTAAAAGGGGAATCACCAGAAAATGAGTTATTGAAATGGAGGCAAGTAACATTTCAGAGAAAGAATTCAGAGTAATGGTTATAAGGATGCTCAAATGGCTGGATGACTATAAACACATGTAACTCAATGTCAAATACAACTCAAAAAGAATTATAAGGAGCTGAATGAGAATGTCACCAACATGAAAAGGAAATAAGAGGAAATAAAGAACAATATAGCTGCAATAAAGAACACAATGGAAGGCTTAAACAATAGACTAGAAGAGGCTGAGGACCACATCAGTGAGGTAGAAGACAAGGTAGGAAAAAGCACACGAACACAGCAGCAACTGAAAAGGAAATTTAAAAGCTAGAAGAGAGCCTAAGGGAGCTTTGGGACAACACAAAACAAAACAACATCCGCATAATAGGGATAGCAGAAGTAGAGGAAGAGAAGCAAGGAATAGAAAACCTGTTTGAATAAATAATGATAGAAAACGTCCCCAATGTTGGTAAGAAAAAAAAAATCTATGCAAGTCCCAGAAGCACATAGAGTCCCAAACAAGATGAACCCAAAAAAGAACAACACCAAGAAACATCATAATTAAGTTGATAAACATCAGCGACAAAGTAAGAATATTAAAAGCTGCCCGAGAGAGAGAAAAAGTTACATATAAAGAATCTCCCATTAGAATATTGACTGATTTCTCAACAGAAACCCACCAAACCAGAAAAGAATGAAATATACAAAGTGATACAAACCAAGGGTCTGACTCCAAGAAACTATACCCAGCAAGGCTATCATTAAAAATTGAAGGTGACAAAACCAAGATGGCGGCATAA
Organism: Lasiurus cinereus; assembly: GCA_011751065.1. Lineage (NCBI taxonomy): Eukaryota > Metazoa > Chordata > Mammalia > Chiroptera > Vespertilionidae > Lasiurus > Lasiurus cinereus. Next base: position 5,446,724 of record JAAGEH010000015.1, read on the forward strand.
GGTATACACCTGTATGTGCTATTTCTCACAACCACACCAAAACTACAACTAAAAGACAAAATGACTATCACCCAAAACCATGGGAAATCTGGCTGAGTAGAAGTTCTACAACCTGAAGGGAATAAAAAAGCTCATTGAAACTATGTAGGAGGTGCAGAGCTATGGAAAAGCAAAGGTATGGAGGCCCATGAATCAGGCTGGCCACTGGGTGCACTTTTTTTTTTTCAATAGAGAGATACAAGCCCCCAACGGCTCTGAACTCCAGTTTCCCAAGAGACTCTGGAGATCCAGAATCCTACAGGGAGAAACTGGACTGTCTGGCATCAGGATGGAAAGTGAGAGTGGCTTTCTCACAGAGGTGTACACAGGAATCATTGTTTACAGCGCTGGGGCATGGAACGCGGGGACACAGAAATGTGGAGACGTGGAAACGTGGAAATGCAGAGACGGGTGACTGGCAGCCATCACTGGTTTCCGTGCCCTAAAGATTCCCTAAGACCCCACCCCATCCCATTTATAAACCCACAGGAGCTGTGCGCAGCAGCTTTTGCATATGAATGGCCTACCATTTTGCAGCTTATCTTAACAAACGGCAGCTGGGTCAGTCAGCTCCGAAACTTCCAAACACCAAACAATGATAAATCTGAAGATCTTATTGTAGTTCCTGCTGGGTGGCCTCAGACAGTAGCTGACTTGCACTTCCTTAAAGATCCAGGAGCCAGGGTACCTAGTGGTCATTGTGAGATGACACCAGATTTCAACTCTTCACATCCATAAGTGAAACACTCAAGAGGCAGACTCAGTGAGCACCAAAGCCCCAACTGAAGGAAGTCCTGCCCCATAAAGGTTCTCAAGCACAGCAGTTTTTCTATTATAGACACAGTAGGTCCTCACAGCCAATTGGTCTGGAGGTCAATTCCTCCCAGTGTACAAACAGCAATCAAGGCTTAACTACAGCAAGACTGTACACCCATCCCACAAAAGGGTGCACCAAGAATGCCCACCTCAGGTAATTGGGGAAGCTGAATCACTGGGCCCTATATGTCACCTACCACACAAAGCCATTCCATCAAAACAGGGAAGCAGCCAAAATGCAGAGACAAAGAAACATGTCATGAATGAAAGAAATGGAGGAAAGCAAATGACTGGACATAGAGTTCAAAAGCACAGTTATAAGGTTACTCAAGAATCTTCTAGAAACCTCCAAGAAACTTGCTAAGACCTCGGAGGAACTTAGTGAGACCTTCAAGGATCTTAATGAGAATGCCAAAAAAATGGAAAAACACCAGTCAAAAATTAAGCATACACTGTCTGAAATAAAGAATAATAAACAGAAATTCAATAGGAGACTAGAGGAGCACAAGAATCAAACCAAAGGTTTAAAATATGAGGAAGGAAAAAAAAACACAGAAAAACAAAGAGAAAAAAGAATCCAAAAATATGAAGATAGTGTAGCCTCTGGGATAACTTGAAGCATACAAACATCCAAATTATGGGGGTGCCATAAGAAGAGAGAGAACAGGATATTGAAAATGTATTTGAAGAAATAATGACTGAAAACTTCCCCTACTTGGTGAAAGAAATGGACTTACAAGTCCAGGAAGCACACAGAACACCCAACAAAAAGAATCCAAAGAGGACCACACCAAGACACATCATAATTTAAATGCCAAGGGCAAAAGACAAAGAGAAAATCTTGAAAGCAGCAAGAAAAAAACAGTTAGTTACCTACAAGGGAGCACCCATACAATTATCAGCCGATTTCTCAACAGAAACTATGCAGGCCAGAAGGGAGTGGCAGGAAATATTCAAAGTGATGAATAGCAAGAACCTATAACCAAGAATGCTCTACCCAGGAAAGCTATCATTTAGAATTGAAGGTCAGATAAAGAGCTTCACAGATAAGAAAAAGCTAAAGGAGTTCGTCACCACCAAATCAGGATTATATGAAATGCTGAAGGGTTTTCTTTAAGAAGAGGAAGAAGAAGAAAAAGGTAAAGATAAAAATTATGAACAACAAAGTGATAACAAATACATACCAATCAACAAATGAATCTAAAACTCAAGTGAATAAAAGAAATCTAATGAACAGAATAAACTGGTGAATATAATAGAATTAGGGGCATAGAAAGGGAATTGACTAGTAATTCTCTGTGGGGGGAAAGGAGGAGTGAGGGGTGCAGAAGAGATTGGACAAAAATCTTACACCTATGGATGAGGACAGTGGTGAGGGGTAAGGGTATGGGGTGGGGGGTAATCAGGTGGAGGGGAGCTATGGTGGGGAAAGAGGAACATCTGTAATAAATGGAACAATAAAGATTTATTTAAAAATAAATAAAAATAAACTTAATTGTTTCTAAATATTTTACAATTTGTTTCTGTGGCAAATGAACATATTTTTCCATTGTATATATTTTTATCCTTATTTGAAGATATGTTTATTGATTTGAGAGCTAGAGAGAGAGAGAGAAAGGAAAAGGAAAAGAAAAACATTCAATGTAAGAGAGAAGCATCAAACACCAGTGTGGTGATTGCTAGAAGGAAGGGACTGGGGGGAAAAGGGGTCCTAATATAAGTTGACAGGGGAATAATTCATTTTGGGTGATGGGCACAGTGCAGTATACAGGTCTTGTAACATAGAAATCCACACCTGAAACCTACAGGTTCATGTTGACCAATGTCACCCCAATCAATTCAATAAATAAAAATAAAATAGACTAAGGACTTAATAAAAGACTTCTTTTATTCATAGGTATAGTTAAACCTGTATGTTGTTGAGCAGTTGCAACTGCTAATCAACTAGACTAATGTAGCTAAACCCCTAAAAATAGCTGCAATTGTTTCACTTTAGCAAAATACCTGGAGTGACACACAACAACTGGGGAAGGAGCTCAAACTAATTTGTGAGGCCTATCACTTAGATTTGTTGATCCCACCTGCTTTCCCTGGTACTAAAGAACAATATTCTTCATTTTTCCTCCCCCTGCTCTTCTTCACTTTCTCCCCCAAATATATATATATGTGTGTGTGTGTGTGTGTGTGTGTGTGTGTGTGTGTGTGTGTGTGTTGTTGTTGTTGTTATTGTTGTTATTGTTCTTCCTGGTGGGTAAAGTAAAAAATAAAAAGAATTATATTAAATTCCATTTTTCTTGTGGTCTGATAAAGAAAAATAAATTTATTTGAAGAGCCTATAAGTGTGTCCCCACAAAGGAATTAGCATATGGTCACCAGCTACACAGGAAAATTACAACAAAGAGGAAACTAAAATTCCCACCAACTAAGTAGTTTTTCTCTTTCCTCTCAACCACCTCACCCACAATGACACTGGGGGAAACATGGAAAAGAGTGGAGGAAAAGCAAAACACACAAGCCGCTTCCTCCTCTCAATCTCAGGAACCCAAGACAGGTCAGGCCTTAACTTGGAGAGAAGATGAGTGCAGGAAAGGGGAGCAATTGAGCATTGGGTGTGAGATTAAAGTTTTTATTTGGACCAGGGTGGACTTTGGAATCCCTGAAATTAGTCATGAGACATTTTTTTCTTCAATAGTGGTGTGACCAAGACTCTATGGAATCTGCTATTCTATAGGTGAAGCAGGGAGATCCATCAGGGTAGGGAACAGTGTTGGGAGAAAAATAACTTCCTATTTGGGCCTTATCAATTTTAGTCCCTTCAATAAACTGGTTGCATCTGTGGTAGTACTATCTGAATAGTACTATGAGGAGTATATGTTTGGGAAAGGAATTAACTATGACTTGTCAGTCTCGTTTATTGGGGGGAACCCCGGACAGAGTCAAAATTCGTTGCAGCCAGTGCAGCCAGTCTGGAAAGTACATTTCATCATTTAGATGCACTCTTGGGGAAATTATGTTCCCACCTCTAGGAGAAACAATTATACAAAGTTGAGATAAGTTTGAGAGACAATTATTGGACTGCCACATTTGCTGTATTTGAAAATTAGCTATGACACACAATCTGAAAATTGCTGTGAATTGATGGAATGCCTATACCCAGCCTTTGTGTCCATTATTATTATACAAGCAAACAGGCCCTCAGAGGCTGAGGCAGAATACTGGAGTGACTTTGGGAGATTTCAGATGTGTAGAGAGAGCTAGAGGACAGAGTTGGTTGTCTGATAAGACTTCATAGTCAGATCCAGCCCAAGGCAAAATAGTCTTGTTAGGGCTCTGTAGTTTTTCTGGTTCTCAAAGGGTGTGAATTAATGATAGAGCTCCAAATGTAATGAGGAAACCAAATGATTTATTTGACATTGAAATGGAAGCCAAGCCATCTGGAGTCAACAAATAAGGGTGTGAAGGAAATTCTGTGGTTCTGTTTGTGTATACCTAAAAAAGTTATAGCATTGACTGCCAGATTAGGGCAACCAGGATAGCAAGACTGGTGGATGTGTAGCTGTTAGTGAAGCACCAAGTGTGGTCAAGATTTATTCAAATGTAATCCCAGCTACACCTGCAGGTATCAGCTGGACAGGCCTTGGGAGAAATGGAACAAAATAGCTATGGTGTTTCTATCAGCTGGGTACATTTTACACCAGGCATAATGGTTTTAAATGCTATTAAATACTGACAGCACACCCTAACCCAGTGGTCGACAAACTCATTAGTCAACAGAGCAGCAAAGGGTGGCTTGCAAGCTGCAGTTTGCCGACCACTGTCCTAACCGGTTTGACTCAGTGGATAGAATCTCAGCCTGCAGACTAAAGGATCCCAGGTTTGATTCTGGTCAAGGGCACATCCCAAGTAGGGAGTGTGCAGGAGGCAGCTGATTGATGTTTCGCTCTCATCGATGTTTCTAACTCTATCCTTCTCCCTTCCTCTCTGTAAATATCAATAAAATATGTGTTTTTTTAAATACTGACAGCACATAACTAATACTTAGTCAGTCATCCAATGGAGGCCTTACATTGGGAGGGGGAGGGGGAGAAGAGTAATTTTAAATGGACTAAGGAGCCATTTAAAAATCTAAATAAACTAACTGAATAAAATAAAGGAGTCCATCTCTGTCCAACAAATATACCATTCATTGGCTCCATGTCTAATGAAAAGCCAGGAGAATCTTCTGTAAAACCTTATAACTTAAGGCCTCAGTCACTTGTCATAGGGAAAAAGCCTATACAAGAAGAAATTCCCAGATTTTCAGATGTTAGACATTGAATTAAAACACATGAAAACTTTTTTTCAAAATTAATCTGGTTTTAATGTAAATTAAAGTAACCCAGCTTCTCTGGCTTCTAAAAGGGAACACTTCTTTCCCACTCCCAAACAGTAGGAGTTGGGTTAATGGGAGATGCCCAGCTCTGTCACCCTCTGGCCTTCTCTCTTCATCTTCCACAGGGAGAAGTGACTTAAGGTGATCCATGGGTTCTTAGTAAGAGCCCACATCTGGAATCTAAAGCCCCTTTCCATATGTTCCTTTTGAAAGAGAATGGGCGCAGAAAGCTTTCTGTGACTGGTTCTTTTTTATCCTTTTCAAAGGAAAAGGCTAAATTGTCCCTGTAAGTTGACATTGTGTGTAAGCAGTGACAGCCTCCCAAGGTGAGTGAAACAAGTGATCAACTGGTCAAATATAGCAGGGGAACCTTTATACACCATGGGAATAAGAGACACCCCAATTGTTTCCCAGACTCATAATCTTAAAAAAATCATAAAATTCTTGGGAAAATCTTAAACTTCAACAGGATATTGAAAGAGGATTCAAGCCAATCTTAGCCTGCTCTTACAGTGAAAGGAGACCTTAACTGGACAAGTGAGGTATATGGTTGATTTTCTGCAAAATTATCCTTAAAAAGAAATCTTTAAAAATGCTTATATATCATGTTCACAAGGGAAGATCAAGAGTAATTATTTAAATATCTTTCACAGGAATGCAAACTAATGTGTAACCTTTGTAGTAGTATAGACAGATGATCTGATTTCACACCGCCATTTGATGAGACCCTGTACACTCTCCAGACATCAGCCTGTCATTGATTTCAACATAGAAAAGAGTGTGAAAGACAGAATTCATACATACACTTTTAGCATATAGTCAATATGTGCTGCATTAAATTGAAATGTAGATGTTATGACACAACAAATAGTTTATAACACACAAAGGCATATTATATAAATTAGACATTTATGTAGGAGGAGTTGGTTCGTCAGTTGTGATGATCATATATATGCATGTACAGATACATAGTATATGTATGTATCTTTTATCCATACATTATATTTATACTAGGGGCTAAGTGCATGCATGAATTGATGCACCTTGAAAGGAATTGTGGGTCGCAAGGTTGCAGTGGGCACAGGGACGGGTCTTGGCCCATCCTCTGTGCCCCCACCCAGACCCTCCCGCCACAGACCCTGCTCCCCTGTCTGTTGGCAACCACACGCTTGCTGCCGCCACTCCCATGTAGTGATGGTGCCAAGCAATTGGGACTGGTGCTGGGCACCGGCATTGGGTGCAAGCACCAGGCAGGACCTTGGTACGTGAAAGCAAAGAATTTTTAGTAACCACCAAAGGCTTGCCCCGCCTTGGTCTGGCACCCCCGCTCACCTGCTCCAACATCCTGCAGTAGCTGATGCCACCATGTTCCACGCTCTGCTACCTACTGCCAATGCCTGCCATGTTCTGTGCACACCCCTTGGCAGTCAATACACATCATAGTAACCAGTTCAGTTGTTCCATTGTTCTGCTGTTCAGTCTATTTGCATATTAGGGATATATAAATATATATATATACATATATATATATATAAATATATATATATACACACACACAAACACATACATACATACATACATACATACATACATACATACATACAAATTTTGTGAGAGTCACTTTGTTGTTTTGGTTTGGCCAAGAAGGCATCAGTGAGACTGTTTACTTCATAAGAGGAGCCTACAATTTAGTCAGCTTGGAGGTGAATGGTGATCATCAGACACATTTACCTTTGGCAGGAAACCAGCAAGCTTTCATTCAGGCTTTCATCTTACTTTCAGATCTTTCTTTATATTCCTCCTTACACCTCACTCAAGGAATCACTATAATTGTCCTTTGGAGTGCCAGCTGATATTTTTAGCTTCCTGTCACTTTGCCCAAGGGAAAAATGCTGATTTCCTCTTTGCTATTTAGCAAATGTCAAAAGAAAAAGACTAGCTGCACTAAGTATTCCTTTCAGCAGTATGAATGAACATCCTGCATTTTCCCCCTAATCAGGAGATTTAACTAGCTAAAACTTAATTAGCTTAAGCTCAGGGAAGTTTTTTTTCCCCTGTTATTTATTGATTCTCCTTTATTTGTTTCTTTTTCTCCTCCAAGAATTCCTCTCCTACATATTTAAGAATTCTATGGCCTTTTTATTTTTGCATATCATGTTTATATAATGTCTTTTTTCTAGGTTCTGTGAGAATTTTTTGAATTCATCTTTACAGATTTGGTTTTCTGCAAGCATTGCAATCTATCTACTATGCAATGCTTCCACAGTATTTTTATTTTAATTCTCTAATTGTATTTTTTATCTGAAAGTGGTTTTGCCTGATTGCATACTACTTTGTCTTCACCTATGAAATGTTCTCTCAAAACTCTTGGAGAATAAAAAATATTTTTTTTCTAATGTTTTCTCCAATTTTATGGAGAAATTCCATTTCTGCCACTGAGAGAAATCTGTCCTAGTCCATGGATTAGCCTAGTGATTTTCAATCTTTTTCAACTAATGGCACACATCAACTGATTACTAAAATTATGTGGCACACCAAAGATATATTGTAGTTTTTGCCAATCTGACAAAAAATAAGTACAATTTTGATTCATTCACACTGGACAGATATTGTATTGGTTGTCATTTTTTAATTTCACAGTCTAAAGGAAAATAAGTCAGTGCCCCTGACTAAATAGTTAAATATTGCATGTTTTAAAAATGCTTGCATGAAATAAAAATCTCTGGACTAGCCCCTTTATTTTGGAAGACCAACTCTTTTCAAATGTCTGAAAAGTTGTTTTATTTTCACATATTGACAGTGTGATCTCTACTAAACTCTGCCATTTGGGATGGGTTTCTGTACAAACAGTTTATTTCTGACAAGAAAATGTGGGATTATACATTTTCAGTTTTATTTTGCTAGGTTGATCTATCTGGTTATAAGTAAAGGTGGAGGGAATTCTTTTTTTTTTTAATTGTGTTACATGTATACATATCTCCCCATTGCCCCCCTCTCCCTCCCAGGCATACCCCAACCCCCTAGTGTCTATGTTCATTGGTTAGCTTATATGCATAGATACAAGTTCTTTGATTGATCTCTTATCTACCCCACCTCTCCTTAATCTTCCTGCTATAATTGTACATTCTGTTTGATGCTTTGCTGCCTCTGTATCCTTTTGCTCATCAGTTTACAATGTTCTTTATTCTTAAGGATAGTATAGGGCCTAGCAGCTTCTTTCTCTGTTTGTGATGATAGCATGAAGTTAATTTGAGGACTTTCCCACTTCCCAAATAGTCTTTCTGAGCTTATGACATAACTTTCCTCTCTTTTCTTAGCACATCACTCATGACAGGGAAAGAAAATAGCCAAGTGATGCACACTGGCCTTCCACTTCATGGTCTGTATAGTGGAGTAGTTCTCAGATTGTTGCACTGTCCCTTCCACATTACTACCCCATAGTCCAAGAGACTGCATGCATTTCCAACCTTGGTATGGGGATGTGGAGAGGTTCTGCTGAGGAATCCTATCCCTTTACCACTTAACTCTTCAACTGTTTTTTTTTTCATTCAGATGTGAAAGAATAACAGAATAGTGCTTTCCTTGATCTTTTCCTATTCATACCATAACTTTCAGAAGGTCCTTAGTTTCTTGTCTTTGGATGGGTTCATTCTGTTTTCCAAAATGATACAGATTTTTCCTATTTTGTATTTGTACTAGAGGCCCAGCATGCGAAATTGTGTGTGGTAGCCCACTGCTGCTTGCAGCCCCGCCCATCTGCCTACCTCTGCTCTTCACTTTTGCTGTCCCACTGTGCTCACAGCACTAACCACCCTCTGCCCGCCTTGCTGTGATCAGAGCATATGGGCAACAGGGTAGGGACCAAGAGGTGCTCAATGCACCTCATGGACATCCTGGTCATCACACACATTGGCAGGAAACCAGCAAGCTTTCATTCAGGCTTGAAATATATATAAATGGGTATTTTGCTTAACAAGAATGTTTAGTGCAGCATTATTTTTCATAGTGAAAAGTGAAATAAATAACAAAATGTTAACTAATTTATTTATATCCATTTTATATAAAACTCCATTCAAATGAACATAAATTCATATGTATTTCTAAGTTAAAATAGCCTCTTACAATATTCATTGCATAGAATGATGATCATTAAAATTTGTGGTAAAATTTTACATGAGCAGAGAAAGACAGAAAAGTCTTACTGTCAGATGAAGTTATTCTAACATTTGAGGTTTGAAGAAAATTTCATTTTTTATTCTTTATTGATTACAGTAATACATATATGTCCTTGTCAGCCAATTGCCCCAACACCCTCACTCATGCCCTCAATCCCCTGGTGTCTGTGTCTATTGGTTAGGCTTATACGTATGCATAAAGTTCTTTGGTTGATCTCTCCTCCTTAGCCCCATCCTCCCCTACCTTCCCTCTGAAGTTTTTTTTTTAATATTTTTATTTATTGCTTAAAGTATTACATGTAGTAGTACATATATCTCCTTTTTCCCCCCATTGACCTTCCCCCAGCCTCCTCTACCCCCTGTCACATGTCCTCAACCCACTCACCCCCAGTGTCTTGTGTCCACTTGTTGTGCCTATATGCATGCATAGAAATCCTTTGGTTGATCTCTTTCCCTCCTCCTCAACAATCCCCTGCTATCCCACTTAATTTGATAGTCTGTTTGGTACTTTACTGCATCTTTAGTTTTCTTTTTGTTTATCAGGTTATAATGTTATTTATTTCCTATAAACGAGTGAGATCATGTGTTGCCTTTTTTCTTCCATTGCCTGGCTTATTTCACTTAACATAATGCTCTCCAGGTCCATTCATGCTACTGCAAATGGTAAGATTTCCTTCTTTTTTATTGCAGCTAGTATTCCATTGTGTAGATGTACCATAGTTTTCTAATACACTCATCTGCTGATGGGAATTTGGGCTGTTTCCAAATCTTAGCTATGGTGAATTGTGCTGCTATGAACATAGGGGTGCCTATATCCTTTCTGATGGTATTTCTGTTTTCTTGGGATATATTCCTGGAAGTGGTATTACTGGGTCAAATGGGAGGTCCATTTTTAATTTTTTGAGCAAATGACATATTGTTCTCCACAGTGGCTGCAACACTGCATTCCCACCAGCATAGCCCAAGGGTTCCTTTTTCTCTGCATCCTCACCAGCACTTGTTGTTTGTTGATTTGTTGATGATTGCCATTCTGACAGGTGTGAGATGGTACCACATTGTCATTTTGATTTGCATCTCTTGGATATTTAGTGACTTTGAGCATGTTTTCATCTGTTTCTTGGCTTTCATTCTGTCTTCTTTCAAAAAGATTCTATTTAGGTCCATTGCCCATTTTTTTATTGGATCATTTATCTTCCTTTTATTAAGTTGCATAAGTTCCCTGTACATGTTGGAGATTAAACCTTTATCAGTGATATCATTTGCAAATATGTTCTCCCAAACAGTGGGCTTTCTTGTTGTTTTGTTGATGGTTTCTTTTGCTGTAACAAAAGCTTTGTATTTGGTTATAGTATCATTTATTTATTTTCTCTTTAGTTTCCATGGCCCTAGGTGCAGTGCTGGTGAAGAAATTGCTTCAGCATATGTATGAGATGTCTCTACCTGTGGATTTCTCTAGTATTTTTATGGTTTCCCATCTTATGATTAAGTCCTGTATCAATTTTGAGTTTATTTTTGTGTATGATGTAAGTTGGTGGTCTACTTTCATTTTTTTGCATATACCTGTGCAATTTTCCAACACTATTTATTGAAGAGACTGTCTTGACTCCATTGTATGTTTATGCCTTTTTTGTCAAATATTAATTGAGCATAGGAGGAGAAACCAAGATGGTGGCATAGGTAAACACCTAAATTGCTGCCTCACACAACCATTTCAAAACTACAATTAAAAGTCAAAACGGACATAATCTAGAACCACAGGAAGGCTGGCTGGGTGGAAATTCTACAGATAGAATGAAATAGAAAAGCACACTGAGACTCAGAGGAGCTGCAGAAGGCAGAGATACTGAGGTGCAGGTAGAGAGTGCAGGCAACTGAGTGTATGGCTGGCTTTCTCAAGCTGGAGGGAGACAAAAGCTCCTGATTGCACTGAACTCCAGTTCCAGATCAGACTCTGGGGACACAGAGTCATTTGTGAAGAAACTAAACTGTTTGACATTGGGCGAAACTTGAGGGCAGCTTTTTCTCAAAGGTGCTTGCAGCAATTACAACAGGACACTGGGACATAGGGGCCTATTAGAGCAAGGCCGATGGGAAAGCAATGCTGTCTGCTCTGCCCTGAGACACCACCCCATCTAAGATAAGCGCAGAGGCTTTTGCAAGTCTAGTCTCATAAGGGTGCCAGAAGAAGAGAGAGACAAGGTATCGAAAACCTATTTGAATAAACAGTGACCAAAAACAATGACCCCAAATGGTGAAAGAGATAGACTTACAAGTCCAGGAAGTGCAGAGAACCCCAAACAAAAGGAATCCAAAGAAGACTACATCAAGACACATCATAATTAAAATGCAAAGAGCAAAAGACAAAGAGAGAATATTAAAAGTAGCAAGAGAAAAAAAAAGTTAGTTACCTACAAGAGAGCACCCATATGACTATAAGCTGATTTCTCAACAGAAATTATACAGGCCAGAAGGGGGTGGCAAGAAATATACAAAGTGATGAATAGCAAGAACCTATAACCAAGATTATCCTACCCTGCAAAGCTATCATTCAGAATTGAAGGTCGAATAAAGAGCTTCACAGATAACAAAAAGCTAAAGGAGTTCATCACCACTAAACTAATATTAAATGAAATGCTGAAAGGTATTTTTAAGAAGAAGAAAAAGGTAAAGATAAAAATTATAAACATATATATATCTGTCAACAAGTGAATCTAAAAATCAAGTGAATAAAAAAATCAGGTGAACAGAATACTTTGTTGAATATAATAGAATCAGGGGAATAGAGAGGGAGTGGACTGACAATTCTCAGGGAATAAGAGGTATGAGGGTATAGGAAGAAACTGGACCAAAATCATACACCTATGGATGAGGACAGTTGAGTGGGTTAAGGGAAGATGGTGGGGTGGGAACCGGGTGGAGGGGAGCTATGGGGGAAAAAGAGGAGCAATTATAATAATCTGAATAAAGATTTATTACATTAAAATAAGTATTAATTGAGCATATTGGTTTGGTTCAATATCTGAATTCTCTATTCTATTCCATTGTCCTATATGTCTGTTCTTGTGCCAGTAGCAGGCCTGTTTTGAGAACAGCGGCTTTGTAATACACCTTGAAATATGGAATTGAGATCCCATCTACTTTGTTCTTTCTCAGTATTGCTGTGGCTATTTTTTTTTTATTCACCAGGTGAATTTTTGGGAAGTTCTTTCTAGGTCTGTGAAATAAGTCTTTGGAATTTTAATGGGGAGTGCATTGAACCTATAAGTTGCTTGGGTAGTATGGAAATTTTAATGATGTTTTTTCCACCAATCCATGAACATGATATATTCTACCATCTGTTTACATCTTCCTCTATCTATCTCTTTTTTCAGTGTCTTGTAGTTTTCCATGTATAGGTCTTTTACCTACTTACTTAAGTTTATTCGTAGATATCTTAATTTTATGGTGTGATGGTAAATGGTATTGCTTTTTAAATCTCTCTTTCTGTGTGTTCACTATTGGTATATAGAAATGCCATAGATGTATTGGTGTTAATTTTATATCCTACAACATTGCCAAATTCATTTATTAAGTCTATTAGTATTCTGATGGAGCCTTTAGGTTTTTTTTATGTACAATATCATGTCATCTGTAAATAAGTACAGCTTTACTTCTTTTCAAATTTGGGTGTCTTTTATTTCTTGTTTTTGTCTAATTTCAATGGTTAATACTTCCAGTACTATGTTGAACAGGAGTGGTAAGGTGTAAGGAACCTGTCTGGTTCCTGTTATTAGGGGAAATGGTTTTAGTTTTTGCCCATTGAGTATGATGTTGGTTGTAGGTTTCTCATATATGGCTTTTATTATGTTGAGGTATGTCCTCCTATTCCCATCCTGTTGAGAGTTTTTATTGAGAAAGGATGTTTGATTTTGTCAATGTTTTTTGTGCATCAAATGATTTGACTATGTGATTTTTATCTCTCAATTTGTTTAGGTGATGTATCACGTTTATTGATTTGTGGACATTGTACCATCCCTGCATTCCTGGGATAAATCCTACTTGCATGCTGTATGATCTTTCTGATGTACTGTTGGATCCTATTTGCTAGAATTTTCTTGAAGACTTTGGAATCTATGTTCATGAGGGATATTGGCCTGTAATTTTCTTTCATTGTGTTGTCTCTATTTGGTTTTGGTATTAGGGTTATGCTGGCTTCATAGAATGAACTTGGGAGCATTCTTTCCTCTTAAATTTTTAAGAATAGTCTAAGGCAGATAGGTTTTAGTTCTTCTTTGAATGTTTGGTAAAACTCTCCTGTGAAGCCATCTGGCCCTCGGCTTAAACAAAAGCTGGAAGCTTTTTGATGACTGCTCCTATTTCTTCCATAGTTATTGATCTATGAAAATTTTTAGAATATTCCTGATTGAGTTTTGGAAGGTTATATATTTCTAGGGATATGTCATTTTCCTCCAGGTTGTCCAGTTTGTTGGAATAGAGTTGTTCATAATATTTTTTTTTAACAATCCTTTGTATTCTGTTGTTATTTCACCTCTTTCTTTTCTGATTTTGTTTATTTGGGTCTTCTCTCTTTGCTTCTTGATAAGCCTGGCCAGAATATCATCAATCTTGTTTATCCTTTCAAAGAACCAACTCTTAGTTTTGTTGATCTTTTCTATTGTTTCTTTGGTCTCTATGTCATTTATCTCCACTCTGATCTTTATTATTTCCTTCCTTGTGCTTACACTGGACTTTTCTTGTTACTTTCTTTCTAACTCTTTGAGTCATAAGGTTAAATAATTTTTTTTACCATTGCTTCTTGTTTTTTTGCAGTAGACTTGTAGAACTATGAACTTCCCTCTCAAGACTGCTTTATCTGTGTCCCATAGATTTTTGTTTGTTGTGTTTTTATTGTCATTTCTTGCCATGATATTTGTTATTACTTCTTTGATCTCTCTGGTAACCCAGTCATTGTTTAATAGAATGCTGTTTAGTCTCCATGTGTTTGATTTTTTGGATTGTTTTTATTGTATTTGTTTTCCAGTTTTATGCCACTGTGATTTAAGAAGATGTGATATCTTATCTTCTTGAATTTGAAAAGACATTGCCAATGACCCAATAAATGGTTTATCTTTGAAAATGACCCATATGCACTTGAGAATAATGTGTATTCTGTGACTTTGGGGTGAAATCTTCTGAATATGTCAATTAATTTCATCTGGTCTAGTGAGTCATTTAGGATCAATGTTTCTTTGCTGAGTTTTTGTTTAGAGTATTTTTTCATTGTGGATAGTGAGGTATTAAAGTATCCTACTATGATTGTATTGATGTCAATCTAGCCCCCTTGATATCTTCCAGGAGTTTTTATTTATTTATTTATGCTTTTTTGTGCTCCTGTATTGGGTGTGTATATGTTTACCAGAGTTATTTCTTCTTGTTGGATTGCTCTCTTTAGTATTATGAAGTGGCCACCCTTATCTCTTGTTATGTCCTTCACTTTCAGATGTAATTTGTCAGATATAAGTATTGCTAACCCAGCATTTTTTAATTTTATTTCCATTAGCCTAAAAAGCCTTTTTACATCCCTTCACCCTCAGTCTGTGTGGGTCTTTATTTTTCTGAGGTGGGTTTCTTGTAGACAGAAGATATATGAATCATGTTTTCTTATCCAATCCGTTACCGTATGCCTTTTGATTGGGGCATTTAATCCATTTAAGTTTGACGTTATTATTGATAGTACTTATTTGTTGCCATTTTTATTCTTTACCCCTCTGTTCCTTCTTTGATCCTTTTTTTTTTTTTTTTTACAGTAGACTCCTTAGTATTTCTTGCATTGCTGGTTTGGTGGTATTAAATTCCCTTAGTTATTTGTTGTCTGTGTAGGTCCTGAATTCATCTTCAATTTTGATTGGTAGCCTTTCTGGGAACAGTATTCTTGGTTTCACAATGACTTTGTATATTTCATTCCATTCCCTTCTGGTCTGATGAGTTTCTGTTGAAAATCTGTCACTAGTCTGATGGGGGTTTCTTTTAGGCACCTTTCTGTCTCTCTCTGGCCACTTTTAAGATTCTTACTTTGTTGTTCATATTTGTCAATTTAATTATAATGTTCCTTGGCATCGGTCTTTTGGGGTTCATTTTTCTTGGTACTCTGTAAGATTGTTAGATTTGTGTGGGTTTTTTCTTCATTATATCAAGGAAGTTTTCTGTCATTATTTCTTCAAACCAGTTTTCTAATACTTGCTCAGTTTCCTCTCCTTCTTGTTCCCCCATTATGTGGATGTTGTTTTGTTTCATATTCTTTCAAAGTTCCCTTAGGTTCTATTCCTGCTTTTTATTTTTTTTCTAGAAGTTGCTCTACTTGAGTATTTTTTTGTACCTTGTCTTCTAGCTCATTGATGTGGTTCTCTGCTTCTTCTAGTCTATTCTTTATGCTTTCTATTGAGTTATTTACAGCAGCTTTGTCATTTTTCTTTTCTTATTAGTTCATTTTCATTTCCTCTTGGTTCTTACACATATTGTCCAATTTGTCTTCCATTATTTTCATCCACTTTATGACCATTTCGCTGAATCCTTTCTCTAACAGGTTGCTTGCCTCCATTTTGTTTACTTCCTTTTCTTTCATATGTGGGCTGTTTCTTTGTCTCCCCAGGGTCTCCCTTCTTGGCCTGGTTATGTAGTTCTCTCTCTCCTGAGTTGATTTAAAGGCACAAAACACAACACAATCAGGTACAATGCACAAATCACTTAACAGAAATATATTCATGATATTAATAACCCCAAATAAAGATGAGTACCAGAAAAAGACAAATTAGAGGATAGGAAGGAAGGAAGGAAGGAAGGAAGGAAGGAAGGAAGGAAGGAAAAGAAGAAGAAGTGAAACATGAAATTTGGAAAAGGAAAAAAATGTAAGAGAGAAAAGAAAGAGAATAAGAAAGAAGAGGGGAACAAACCGTGTATATGGGGAGAAAACTCCAATAGAACAGCTACTAATCCCAACAAATTCCAGCAACAAGTACCTGGAGATTAATACAAGCTACAAACAACAATTAATATCAAGAAAGGCAAGGGAAAACAGAAGCAAAAAAGAAAAAAAAGGAAAACAATCTCACAAACAAGCATAAAAAATCAATATAAGCAACAATCAATGAAACAATAAGGAAAGGACAGAGACAGAAAAATTCTTTGGATAATGACGACAGAGAGAGGTGTGTATGGACTTGGAGCAGGGGATTGGAAATTAGATATATAAGTAAGGTGAAATTTTTAATGGGGTAAAAAGATGGAATAGGGAAAATATAAAGCAGGAAAAGGGTAAGAGAAACAGGACAACTAAAGGGGAAAAGTTAAAAAAGAGAGTGATGGTAAAGTTGAGATAGAGTAAAATGATGCTAAAGGAAGATGAAAACAGAATGTAGAACACTAATCTAAAAGTAAAATAAAGAGAAAATAAAATGACACTTTAAGAAAAGGTAAAACAGTAGTAGTAATAATACTAATTGAAAATAAAAATGTAATAATTAAAAAGGTAAAATCAAGTGAGGAAAAAAGAAATAGTTTCTTAAGTAAAATATATATATATAAAATGAAGGTCATTCACTACCTCTTCTGTTCTGTTTGGCACCCCTGTTTCCTAGTCAGGACAGTAGTGCAGTTCCCTGTGTTCCCCTGCTCCTCAGTGTTCTAAGCTCGTCCTGATTTTTAAGCAGGCAGTGTGTTTTAATTTCTTGTATTTCTTTATTTATTTATTTTTTACACAAGAATCAATTTGTGATTCAACCCCTGAGTGGCAGTGTTTCTGGATTGACCTCTGGGTCTATAGGTCCTCTCTAGCTGGTGCTTAGATCCTGCTTTCCCTGAGGCATTCAAAACCTGTTTGTGGCCAAGACCGGTTTGGCTCCGTGGATAGAGCATCGGCTTGCGGACTGAAAGGTCCCGGGTTCGATTCCGGTCGGGGGCATGTACCTTGGTTGCGGGCACATCTCCACTGTGGGGCGTGCAGAAACAGCTGATCAATGTCTCTCTCTCATCGATGTTTCTGACTTTCTATCTCTTTCCCTTCTTCTCTGTAAAAAATCAATAAAATATATTTTAAAAAAAACAAACCTGTTTGTGGAGTGGGTTACCCAAGAGCTGGTTCTCTGATGGTTATTCCCTACTCTGAGGACCTCTTTCCACATTCACAGATCATGCCATCCCAAACAGCCATGGATTTTTCTATCTGCAGACTTCCCCAGGTTTTTCAGCTCCCGCAGTGCACGTGTTTCTCTCTCCTGCTGGGACAGAGACCTCACTTTATCCTAAGCAAAATCAGATCTTTCCATGGTGGAATGTAGAGCTCCTCTGAATCCTTGTGTTTGTGCCAATTGGTGACTGGTGTTTCTGGAGTTCCCAGCTGTTCAGTGAGTGCTGTAGTTGTAGATTCTCTGGACTTTTCAGGTTCCTGACAACATCCACTTTCCCCTTCAAGTGACGTGGTGTCTCCCCTCTGAGGTTTGACAGTCTGGTGGATGCTTCTCTGTCTCTGGATCTGTTTTTGCTCATCAGTTTATGTTGTTCATTATATTCCACAAATGAGTAAGATCATATTTTATTTACTTTTCTATGACTGGTTTATTTCTCTTAGCATATGCTCTCCAGTTCCATCCATGCTGTTGCAAATTGTAAGAATTCCTTCCTTTTCATATCAGTGCAGTATTCCATTGTGTAGATGTACCACAGTTTTTTAATCCAGTCATCTGCTGATGGGCACTTAGGCTGTTTCCAAATTTTAGCTATGGTAAATTATGCTGCCATGAACATAGGGGTGCATATGACCTTTCTGATTGGTGTTTCTAGTTTCTTGGCATATATTCCTAGAAGTGGGATCACTGGGTCAAATGGGAGTTCCATATTTATTTATTTATTTATTTATTTATTTATTTATTTATTTATTTATTTATTAGGAAATTACATACTGTTCTTCACAGTGGCTGCACCAGTCTGCATTCCCACCAGCAGTGCACGAGGGTTCCTTTTTCTTTGCATCCTCGCCATCACTTGTCATTTGTTGAAGAAAATTTCATAATCTACCATCCCATCTCCTCCATATTTCTCTGAATCCTGACAACTTTTGTTCTCATGCTTACTTTTGATTCTTGCCCCTTTTAACTCTTGTGGTTCACCTTCACTGGCCCAAACTTAGCCCCTTTTCTTTATTCTCCCAAACCATTTCTTTATCCATCCAACAAGTACTGTGATCAACACTCAGTTTACTATAGTTAAGGAGGAATTGCCGACTCACATGGAGTTTACATTGTCATTCAAGACATTCATGGGTGTAGCAATTTGACACTTTTGTTCTTTAAGTTTCTTCACTACCTTATCTCAGGGAATATTTTATAGCCACCATTCTTCACAGGAACCATCTTCACAGGTGCTCAACTTTCTTCTTTTATTTTTTTAATACTCCCCCAAGAAGTGAAGATATTTTTTTCATTGATTTTTTAGAGTTAAAGGGGCTGGAGAAGATAAATAGAAATCGATGTGAGAGAGACAAATCAATTGATTGCTTCCCACAGGTACCTTGATTGGGGTTTGGGATTGATCCTGCAACCCAGGTACATGCTTTTGACCAGAAATCGAACCTGAGATTTCTGGTGCACAGTCAGATGCTCCAACCAATAAGCCATGTTGGTTTTCATAGTGAAAAGTAAAATAAATAATAAAAGGTTAACTAAATTATTTAGTTAACCAGGGCCAGGCTGCTCAACTTTCAATTCTCTCTTCTCTTCTCTTCTCTCTCTCTCTCTCTCTCTCTCTCTCTCTCTCTCTCTCTCTCTCTCTCTCTCTCATTTCCTCCCTCCCTCCCTCCCTCTCATTAAATCCCTGTTCTTTTTCTTCCTTTCTTTTTTTCCCAGACAAGTTTGGTTATTTTATTTCATTGCCTTCTTCCAATCACATGCCTTGGACCTCATCTTTCTCATTCCCAAGTACTTACCATAGCATTTATCCAATCAAATACAATTTCTTTCCTAACAAAGATCCCTAGTATTGGCTTCTAAAGTAAATAACTTTAATACCTCACAGCATGTATTTATGAGTTTAAAAAATATATAGATAGATACATATAGACAGAGTCATCCAAAAGATGATACTACCTGTGGGCTATGATGGAAAGGGTAAGTTTATTCCTTATTCCATTACTGATAATCTACATTTTTTGTCTTCCAAAATAAATATGTATTACTTAATAATCTTTAAAAGCAAAGAAACAAAAATTAACTAAAACCCTTAACTTCTCTATCCTATCTAATTAAAAGTAGGTTATAATTTATATCAACTTATTTCATATTTGAAAAGTTTTCTGATGTGAATTATATTTTTACTAGTAAATTGAAGTCTCCTTTTCCATATTATGTAGTTTTAAACTAATTTCTTCAACAAAATAAGTATAATTTTAAATATATACTCACAATTTGGGTCTATATATGTATTAACCTATAGGAAAATCAGTCTAAAAAGTTTTAAATAGTTTATTTTAGTGGTAAGAATTTGGATTTACTTCAAATGTTTCTGTATGGTTTAAAATTTTTGCAATTACTTTTATGTACTACTATTATTTTTAAAATTGAAAAGAAAGACATACACAAAGTATATGGCAGGATCTTCTCCAAAACCTTGTAAATTTATCTTCTATTAGATAACACTCCTCATGGGTGACTTTTAAGGATTTGACTGTATTACACAGTAGTGTTTTAGCACAACTTGATTAATTGTGATACAGTGAAAATAGATTCTGCTCCTAACTAGTTATACAGTCTTAGGCAAGTCATGTCATCTAACATAGATGTTGTCATCTGTAAAATGAGGATCTTAAACTATTGTTGGGATGTATAATTTCCAGGTCCAACATTTTTGTGACTCTATTGAACATTAATTTAAAAATACAGAATAAGCCCAACCAGTGTGGTTCAGTGGTTGAGCTTCAACCTATGAACCAGGAGGTCACTAAGAGCACATGCCCAGGTTGCGGGCTTGATCTCCAGAGTGGGACATGAAGGAGACAGCCAATCAGTGATTCTCTCTTATCATTGATGTTTCTCTCTATATATCCCTCTCTGTTTGTCTCTTCAATCAATAAAAATTATATTTCAAAAAATATATATACAAATAAAAATTCAGAATAAAAGATGAGGAATAAATACTATGTGTTTGTGGGTAAAGACACAAAGTTCTGGTTCTGTGAGCAGGAAACAAGGGTTCATTTCACTGAGAATTATTGAAGACACATTACTGCTTTGAGACCCCTGCAATATATGAGGTGCAGAGCTGACACTACCCTATCCCATTTTTGCTAAATATTTTCGATGTAATTTGTAATTTTTTCTATGGCAAAAAATATCTGACTTTAAGGAATTTGTATATGAGGTTTGATTTCTAAACAACTGTGCTGGCCTACACTTACTATGTAGAGAAAAGGATGCTGGGATCTAGATGTACAAGGCTCTCAGTGCCAGGTCATTTGTTGGTAGTAACCCAAAGCTGTCTCAAGATGTTTGGCACTTTGCAAATCCACATCTTTTCCTTCATTTCAGTTTGAAAATCAACATTGCTTTAATCTTTATTAAAATAAATCTTTATTGTTGAAAACATTACGTATGGCCCTTTTCCCTCATTACCCCCACTCCTCCCCAAGCCATCACCACCCTACTGACTGTGACTATGGATTATACATATATGCATATCAGTTTATGGGTTGATCTCCCCCTCAACCTTCCCTGCCTTCCCTCTGAGGTTTGATAGTCTGTTTGATGTTTCTATGTCTCTGGGTCTATTTTTGTTCATCAATTTATGTTGTTCATTAGATTCTACATAAGAGTGAGTCATGTTTTACTTATCTTTCTCTTGCTTTAATCTTGTACACAATATCCCTACTGACATGAAAGAGTAACACTTCTCTAAATGCCTGAACTTGAAACTAAAATATCTGGCCTCTCTTGTGCCTAAATTAAAATCTATGTTTATATAGTTTCACTTTTATGAACATAATACAAGACACCCTGCTCAGCTTCAGTACAAACATACATAATTTTAATTTGCAATGGAAATAAAGGTATAGACAGCTATAACATTCTATTTTTCTTATTTAAAATGACAAAATGTCTCAAAAATAGTGCAGGCCACAGTTTTATAATAATTGTTATCCACTATCCTGACCAAGTGAATTATGTAGGAACAAGGAGCAAACTCTTAAGAGAAAAATATTAA
This sequence comes from Lasiurus cinereus, assembly GCA_011751065.1. Taxonomy (NCBI): domain Eukaryota; kingdom Metazoa; phylum Chordata; class Mammalia; order Chiroptera; family Vespertilionidae; genus Lasiurus; species Lasiurus cinereus. The sequence goes on from JAAGEH010000015.1 coordinate 5,468,351, forward strand.
AGGTTTTTATTGGGCTCAGTTGCATTGTTGTGTCTTCACACTTAGTTCCATAAGTCAGGTACCCCCTGTTGTCTCTTCCATATGACATTCACTGTGAGATCTTCAGGCCATTTTTCAAGTCTACTAAATTTATCATTCCAACTATGCTCAAAGTATCTAAATCATAATGCCCTCATTCTGTCATGTTTGTTTAAAGTGCATATTGGTATGCAGGCTTATTTTATTATTAAAAATATATATCTCTCATATTGCTGTATCTAATCTAAATAATCCTTAAGTGTGTCAAGCAAGGAATTTATTAGATTTATACTTTTTGTGTTAATTTATCTTGCTTTTCCAGTTAATTTTTTGACATGTTCATTTTGTATTTTATTCTTTAAAAAAAAACTTTATTGTTGAAAGTATTACATATATTTCTAGCCCGCCACCATCCCCACCCCAGGCCTTCACCACCATCTTGTGTGTGTCCATGGATTATGCATATGCATAAAAGTTCTTTGGTTGATTCTCTTCTCCCCCACCCTTTCTCTGAGGTTTGATAGTCTGTTCTATGCTTCTATGTCTCTGAATCTGTTTTGTTCATCAGTATATTTTGTTCATTAGATTCCACATATGAGTGAGATTATGTGATATTTATCTTTCTCTGACTAGTTTATTTCACTTAGCATAATACTCTCTGGGTCCATCCATGAGGTGGAAAATAGTGACAGTAATTTCTCTTTTACAGCTACATAGTATTTTACTGTGTAAATGTACCACACTTTTTATCCATTCATCCTCTGGTAGGCACTTGGGGTGTTTCCAAATCTTAGCTATTGTAAATTGTGCTTCTATGAACATAGGGGTGCATGTTTCTGGTTTCTTAGGAAATATTCCTAGAAATGGGATCACTGGGTCAAATGGTAATTCCATTTTTATTTTTTTGAGAAAACTCCATACTATTTTCTACAGAGGCTGCACCAATCTGCATTCCTACTAGCAGAGTACAAGGGTTCTCTTTTCTCCACATTCTTGCCAACACTTGTCTTTTATTGATTTTTTTTATGATAACTATTCTAACAGTTGTAAAGTGATACTCCATTGTCATTTTGATTTGCATCTCTCAGAAGATTAGTGACTTTGAACATTTTTGCATATGCCTCTTGAACTTCTATATGTCCACTTTAGAGAAGTATCTAGTTAGGGCCTTTGCTTATTTTTAAATTGGATTGTCTGTCTTACTTTTGTTAAGTTGTATGAGTTCCCTATATATTTTGCATACTAAGCCCTTGTTGGATGTATGTGTATCATTGGCTAATATGTTCTCCCATGTATTGGGTCCTCTTGTCATTTTGTTGATGGTTTCTTTTGCCTTTAGAAGCTTTTTATTTTGATGTAGTCCCATTTATTTATTTTCTCCTTGCATCTCCTTGTTTAACAAGATGTATCAGTAAACATATTGCTGTGAGAGATGTCTGAGATTTAGCTGCCTGTGGTTTCTTCTAAGATTTTTGTGGTTACATGACTTATATTTAAGTCTTTTATCCATTTTGAGTTTATTCTTTTGTATGGTGTAAGTTGGTGGTCTAGTTTCATTTTTTTTTCATGTACCTTTCCAATTTTTCCAACACCATTTATTGAAGAGACTGTCTTTACTCCAAGGTATGTTTTTGCCTCCTCTATCAAATATTAATTTAGTGTAATGATTTGGGATGATTTCTGGCTTCTCTGTTCTATTCCATTGATCTGTATGCCTCTTCTTGTGCCAGTATAGGCTGTTTTAAGTACAGTGGGTTTGTATTATAACTTTATATCTATTATTGTGATCCCTCCAATTTTGTTCTTCTTTCTCAGGATTGCTGTGTAATTCAATGTCATTTTTGGTTACATATGAATTTCTGGAGTATTTATTCTAGATCTGTGAAATATGCTGTTGGTATTTTATTAGGGATTGCATTGAATCTGTAGATTGCCCTTGGTAGTATAGACATTTTAATGATGTTGATTCTACCAACCCACATACACAGAATATTCTTCCACTTGTTTATATTTTCTTCTACCTCCTTCTTCAATGTCCTGTAGTTTTCTGAGTAGAAGTCTTTCACCTCCTTTGTTAAGTTCATTCCTAAATTTCTTAATGTTTTTGTTGCAATGGTAAATCGGATTTTTTTTTTTTTAGTTTCTCCTTCTGAGAATTCATTGTTGGTGTGTAAAAAAAGTCATTGATTTTTTGGGTGCTGATTTTGTAACTTCTTAAGTTTTCAAATTCATTTATTAAAACTAGTAGTTGTTTTCTGGTGAAGTCTTTGTGGTTTTCTATGTACAATGTCATGTCATCTGGGAATAATGATAATTATTGGATGCCTTTTATTTCTTTTCTTGTCTGATCATTGTGGCTAGGATTTCATCTGACTTTCTGTATCTCTATTTCTCTGTCTTTATCTACACGGAGATAGAGACACACACATACAAACATGGCATCTTTTCACTTAAGCTGGGCAAACTTAGGCAAATATATGCTTTCCCCTTTCTTGCCTTCTCTCTCTCTGTAAAATGAACACTAAATGACTTCTAAGATGCCTTCTCACTCTAACATCTTTTGTTTCAAAGTCTATGAATAACCATGACACTACTATCCACATTGTTACTTCCCTTTTAAGAAGACCTATACTCTGGGAAAAAGAGTGTGATGAATGTTGTAAAAATCACTTCCTGGAAATAAGACACACCACTTTCATAATGAATATGATTTTATTCACCTAGCTTTTAAAGAAGCAATTTGATTGCTAGGTTGCTACATTAGAGATTATCATTATAATAAGGACATTAATGGTTAACATTTATGGTCATCTACAAAATCCACTCTACACTGATAAGCTTTCAAACATAGCCTAGAAAATTCCATTGAAATGGTTAAATTGTTTTGTATAGATAAATATCTTCAAGGTAAAGTGTAAATGAATTGTGATGCTTAGCTATAACAGATGTATTTAAATTTAAATTCTCCATATATCAGTATGTACTGAGCACAACATAAAGCTATTTGAAAAATATTTCATTTACTTTTAAAGAATGATATGGATATTGTATTTCTGAACAGAAAGGCTTTATTTAAATGGTTGATTATGATACCCACCTCTGTAAAATAAAGCATATTTATGTATATGTTTAGCTCACCAAAACCGGTTTGGCTCAATGGATAGAGCATAGGCCTGTGGACTGAAAGGTCCCAGACTCGATTCCAGTCAAAGGTATGTATCTTGGTTGCGGGCATATCCCCAGTAGCGGGTGTGCAGGAGGTGGCTGATCGATGTCTCTCTCTCTCATCAATGTTTCAAATTCTCTATCCCTCTCCCTTTCTCTCTGCAATCCCACGCTTAGGAATTTATCCTAAGAAATTACAAACACCAATCAGAAAGGATTTATGCAACCCTATGTTCATAGCAGCACAATTTACAATAGCTACAATTTGGAAACAGCCTAGGTGCCCGTCAGCAGATGGGTGGATCAGAAAACTGTGGTACATCTACACAATGGAATTCTATTCTGCCATTAAAAAGAAGGAACTCTTACCATTTGCAGCAACCTGGATGAAACTGGAGAGGCTTATGCTTAGTGAAATAAGCCAGTCAATGAAGGAGCAACATCACATGATCTCACTCATTTGTGGGTATTAAAGAACATTGTAAACTGATGAACAAAAGGATAGATACAAAGGCAGTAAAGCATCAAACAGACTGTGAAATTATAGCAGGAAGATTAAGGAGAGATGGGGTAGATAAGAAATCAATCAAAGGACTTGTATCTATGCATATAAGCATAACCAATGAACATAGACCCTGGGGGGTTGGGGTGTACCTGGTAGGGGGGGTAATGGGGAGATATGTATACATGTAACACAATAAAAAATAAAAATAAAATTCCATATTCTAGGCTGTTCTACATGAAAAAAATCAATAAAATATACTTTATATATATATATATATATATTTAGCTCTAGCCCAAAGCAATGAAAAAGCATGCTTATCTACTTGCTACTTCAAGTATGACCCATATATTTATAAGAAGACAAAAATTAATAGCATAAGTATTTGTAATAGAGATATTAAACTACCAGTTTTGAAAGACATGGCATACTTCTAGTTTTATTTTCAAAATATCTCTGAGCATAAGCCCCATTAAACAAATGAAATGCAGTGAAATCTGGCTTGTACTAAGCTATCTCCTCCTCAAACCTTCATTCATCACAAAAACTGGAAGGCATAGGAAGCTCCAGATACCGGAAAAGAGAATTGCCATGATGGTTAAGAGCTGTCTTCAAAGGGCATTATTGCCTAGTAAGGAAACACACTTTCAGTGAAATGGGTCCCATGAGTCCAAAGTGACAGCACATGACTGACTGATCTTTCTTGTAAGTCATAAGACTTTTAAACTATAATGCTTATGTGAGCATTTTATTATGGGAGTTGAACTTATGGGTCAATCCTAATGTATGTAAATAGCTCTAAATTTTGAAAGACTGGGAACAGCTTTTTAATATTTATTTTCCGTTTTTGCTTTCTCTCTTATATACTCACATATTAAATATTAGGGGAAAAGCAAAATTACATATAATATGATTCAGTAACTTAAATGGAAAGAAGGGCTTAAAGATGAAATGGGGAAACATATAGACACAGAGTGATGTATATCTGAACTAAAATTGTTGGCCATGCTATTCTAAACATGTGTCAAGGATATGGCCGCAAAATTGTCTCCAAGGGAGAATCCAAGATGGAGGCATAGGTAAACACCTACACTGCTGCCTCGCACAACAATTACAAAACTAAAACTTAAAGATAGAACAGACATCATCCAGAACCACAGGAAAGCTGGCTGAGTGGAAATTCTACAACTAGAGGGAAAGAGAGGGGCTCACAGAGACCCAGAGGAGCTGCAAAAAGCTGAGGTACAGAGATGCTTGCGTGCAGAGAGCGGGTGCTGGAGAACCTGGCTGGCTTTCTCTGGTGGGAGGGAAACGGAGTCTCCCAATGGCATTGAACCCCTTATCCTAAGACACTAAACCCCAGATCCAGCCAAAACTCATACGGGGAGAGTTTGGACTGTGAAAAGGGAGAAGTGCATGGAAATTTAGAGGAGTCGCAAAAGATCAGAAGTCTGGTAATGTGCACGGCACTGTGCACAGAGGACCAACTGCTGATTGTGCTGCTGGCTTTCACAAGTGGGCGAGAGACAGACCCTCCCAACTGTGCCACTTCTAACTCCACTAAACCCCAGTTTCAGGCAAAACCCTGGGGACCCAGACTCATATGGTCCCAGAGCACAGGGGAGCTGGAGGGGCAGCAGTCTAGAGGCACTGCAAGAGAGCGTGCGAGCACAGGGACTGCTCTAGCATTACCCAGTCACGTGAGACTCAGGGGTCTGGGAGGGCGGGGCCGACTGGAAGGCAAGGCGGTCCCTTAAGCCCTGAGACTCCACCCATTCCAAGCTCAACAGAGAGGCTTCTGTAGTTTTGCAAGTCTGGTATCATAAGGCTGAATCCAACACAGAAGTTCTCCCAGCATACTGAAAATGCTGAGACAAGGGAAGGGATCACAAACAAAAGAAATGGAGGAAAACAAATGACTGGATATATAGTTCAAAACCACGCTTAGAAGGTTTTTCAAGAATATCCTAGAAAAGTTGGATAAAGTTAGCGAGTCCCAAGAGGAGATGAAAAAGAACCAACTAGAGATGGAAAAGGACAAACTAGAAATGAAACATACACTGACTGAAATAAAAAAAATATTATTCAGAGATCTAACAGCAGACTAAAAGAAGGCAAGAATCAAGTCAAAAATTTGAAATATAAAGAACCAGAAAACACTCAACTGGAAAAGCTAGAAGAGAAAATAATCCAAAAATGTGAAGATAATGTGAGCCTCTGGGACAGCTTCAAGCGTACCAACATCGGAATTGTGGGGGTGCCAGAGGAAGAGAGGGAGCAAGATACTGAAAACCTATTCAAAGAAATAATGACTGAAAACTTCCCACATCTGGTAAAAGTAATAGACTTACAAGTCCAGGAAGCACACAGAACCCCATATAAAAGGAATCTAAAGAGGACTATACCAAGACACATCATAATTAAAATACCAAGAGCAAAAGACTAAGAGAGAATATTAAAAGCAGCAAAAAAAAAAAAACAGTTAATAACTTACAAGGGAGCAGCCATATGTCTGTCAGCTGATTTCTCCACAGAAAAGATGCAGGTGAGACGGGAGTGGCAAGAAATATTCAAAGTGATGAATAGCAAGAACCTACAACCAAGAATACTCTATCCAGGAAAGCTATCATTCAGAATTGAAGGGCAGATAAAGAGCTTCACAGATAAGAAAAAGCTAAAGGAGTTCATCAACTCCAAACCAGTATTATATGAAATACTGAAAGGTACTCTTTTAGAAGAGGAAGAAGAAAAAGGTAAAAGATAAAAAATTATGAACAATAAATATATATCTATCAACAAGTGAATCTAAAAATTAAGGGAATTAAAAATTTGATCAACAGAATAAACTGGTGAATATAATAGAATCAGGAGTACAAAAAGGAAGTGGACTGATAATTCTCAAGGGGAAAGAGATGAGGGTTATACAGAGAGAGTGGACAAAAATCATACACCTATAGATGAGGTCAACGGGAGGGAGGTAAGAGTAAAGGGAAGGGTGGGCGCCTGGTGGAGGGGAGCTTTGGAGGCGAAAAAAGACAACCAAATGTAATAATCTGAATAATAAAGATTTAATTTAAAAAAAACACAATGAGATACTACTTAACACCACTAGGATGCACATCAGTCTCTTTTCTGGATTCATCCCCACCCTTCTAGTAATTTATTTTCTGGGTATAAAGGGAAGGGTTGACAGGCAGCTACTTTAAGCCAAATGTGTATGTTTTGAAAATTAAATTTTTACTCAGTAAAAGTTCAGTAAATAAATAGAATTTTAAAAGTGAAATAGAAATGAATGAAAAGACCTAAAAGCTTAACAGTTATGCCAAAACCCGTTTGGCTCAGTGGATAGAGCATCAGCCTGCGGACGGAAGGGTCCCAGTTCCAATTCCGGTCAAGGGCATGTATCTTGGTTGCAAGCACATCCCTAGTAGGGGGTGTGCAGGAGGCAGCTGGTCGATGTTTCTCTTTCATCGATGTTTCTAACTCTCTCTCTCCCTTCCTCTCTGGAAAAAATCAATAAAATATATATTTTTTAAAAATTGTCTCCAAGAGGCCAAACATCCATTACAAAAATAATTTAGGATGTCATAGGAATGGTGGTGTGAGTGACCCCTTGTCATCTCCCCCAGAAATTTCAACAAGTTAACCAACTATAATTCAACAAATAAATCCCTGCTCAACACAGATACATGCTTGAGAAACCTGCATACTGAAATGCCTAACAGTGGGCCACTCAGATAAATGGGGAGATGAGAAGGAAGGACAGTACAGACAGGCAGCTGACAGAGCCCTGAATCCAGGAGCTCACTGCTTGGTTGGCTGGGAGAGGGGAGAAAGCTGAGGGTAGCAGGTGCTTTCCTCTGCAGGGAGAGTGGAAAGAACGGAGGACTAAGTTCCCCTGTGTAATTCTCCAATGTTGGCCAGGTGGTGGTATTTCTAAGAAATAGAACCACAGAGCTCTGCTACCACTTTGACTCCTAAAACTCACCTCCCATTGCCCTTGCAGTTGGGTCCAGGAGCATATTATCTGTAAACCAACAGCCATTGCAGTAGAACCACTGTTTCCTTCTGTGACTGATCCTAAGAAGGGGTACTTGAGGTTGGACTCCATGGATGTCAGGAGCCACCATTACAGTGAGGGCAAAACAAACTTCACCCCCAAGCATTTGTCTCTACTGTCTTATGGAAGCCAAAAAGCACAGAGGTTCAAGACTGGGAGATCACAGGAGAAAAAAAAATCTTGTTATTCAGTGCCATATAATGGAAAATAATAAAAAGACCTCTTCAGAGATAAATTCATAGCAAAGAAGGATAGCAAATGACATGAGTAACTGCAGTAATGAAGATGATCTCAGAAAGAAAATGAAGATGATCCAGAAAGCAAGCTGAAATACATGGAAATATGTGATATAAGTGACAGAGATTTCAAGATTGCAGTTCTGAAAGTACTCAATGAGATGCAAGAAAATAGAGACAGGCAATTCAATGCACTCAGAAAAGAAAAAGCAATGAACAAAATGAGTACTTTACCAAAGAGATTAAAACTTTTAAAAAGAACCAATCAGAAACCTTGGAAATGAAGCAAACAACTAAGGAGATTAAGAGTGAACTACTGAGCATAGAAAACAGAGCCAATGAGATGCAAGAAATAATTAGTGATATCAAAGATAGGATTTACAAACGATGCAGAGGGAAGAAGAGAGAGACCTGAGCATAAAGAAAAATGAAAAGGTTCTACAAGATATGTCTAATTTCATCAGAGAAAGCAATATTAGAATTATAGTCTTTCCAGAGGAGCAGAAGAGGAAGCATGGAACAGAGAATCTTTCAAACATATAGTGGATGAGAACTTCCCAAACTATAACATCTGCCTGAGTTCAATTTCTCTGTCTTATGCTTGATTTTATTTTAATTTTTGTCTTGGTATACTAAGAACCAAATGATCTCATCTAAATGGAATTGAATGGCAACCCTATTTTATTATTTATAATCACAGGATTTCCAGATTTGAAATCTACTTGACATTGTGTAAAAAGAATCTGAGTATTTGAACATCTCCAAACATTTGTATTTTTTCTTTACATTACTAAGATAGGTCCTGTGGTTATGCATTGTTTACAACTTACAAATGTTTTAAAAGTGTTAATGCATGTTTTTTTTAACTTCATTAAAAGAAAAGAGAATAAGTCACTATTTTCAAGTTAGCAGTTACCAGAAATAATGAAAGCTTTCTGTATGTTTTATCCTTTGTATTTTTGAGATATGTGTGAGTCCACCCCTATTCCAAGAGTATTTGCCATTGGCCAGGTCCTCCCATCAAATTAAATGGAAGCAGAAAATGCTTTAGTGAAAAAAAAAATAATGACAAAAAAATTCTCAAGCAGCCAAGGAAAAGAAGAAACTGACCTACAAAGGAAAACACATCAGAATTTTATCTGATTTCTGAGCAGAAACTCTACAAGCCATAAGAGTGTGGGACCAAGTAATCAAGTGTATGAAACAGATAAAGTACCAGCCATTAATAATATATCCAGCAAAATTATCCTTTAAATCAAGTGGTCACCAACCTTTTGAACTTCACGGACCACTAGTGGTCTGCGGAGCACTGGTTGGCAACCGCTGCTCCAAAGGTTTCCTTAAACTACTGGTTGCCAACTTTCAGACATCATGGACCACCAGTGGTCTGCAGACCACGGGCTGGTGACCACTGCTTTAAATATGAAGGAGAAATAAAGATGTTCCAAGACATACAAAGCTGAGAGATTTATTTCACCAGAAAAGCTCTAATGCAAGAAATACTCTAGGCAGTTATTCTCCATGAAACAAAGGACATAAGGCCACAATACTATGTGTAAGACCACCAAAAAACTTACAGCCTAAACAAGAATAATTTGTGACAACAAAAACATAAAGAAAGGTCTGAAC
>JAAGEH010000015.1:5480015-5672097 GCA_011751065.1 Lasiurus cinereus
CCCACCCCCACTCTCTGCCATTATCCCCCTTCCACTATCCTCATCAATAGGTGTAAGTTTTGTCCAGTCTCTTCCTGCACCCCTCACATCCCCTCCCCCCTGAGAATTGTCAGTCCATTCCCCTTCTATGTCCCTGATTCTATTATATTTACCAGTTTATTTTGTTCATCAGAGTTTTTATTGACTTGGTTTTTAGATTCACTTGTTGATAGATATGGATTTGTTATCACTTTGTTGTTCATAATTTTTATTTTTACCTTTGTCTTCTTCTTCCTCTTCTTAAAGAATACCCTTCAGCATTACATATAATCCTGGTTTGGTGGTGAACTCCTTTAGCTTTTTCTTGTCTCTGAAGTTTCTCAGCGGTTTGTAGAAGATTCTTGAGTAATCTTATAAATGTGCTTTTGAACTCTATGTCCAGTAGTTTGCTTTCCTCAATTTCTTTCATTCGTGACATGTTTCTTTGACTCCGCATTTTGACTGCTTCCCTGTGTTGATGGAGTGGCTTTGTGTGCTAGTTGTCCTTTATGGCCCAGTAACTCCACCTCCCCAATCACCTGAGGTGGACACTCTTGGTGCACCTCTTTGTGGCCTAGGTACACAGTCTTGTTGTAGTTAAGCCTTGATTGCTATTGGTACACTGGGAGGAATTGACCTCCAAGCCAAAAGACTGTGAAGATTAGCTTTGTCTATAATGGAAAAACTGATGTACTGAAGACAACCCTATGGGGCAGGACTTGCTTCAGTGGGGCTTTGGTGCTCACCAAGTCTTCCTCTTGAGTGTGTCACTTATGTATGTGAGGAGTTGAAATCTGGTTTTGTCTCACACTGACCTCTAGGTACACTGGTTCCAGGATCTCCAAGGAGGTGCAAGTCAGCTAGTGACTGAGGCCACCAAGGAGGAGCTACAGGGAGATTTTCAGATTTCTCATCTTTGCTGGGAGTTTGGAAGTTTTGGAGTTGTTTGACCCAGTTGCAATTTGTTAGGTTAAGCTGCAAGAGGGCAGGCCATTCATATGCAAAAGCCACTGGACACAGCTCAGTTGGCTTGTAAATTGGGCAGGGTGGGGTCTCAGGGAATCACTAGGCTAGGGCGTGGCAAAGAGCAATGGCTGCCAGTCAGCCCTCTCTAAGGCATTCTGTTCAGTGTCCCTCGTCCCGTGCCCCAGTGCAGTAAACAATGATTCTTGTGCGCACCTCTGTGAGAAGGCCACCCTCTTTTTTTGACCTGATGGCCAACTATCCAGTTTCTCCCTGTATGAGTCTAGTTCCCCCAAATCTGGTGGGAAAGTGGAGTTCAGAGCAGTTGGGAACTTGTAACTCCCTCCCAATTGAAAAAAAACAGCACAGGCCAGCCCAATTTTCATGCATCTCCATACCTCTCACTTTCTGAGCCTCTGCACTTCCTACTAGGTTTCAATGCACTTTTTTCTTTCCTTCTGGTTGTAGAACTGCCACTCAGCCCGCTTTCCCGTGATTCTGGGGGATAGTAGTTTTGTCTTTTAGTTGTAGTTTGGGTGTGGTTGTGAGAGACAGCACATACAGGTATATAACTTATGCTGCCTTCTTGGTTCTCTATTCACTTGATTTTTAGATTCATTTGTTAATAGATATGTATTTGTTGTTCATAATTTTTATCTTTACCTTTTTCTTCTTCTTCTTCTTGTTAAAGAATACCTTTCAGCATTTCATATAATACTAGTTTGGCAGTGATGAAATTCTCTAGCATTTTTTATTTTATTTTATTTGTGAAGCTCTTTATTTGACCTTCAATTCTGAATGATAGCTTTGCTGAATAAAGTAATCTTTGTTGTAGGTTCTTGCTATTCATCACTTTGAATATTTCTTGCCACTCTCTTCGGGCCTGTACAGTTTCTGTTGAGAAAGCTGCTGACAGTGATATGGTAACTAATTGTTTTTCTCTTGCTGCTTTTAATATTCTCTCTTTGTCTTTTGCTCATGGCATTTTAATTATGATGTGTCTTGATGTGGTCCTCTTTGGATTCCTTTTGTTTGAGGTTCTCTGGACTTCTTGGACTTGTAAGTCTATTTCTTTCACAAGGTAGGGGAAGTTTTCTGTCATTATTTCTTTAAGTAGGTTTTCAATATCTTGCTTTTCCTCTTCTTCTGGCACCCCATCATTCAGATGGTGCTCTTGAAGTTGTCCCAGAGATTCCTTACACTATCTTCATATTTTTAGATATTTTGCTCTTCCTCTTCTTCTGGCACCCTATCATTCAAATGGTGCTCTTGAAGTTGTCCCAGAGACCCCTTACACTATCTTCATATTTTTGGATACCTTTTTCTTTGTGTTTTTCCAGTTGGGTGTTTTTTGCTTCTTCATATTTCAAATATTCTTGTGATCCTTTAGTCTGCTGTTGGATCTCTGTATATTATTATTATTTTTTATTTCAATCAGTGTATGGTTATTTTTTAGCTTGTACTTTTTCATATCCTCTTGCTAAATTTATTGGCCTTTTATAGAAAATTTTTGAAAAACCTTATAAATGTGGTTTTGAACTCTATATCCAGTCATTTGCTTTCCTCCATTTCTTTCATTTGTGACATGATTATTTGTCTCTGCATTTTGCCTGCTTCCCTGTGTTGATACAGTGATTTGTGTGCTAGGTGTCCTATAGGGTCCAGTGGCTCAGCCTCCCTAATTACCTGAGGTGGACACTCTTGGTGCACCCCTTTGTGGGCTGTGTGCACAATCTTGTTGTAGTTAAGCCTTAATTGTTGTTGGTATCCCTGGGAGGAATTGACCTCCAGACCAACTGGCTATGAGGATCAGCTGTGTCTATAATGGAAGAACTGCTATGCTGGAGACACCCTTATGAACAGGACATGCTTCAGTGAAGCTGTGGCACTCACTGAGTCTGCCATCTGAGTGTGTCTCTTATGGATGTGAAGAGTAGTAATATGGATGATCTCACTCTGACTACTGGGTATACTGGATCTTGGATCTCCAAAGAGGAGCAAAGTCATTCACTGCCTGAGGCCACCCAGCAGGAGCTACAAAGAGATCTGAAGATTCCTACTCTTTGTTGGGGGTTTGCAGGTGCCCAAATGAAGCCCAGCTGTAAAGCAATGCAAGTTGCTGTCCAGCTTTGGGCCTTCTTTTGGAAGCTCTTTGGCTCCCTGACTCAGCTGCAGTATGTTAGGTTTTAGATTGCAAAAACACAGGCCATTCATATGCAAAAGCTTCTGTGCACAGCTTTGGTGGGGTTATAAATTGAATGGGGTGGGGTTTCAGGTAATCACCATAGTGGAGCAAACAGCAATGGCCCACCCACCAGTGCATGAATCCCATGCACTGGACCTCTAGTACATAACATAAAATAATTGATCCAGATTACTTTTCCCATTAAGGTAGTTCGACAATTTGTCCTTGTTTTCCCATCACAACCCTACTTTACTCTTGTCTATCCAGTTGTGATTATTAGTATTCCCAATCTTACTTAAAATAATGTTCCACTATAAATTATATAATCATCTATAATCAGATGACTTTGGCTATCAAAAATTAAATAGCAAGTACAGAAGTAATGTACTTGTTCCCTTCCTTTGCCTAAGCAGCTCTTCAGAACTGCCTTCTGATATAGAACCTATACATTTCACCAGGCCTCCTAATCCTATGTTCAGCTTGGTATTCTCTACAGGCATTCAGTGCCCTTTACATCATATCCTATATCTTTGGCTTTACTGCAGAGAATGAAATCATGGGGCCACATGCACCAGATTGCCTTGCCAAATAGTCTTAGATTCCATGGTAAGATATGTTAGTATACAAATTGACAGGCAAATAAGAAACACAATCTATTTCACTTTTCCTTCTACAAGTGGTAAGAGACTCATTGGTTCTCCAAGTGCATGTGTATGTGTATTTTATTGCATCTGCTGAGTTTCCCAACCATTTAATCTTCTTTAAATTTGAAGAAGATCTATAATGTTGGACATAATCTCTTCCATATCCTTTGCCCTGTGCAGCAGCATCTCTGTAAGCCTCTGCATATGTGAAAATGAGAACTAGTGGCAGTCAGTTTAACTCTTACCCACTTTGTCCTTTCCAGTGCTTGGTTTTTGCTTTTCATTTGTTTGCATGTTGATGTTTAAACAACTCTACTAATCTATAATTAATATAATTAACCTTGTTTCTCCTATTTGACCCCCAACCCCTGAACAGATAATACTCTGCTTTCTCTCATTATAGGTTAGTTTACATTATTGAGTTTTATATAAATGGATCACATAGTATGTATTTTTTTTATCTGGCTCTATCATTCACTATAATGGGTGTGTATTTTATTTATCAACTAGAGGCCCAGTGCATGAAATTCGTGCATAGGTATATGTATCCCTCAGCCCACCATATACCCTCTCCAATTTGAGACTCCTCATGGGATATCCAACTACCTGTTTAGGCCTGATCCCAGTAGGGTAGGGCCTAAACAGGCAGTCAGACATCCCTCTCAGAATCCAGGACTGCTGGTTACCAACTGCTCACCTGCCTAATTTCCTGATTGCCCCTAACTGCTTCTGACTGCCAGCCTAATCACCCCCTAACCACTCCCCTGCCAGCCTGATTGATGCCTAGCTATTTTCCTGCCAGCCTGATTGCCTCTAACTGTCCTCCCTTGCAGGCCTGGTCACCCATAACTGTCCTCCTTTACAGACCTGGCCCCACCCCCACAAATGTCCTTCCCTGCAAGCCTGGTCACCCTTAACTTCCCAGCTCTGCAGGCCTGGTCCCTCCCAATTGCCCTCCCCTGCTGGCCTGATCACCCACAAGTGTGCTCCCTTGCAGGCCTGTTCCCTCCCAACTGCTCCCCTCTGCTGGACATCTTGTGGTGGCCATCTTGTGTCCATATGGGGGCATTCGTCTTGTGTGTTGGATTGATGGTCAATTTGCATATTACTCTTTTATTAGATAGAATAGAGGCCTGGTGCATGGGTTGGGCCCAGCTAGTTTGTGCTGAAGAGTGTCTGGAACGGGACGGGGATTCCCCTGGGCCTGGGGTGGCCTGAGTGAGGTGCCTGGAATAGTTTGCTGACCAGTCATGCCCCCTGGCAACCCAAGCAGAGGCCCTGGCATCTGGGATTTATTTATCTTCTATAATTGAAACTTGGTAGCCTTGAGCAGAGGCCAGGGCAGGCCAGAATGGGCGGGAAGCTTGGCTTCCTCCATTGCCAGGGAAACCCAAGCCTCCTTTTTGCTCTGTGGCTGCAGCCATGTTGGTTGGGATAATTTGCATACTTGTTCCTAATTGACTGGTGAGCATCTCTGGTGGGCATAGTCAATTTGCAAGTTTCTCTTTTATTAGTTTAGATGTTGTTGGAATGCCAGATTTCACTATATTGTATTACCAAGTAGCATTCAATTATGGATATACCTTGTTCACCCACATACCTATTAACGGGCATTTGCATTGTTTCCAGTTTGGAAGTTATTATAAATAAAGCTTTGGATAGTTCTACCAGTCTTTGTATATATGTGTTTTCATTGTCCTTGAATAAATATTTGTGATTAGTGGCTGGATCATATGGGAGCTTTGTTCAATTTTTGAAGAACTATCCATTTTCCAAAGTGATTGTGTCATTTTATTTATTTATTTATTTATTTATTTAAATTGTATCTTTATTGAAGTAAGTATTACAAATGTCCACTTTTATTCTCCCCCATTTACCTCCACCACCCCTTGCACCCCTCAGGCCTTCATCACAATGTTGTCTGTATCCATGGGTTATGCTTATAAATTCTTTCATTAATCTCTCCCCCACATACCCCCACAGCTGCCTATCATTTTATATTGACTGTACCATTGAATATGACTTCCAGTTTCTCTGAATCTTTTTCAATCTTTGAAATTGTTTGCCTTTTCATTTTATCCATTATAATAGGAGAGAAATAGGGTAATCCACATATCTACTAATATTTAAATAAGTCATATTATTAGCTTAGAGGGATTTTAGGTAGGGTATGGAAAATACTAGGTAATGGTGAAGGGTGTGAGAGAATAGAATTAACCATGAAACAGGGTTGGCCATAAGGAATGACTTGAAGAAAATATTCTCTCCTTGCCATGCGAGCCTCCAGAATTGATCATGAACCATGAAGAAAGTTATCATGTCAGTTTGGGAATACCCCTAAGAGCAGTGGTTCTCAACCTTTCTAATGTCACGACCCTTTAATACAGTTCCTCACGTTGTGGTGACCCCCAACTATAAAATTGTTTTTGTTGCTACTTTATAACTATAATTTTTCTACTGTTATGAATCATAATTTAAATATCTGTGTTTTCCAGTGGTCTTAGGTGACCCTGCTAGCACAACCCACAAGTTGAGAACCACTGCTATAGAGCTTAAGACCATCAGAGATTCATTAACAGTAGCAAAATTAGAGTTATGAATAGCAACAAAAATAATTTTATGGTTGGAGGGTCACCACAATGTGAGGAACTATATTAAAGGGTCATGGCATTAAAAAGGTTGAGAACCACTGCCTTAGAGGGTAGTAGAGTAAAGCCCTTTTTATGCCTCCCAAAAATCACCCCCAAAGCCATTTCATAGCCTCCTCAGCATCTATCATCCCATGTTGATATCCTAAGGGGTGCTTTGTGATGTATAAGCCTCCTTAGCAACTATTGGCTGGGCAACCAGCTGACCAATCAAACTAAGGGTGTGGTTCCCCATTGTCCTGGGAGGGTATATATACAGGGAGGTAAGAGGCTATGGATTAGACTAGGTCCTGGCACTATGACTAAAGTAGCCAGGAAACTATAGGAACCTATGACATTTATCATACAATCAAACCCAATAATCAAAAATAATAATAAGAAGTCCCCCTGTCAGCCTAGATCCAGAAGTGGTATCATGGTAAGATGACTCCTACCAAGCTCCTCCTCTTCCCCATTGACTTTATCTCTTATGATGCCTCACTATACTTGACTGGCACAACATCCCTCACTGGCCCATGTCCTTTTCATGAAGTTCTCCTTCCCATTCAGTTCTCCACTTTCTCTAAACTAATACCCCACTGGGCTCATATGCTCTCTTGCTCTTCCAGATTCCAAAGACAACTGTGGAGGCCAAAAGACCTCTTCAAGGGCATTCAAGAAATAAGTCTCAAACATGTGTAACTCATTCAAAAAAGCTTAAAAAGACAAGCCAACAATATCCACCTGTCATTATATGATTAATAAGAAACCAAGTCAAAATAAAAGAAAGAATTAAAATAAGGGACAGAAGCAAAAGAAGAGCCATAATCAAAAGAGAAGGAATCAGAATAAGAGATTAATTCATCCAGTCCCAGAAAAGTGAGCCTGTAGAGATGTCATCACTTCAAATTACCTGTGCAACTAGTAGCTGAATACAAAAGGCAAGAGACCTAAGAAATATCTGCTGTCTCTCCAGAGGCCTGGTTTCTGAGAAATGGTCAATTACATAGAGACTGAATCTTAAATCAACAGGATAAAATATTGGCTGTAATTTAAATAAAAATTGAGTCACGATAAAATGATATTTATGTGTCTCTGAATTTTCTGATGGTATAGAGGAAGTACAGGAAGAGAAGGGGCAGGTCCGTGATAAGGGAGGTATGTGGGGTCTTTATGTTTGAGGACCAGATTCTCAGGTCCATAACCAGGTGTTAAGAGTAAGGACTGGGTCAGGACTGAGTAATGAAGGTCAATTTTATTCCTTAACACTTTTATTTCAGAGAGAAGAAGTAAAAGGTGTTGCTACTGTATTGGTTTGGGATAATAATCAATATTAGTGTCCAGATTGCCAGAACTCAGATGGGAATATGATTTGATATGAGCAGGGTGACAATGGTACTACCCCAAAAGAGGCAGGCAAAGAAATCACTTCCTATTTACCTATTGCATAATGGGATTTGCTGAACCTCACCTAAAGCTATAAGCTAAAGGTACTTAGAAGACACACAATACTCACCCTTTTAAAAGTCATCGCCAGAACTCTCAAGGAATGAAATAATGACTGTATTGCCAAACATAACGCTGATAAGGCCACTTTCATGCTAAGATGCTTGTGATAAAGTGGTGGCCTCCCAAAGGCAGGCGGTGAGAGCAAGCCTCCCTGGTTCAGGGAATAAAAGGCAGCATTTTCCATGCAAATGTAAATGAAAAATAAATCTGGGGTAGCAATATTCATATGTAACAAAATAGACTTCAAAATGAAGGTCATCACACGAGACAATAAAGGTCACTATGTAATACTAAAGGTATCAATACAAACTGGTAAACATATATGCATCCAATACAGGACCACCTAAATATATATTTTTAAAAACATAGAGAACATTAAGGGAAAGATCTTTAGGAATACAGGAATAGTGGGTGACTTTAAGGCCCCACTGGCATCACTGAATATATCTCTCAGACCAAAACAACAACAAAAACAAACAAATGAACAAAAAATCTCAACAAAGAAACAGTTAATCTAAGTAACACACTAGATCAGAGAGATTTAATTGACATGTGTAGAACATTTCTGCAGAATATACATTCTTCTCAAGTGCACATGAAATATTCTCAAAGATAGACCACATGTGAGTACATAAAGCAAGTCTCTACAAATTCAAGAGGATGGAAAGAATTTGGGCCGCAATGGCATAAAATTAGTAATCAACTGCAATAAGAACACCCAAAAACATTCAAACACATGGAGTCTAAATAGCATTTTATTAAACAATAAATGGGTTACCAATTAGATCAATGAAGAAATAAAAGAAAAACTCCCTGGAAACAAATAAGAATGAACACACAACATCACAAAATATATGAGAAACAGCAAAAACAGTCGTGAAAGGGAAGTTCATATCAGTACAGGCCAACCTCAACAAACAAGACAATATTTTAATAATTATTTAGCCTTACAACTTAAATAATTAGAATGAGAACAACAGGGAAATTCCATAAGTAGAATAAATGGAATAATAAAGATCTGAGAGGAAATGATATAGAAATTGAAAAAAATACAAAATATCAATGAAACCAAAAGCTGGTTCTTGAAATGATAAACAAGATTGACGAACCTTTACGCAGACTCATCAAGAAACAGAGAGGACCCAAATAAAGAGAATCAGAAAAGAAACAGGTAAAGTAACAACTGACCCCACAGATACACAGTATAAAGAATGTAAGAGCATACTTGAACAACTATATTCCAAAAAGCTGGACAATCTAGATGAAATAAACAAATTCCTAGAAAAATACAATCTTCCAAAAATGGGGAAGAATCAGAAAACCTGAATAGGCTAATAACAACATATAAAATTGAAGCAGTAATAAATAAATAAAAAACCACCCAGGAAAGAAAAACCTTGGTCCAGATGGCTTCTCATGGTAGTTTTACCAAATATTCAAAGAAGAACTAACATCTATTGCCCTCAAAATCTTAAGGAATGAGCACTTTCAAGCTCTTTCCACATGGCCAGCCTTATTCTAATTCCAAAACCAGGTAATCAGATAAAGATACTACAAAGAAAGAGAATTACAGACCAATACTCCTGATGAAAATATATGCTAAAATCCTCAGCAATATATTAGCAAAAATGGATACAGCAATATATGAAAAAGATAATACACCATAATTAAGTGGGATTTATTCCAAGGATGCAAAGCTGGTACAATATTTATAAGTCAATAAATGTGATCCATCACATAAATGAATTTGAAGATAAAAATCACATGATCATATCTATAGATGCAATAAAAAACATCTAACAAAACCCTGCATGTATTTTTGATAAAATTTCTCAGCAAAGTAGAAATCAAGGAATCATCTCAACATAATAAAGGCTATATATGACAAACCCACAGCCAACAACATATTCATAATGGGCAAAAACTACAAGTGTTTTGCTTAAGATCAGGAACAAGACAAGAATGTACAATTTCAACTCTTACTCAACAGTAGTGACCTGGTGCACGGATTTGGGCACATTGAAAGGAAATTAATTAGAAGGTGTCCAGTAAGGCAGAACTGCAGGACAAGGGCTACACAAGCCCTGGAGCCAACCGCCCTCAGCCCCTTCCCATCCAGCAGCACCTGGGACAACGCTGGGCCTCGAATGGCATCTGTGAAGTGAGTGGGGTCCCTCCAGCAGGCAGGGACCCTCTGACTGGCCTGCAGGGATTGGGCTGAAACTAACTCTCCAACATGCCCCAAGGGGTCCCTTATTGTTATAGAGCAATTCTCAGGTGATGTACCGGGAATCCTTCCCTACTCACTGGTTCTGAGGTGTGTCACTTGTGAACTGTAGCTGCTGGAAAAAAAAAAGCAGAATAGACAGACATCCTAATCCTTGTCCCAGAGCACACAGAGGAAACAGTTGAGGGTCACATGGGGAGTGTTTTTTGGCGAGTTGAGGGACAGTTATACTGCAGAAGAAGGTGGGGGACTGCTGGATGGGCTCTCCTGACAGGGCAGTTCCTACTGCTGCTGTGTTCTCTCCTGGAGCTCCTAGCGTGGACACAGAAACTGCGACATCTTGAAGGGGAGGGTGGATATTATCAGAACCCTAAAAATCTACAACTGTGGCACCCCCAAGGAGCTGCAAACCCCAGAACACTGGTGCCCAATTGACTCAAACATGCAGATTCAGAGGAACTCTACACTCCACCACAGAAAGGACAGATTTCCCCTGGAATGAGGTGGACTGAGAAGCTCACACACTGTGGGAGCTGGAGGATCAAGGGAAGTCTGTGCCTGGAGAGATCCATGGCTGTTGGGGCTGGCCTGATTCATGAATGTGGAAGGAGGTCCTCAGAGCTGCTAACAAAAGGGATCTCCAAAAATAATCCATTTTTATCTGACACTAAAGGACAATCTGGGAGTTTTAAAGCATGATGGCTGCTTAGACACTAGGGGGAAAGGGAGTTTGCACACTTGCATTCTTTCCTCTTCAGATCCTTGCTTCTGATTGCTGAGCCCAATACATAGGATCACCCAGTTGGGGACACCCTAGGAGACTGCAGGGGAAAGCTGTTTTTCTGGAACCTGGGGATCAGAGCAGGGAGTGACTGTCAGAGAACCAGCTTTGGGGAAAACCACTCCCAGAAACCAGTATTGAGTGTCATAGGGAAAGCAGGCTAGAAAGGACCTATAGTCTCTGAGGTCAATCCAGAAACTCTGCCACCCAGGGGCTGAATCACAAATTGACTCTTGTGTAATCACAAATAAAGGAATAAAGAAATTAGGACACAGCATCTCCTTAAAACTCAGGACTGGCTTACTGAGGAGCAGGAGAATGCAGGGAACTGCAATACTGTCCTGACTAGAAAACAGTCGGGCCAAACAGAACAATAGAGGAAGCGAATGACCTTCACTACTGCACATTCTATTTATTTTTTATTTTTTAAAATATTTTTTATTTTTCTATTTTTACTTTTTTCATATTTTACTTAAGAAACTATTTTTTTTACTCACTTGATTTTACCTTTGTAATTATTACATTTTTATTTTCAATCAGTATTATTACTACTACTATTTAACCTTTTTGTTTAAAAAGTGTCATTTATTTTCTCTTTATTTTACTTTGGAATTAGTGTTCTACATTCTATTTTAATCTTTCCTTTTTAGCATCACTTTACTCTGTCTCAACTCTACCTTTATGCAATCATTCACCTAATAAATTTCCCCCTTTTGTTGCCCTGATTCTCTTACCCTTTTCCTGCTTTAGATTTTCCCTATTCTTTCTTTTTATCCTATGTTAAAATTTCACCATACTTATATATCTAATATTTAATCCCCTGCTCCAAGTCCATATACACCTCCCACTTCTCTTTCTTCACTATCCAATTTTTTTCTCTCTGTCTTTTGTAGTTTTCTTGAATGTTGATTATATTGATTTTATGCTTTTTATAAGATTATTTTGCTTATCCTTTTTTATTTCTATATTTGTGTTTGTTTATTGCTTCTGTTTTCCCTTGCATCACTTGATATTAATTGTTGTTTGTAGTTTGAATTAATCTCCAGTTACTTGTTGCGGGCATTTGTTGGGATTAGTGGCTGTTCTATTGGAGTTTTCTCCCCAAATATATATACTTTGTTCCCCTTCTCTTTCTTATTCTCTTTGTTTTCTCTCTTACCTTTTTTCCTCCCAATTTCATTTTGGCACTCCTTTCTTCTCTTTATTTATTTATTTTTTTAATTTTCATTTCACTCTTCTTGTTTCTCTCCTATTCCCTAATTTGCCTATCTCTGGTAGCCACCTTTATTTTTGGTTATTACCATCATGAATATGTTTCTATTCAGTGTCTTGTACATTGTACCTGGTTGGGTTGTATTTTGTGCCTTTAAATCAGTGCAGGAGAGAGAGAACTACATGACCAGACACCCGGAGAAGAGAGACCATGGGGAGACAAAGAAACAGCCCACATATGAAAGAAAAGCAGGCATCACCAGAAATGTAAGTAATGAAATGGAGGCAATCTAAAGAGAAAGAATTCAGAGAAATGGTCATAAGCTGCCTGAAAAGAATGAAAGAAAAATTTGACAACAAGAGTAAGAACCAAGAGGAAATGAAGAACCAAGAAGAAATGAAAAATGACAAAGCTGCTATAAAGAACTCAATAGAAAGCATCAAGAGTAGGCTAGAAGAATCAGAGGACTGCATCAGTGAGCTAGACGACAAGGTAGGAAAAAATACCCAAGTATAGCAGCTTCTAGAAAAAAATAAAAACAAAAAATAAAAAGAAGGAGGAGGACCTAAGGGAATTTGGAAACAACACAAAACAAAACATCTACATAATAGGGGTACCAGAAGGAGAGGACACTGAGCAAGGAATAGAAAACCTGTTTGAAGAAATAATGACAGAAAACTCCTGATATAGGGAAGAAAAACCCACACAAATCCAAGAATCTCACAGAGTCCAAAGCAAAATTAACCCCAAATGACAGAAGCCAAGGTACATTCTAATTAAATTGGCAAATACCAACAACAAAGTAAGAATCTTAATAGTGGTCAGAGAGAGACAGAAAGTTACCTACAAAGGAACCCCCATCAGACTAGCGACTAATTTCTCAACAGAAACTCATCAGGCAAGAAGGGAAGGAATGAAATATACAAAGTCATTCAAAGGACAGGTCTGAAACCAAGAATACTGTTCCCAGCAAGGCAATCAATCAGCCAAAACTGGTTTAGCTCAGTGGATAGAGCATCGGCCTGCGGACTGAGGGGTCACAGGTTTGATTTTGGTCAAGGTCATATACCTTGGTTGCGGGCACATCCCCAGTAGGGGATGTGCAGGAGGCAGCTGATCAATGTTTCTCTCTCACTGATGTTTCTAACTCTCTATCCCTCTCCCTTCCTCTCTGTGAAAAATCGATAAAATATGTATATAAAAAAAGGCTATCAATCAAAATTGAAGGAGAAATCAGAAGCTTCACAGACAACAATGAACCTAGGGAATTTATTACCACCAAACCAACAATGCAAGAAATGCTAAAAAGTCTGCTGTAAAAAAAGAAATAAATAAATAAAGAAAACAAAAAGAAATAGGAACCAAAGAAGGAACACAGGGGTAAAGAATAAAAATGGTGACAGACAAATAAATACTTATCAGTAATAACTTTAAATGTAAATTGATTAAATGCTCCAATCAAAAGACATACGGTAATGGATTGGATGAGAAAATATGACCCATATATCTGCTTTCTACAAGAAACCAGCCCCATCAAAAAAGAAGCAAACAGACTGAATGTGAAGGAATAGAAAAAGGTTTTCTCGGCAAATAAAAATGATAAAAACAAATAAAGACAACACAACAAAAGAGAATTACAGGCCAATATTCCTCATGAACATAGATGCAAAAATCCTCAACAAAATTCTAGTATATGGGATCCAGCAGTGCATCAGAAAGATCATACAGCATGACCAAGTAGGATTTATCCCAGGAATGCAAGGATGGTACAATATCCATAAATCAATAAACATGATACATCACCTAAACAAATTGAGAGATAAAAAATAACGTATTCATATTAACTGATGCAGAAAAAGCATTTGACAAAATCCAACAAAATCCAAAATCCTTTCTTGATAAAAACTCTCAGCAAGGTGGGAATAGAAGGATCATACCTCAACATAATAAAAGCCATACATGATAAACCCACAGCTAACATCATGCTCAATGGGCAAAAACTAAAACCATTTCCCCTAAAATCATCAACAAGACAAGGATGTCTACTCTCACCATTCCTATTCAACATAGTACTTGAAGTATTATCCATTGCAATTAGACAAGAAAAAGAAATGAAAGTCATCCAAATTGAAAAAGAAGTAAAGTTGTCCTTATTTGCAGATGGCATGGCATTGTATAAACAAACCTGAAAGACTCCATCAAAAAACTAATGGACTTCATAAATGAATTTGGCACTGTAGCAGGATACAAAATTAATGCCAAGAAATCTGTGGCATTTCTATACACCAATAGTGAACTTACAAAAAGATAGATTAAAAAAGGAATCCCATTTATAATAGCACCAAAAAATGAATGAATGAATGAATGAATGAATAAATAAATAAATAAATAAATAAATAAATAAATAAGATACCTAGGAATAAACTTAACTATGGAGGTAAAAACCTATATGCGGAAAAAATACAGAACACTGAAAAAAGAGATAGAGGAAGATGTAAACACATGGAAGAACATACCATGTTCATGGATTGGGAGGATCAACATCATTAAAATGTCCATACTACCCCAAACAATCTATAGAATCAATGCACTTCCCCTTAAAATACCAATGGCATATTTCACAGACTTACAACTCTCCAAAAATTCATCAGTAATGAAGAAAAGACCTTGAATAGCCACAGCAATCCTGAGAAAGAAGAATAAAGTAGGTGAGATCTCAATAGCAGATTTTAAGCTGTATTACAAAGCCACTGTTATCAAAACACCCTGGTACTGGCACAAGAACAGACATATAGATCAATGGCATAGAATAGAGAACCCAGAAATCGACCCCAAACCACTATGCTCAATTAATATTTGACAAAGGATGCATTAATATACAATTAATCAAGACAGGCTTTTCAATAAATGGTGTGGGGAAAATTGGACAGATAAATGCAAAAAAAATAGACCACCAACTGATACCATACACAAAAATAAACTCAAAATGGATACAGGACTTAAACATTAGACGAGAAACCATAAAAAGTTTAGAGGAGTCCACAGGCAGCACAATCTCAGACATATGCCAAAGGAATTTCTTCACTGATACTGCTCCTAGAGCAATGGAAGCTAAAGAGAAAATAAACAAATGGGACTACATCAAAATAAAAAGCTGTTGCACAGCAAAAGAACCAATCAACAAAACAACAAACAAGAAAGCCCACTGTATAGGAGAACATATTTGCAAATGTTATCACTGATAAAGGTTTGATCTCCAGCACCAAAGGCAACTTATACAACTAATAAAAGGAAGATAAATGATGCAATAAAAAATGGGCAACAGACCTAAATAGGATCTTTTCGAAAGAAGACAGAAGGAAGGCCAAGAGACACATGAAAACATGTTCAAAGTAACTACTTATCCAAGAGATGCTAATCACGACAATGTGATATCATCTCACACCTGCCAGAATGGCAATCATCAACAAATCAACAAATGACAAGTGCTGGTGAGGATGCAGAGAAAAAGGAACCCTTGTGCACTGCTGGTGGGAATGCAGACTGGTGCAGCCATTGTGAAGAACAGTATGGAGTTTCCTTAAAAAACTAAAAATGGAACTCCTATTTCACCCAGTAATCCCACTCCTAGGAATATATCCCAAGAAAATAGAAACACTAATCAGAAAAGATATATGCAACCCATTGTTCATAGCAACACAATTCACCATAGCTAAGATTTGGAAACAGCCTAAGTGCCCATCAGCAGATGAATGAATTAAAAAACTGTGGTACACAATGAACATAGACACTGGGGGATTGGGGTATGCCTGGGAGGGTGGTGGGGCAATGGGGAGATATGTATACATGTAACACAATAAAAATAAATAAATAAATAAATAAATAAATAAATAAATAAATAAATAAATAAACAAACAAACCTGTGGTACATCTACATAATGGAATACTATGTTGCCATAAAAAAGAAGGAATTCTTACCATTTGCAGCAACCTGGATGGAACTGGAGAGCATTATGTTAAGTGAAATAAGCTAGTCAATGAAAGAAAAATACCACATGATCTCACTGATTTATGAATAGTAAAGAACAGTATAAACTGATGAACAAAAAGATAGATATAGTGGCAATAAAGCATCAAACAGACTGTCAAATTATGGTGGGAAGTTTAGGGAGTGGGGGTGTAGATAAGAGATAAACCAAAGGACTTGTATAAAGGCAATACACTGGAGAGTGAGGGCATGTATGGGAGTGGGGTGGGGAGTCGCAATGGGAAAGATACATACACATGTAATACATTAATTAAAAAATGGGAAAAAAGAGAACTGCAGATGCCAAATCACTGCAGCTCAGCAGCTCCTGCACTGACCATCTGCCCCCTGGTGGTCAGTGCATGTCATAGCCACTGGTTGGAGGATCTGTTTCCTGGTGTTCATTATGCATCATAACTATTGGTCAGAAGATTGGATGTTCCCTTAGCTTTTATATATAGAGATAATACTGATAAAAGACACTTGAAAAGGGGCTAAGGGGTAAAGCTGAGGATTAGCAACCAAACCCAACCTATAAGGGCCCAAGTCTGTCTGCTAAGATGAGCAAACTGCCAGCATTGACTAATGGAATAAGGAAATAATGAATAATAATTTTCATGCATATCTCGTCATGTTAGGATTCCCAATAAAACAATCAGGAATAAGGGGAAGGCCACTGACTTTTCAGTGATGCTACTCAATTCAAATCCCAGATTTGTGATTTACCAGCCACATCACCTTGGGCACATTTATTTGACTTCCCTGATATTCAAATTCTGCAATTAGAATATGGAGATAAACAGTTCTGGACTTAATGGAGTTTTATTCTGGTTTTGTTGTGTTATATTTTTCTTAACATTTATTGTGTCCTTTCTACTCGCCAGATGCTCTTCTAAGTGGCTTACATGTGTTATTTCATTTCATCTTTACCAAACCGCAAAGAACATGTCCTAGTAAGCAGTCAGCCTAGATCTAGTCAGTCTGTCTCTAAAGGAAGGTGAATTCTTCAGAATTATCAATTTCCCTCTCCCTCTTTCTGCATATCATGGACAACAGCTCCAAATGGACAGAAACAATTAAATTGCTTCTTTACAAACCAAGTATATTAAATGCTTTCCATTATGAAAGTGGCTTCCCTAGCTTCAAGAAGTGCTTCTTACAAGAATCATTAACTTCCCTTTTCCCATGTACATGTTATTTTATCAGGGAGGCAGAAATGAAGCTATTAGTGCCATAGGTTTTCATAGACTAATCGAATAACAGTGTTAGAGCTGTAAAGGTCCTGAGGCACTGTTCATATATCACTCTCATTTTGCACTTGGAGAAACTGAGGATCTGAATGGATTATAAACATAAAAATCCACCAAGCTTGTGACTGAATCAGAAAACAAAACAAAACAATCCAGGTTCTTTATCTCCTAAGTCAATGTTCTTTCTACTTTTTCACTCACTAATATCAGCAAGCAACCCTACAAGCAGTTATCCCACTGATTCCTTCATTAATTCCTTCATTTATTCATTTACTTTTTTCTTATTTTTTAAATTTCTTTATTAATTAAGGTAGTACATGTGTCCTTATTCCCCCATTACCCCCCACTCCCACTCATGCCCTCACCCCCTGGTGTCTCTGTCTATTGGTTAGGCTTATATGCATGCATACAAGTCCTTTGGTTGATCTCTCCCCATTACCCCCACCCTCCCCTGCCTTCCCTGAGGTTTGACTTTCTGATCAATGTTTCTCTGCCTCTGTATCTGTTTTTGTTCATCAGTTTATGTTGTTCATTATTTTTCAATAAATCAGTGAGATCATGTGGTATTTATATCAAGCATCCGGACACTCTGCAGGTCCTGGTGGCGCGGTGGCGGCAGGATATATATTCCTAGAAGTGGGATCACTGGGTCAAACGGGAGTTCCATTTTTAGTTTTTTGAGGAAACTCCATACTGTTCTCCACAGCGGTTGCACCAGTTTGCATCCCCACCAGCAGTGCACAAGGGTTCTTTTTTCTCCTTATCCTTGTCAGTACTTGTCATTTATTGATTTGTTGATGATAGCGATTCTGACAGGTGTGAGATGGTACTGCATTGTTGTTTTCATTTGCATCTCTCAGATGATTAGTGACTTTGAGCAGGTTTTCATATGTCTCTTGACCTTCCTTTTGTCTTCTTTCTAAAAGTATCTATTTTAGGTCTGTTGCCTATTTTTTATTGGGTTGTTTATCTTCCTTTTGTTAAGTCGTATGAGTTCCCTGTAAATGTTTGAGATTAAACCCTTATTGGTGATATCATTGGCAAATATATTTTCCCAGGCAGGCAGTGGGTTTCTTGTTTTGTTGATGGTTTCCTTGGCTGTGCAAAAGCTTTTTATTTTGATGTAGTCCCATTTGTTTATTTTCTCTTTAGTTTCCAATGCTCTCAGAACAGTATCAGTGAAGAAATTGCTTTGGCATATGTCTGAGATTTCATTGCTTGTGGATTCCTCTAGTATTTTTGTAGTTTCCTGTCTTATGTTTAAGTCCTTCATCCATTTTGAGTTTATTTTTGTGTGTGGTGTAAATTCGTGGTCTAGTTTCATTTTTTGCATGTATCTGTCCAATTTTACAAACATCATTTATTGAAGAGACTGTCTTGACTCCATTGTATGTTCATGCCTCCTTTGTCAAATATTAGTTGAGCATAGTGGTTTGGGTGTATTTCTGGGTTCTCTATTCTATTCCATTTATCTATATGTCTGTTATTGTGCCAGAACCAGGCAGTTTTGAGAACTGTGGATATGTAATACAGCTTGATATCTGGTATTGAGATCCCACGTACTTTGTTCTTCTTTTTCAGGATCATTACAGTTATTCGAGGTCTTTCATTCTTTCAGATGAATTTTTGAAAAGTTCATTCTAGGTCTGTGAAATATGCCATTGGTATTTTAATGGGGAATGCATTGAATTTATAAATTGCTTTGGGTAGTATGGACATTCTGATGATGTTGATTCTAGCAATCCATGAATGCAGTATGTTTTTCCATTTGTTACTCTTCCTCTATCCCTTGTTTCAGTGTCCTATAGAGTTATTAATTGAGCACTTACCATTTGTGAGCCACTGTGCAAAGTACTGGGACAAACACACACACACACACACACACACACACACACACACACACACACACACAAAGAAGTTGTGTTTAGCTTTGGTAACCCATCATTGCTCTTGCTAGAATAGGTGAGAGGGCAGGAGAAAGCAAGGGGAATCTTGTAAATAAGTAGTCCTTGACTAGCTAAATACTAAGATGATCTTAGAATATCTGAAAAATCTTAATGCCTAAAATGTCTAGGGACCCACCCTAGACACGCTGAATGAGAATCACTGCAGTAGGGCCTGGACAGTGATATAGTGTGCCCCTAAAATAGGTAAGCAATGCTGTGAGTGTATGTTCTTGTTACAGTAGTCACATATTATAGCTCATACAATACTAAGGCTTAGCAGGAAATTGCTGTTGCAGGTTAAAGAAAGTATAGTTGCAAAGGAATGGCTTTGGGAACAACTGAAATATATTTAACTGGATAGCTCATAGCTTAGCACACTCATGAGTGGATCATGTCACACTGCATGATACTGGGTATTTTCTTATTCCTTATACTGAGAGGATTTTAAATTTATGAATTACCTATTCGGTGACACATACTCTACTAGGCACTTTCATATATATGAGTGCATTTAACTCTTACATCACTGTAAGGTAGGTGTTATTATTATGCCTGTTTTCCAATTGAGTAAATGAAAACTCAAGGAGATAAATTTGCTCAAGATCACATCAAAAAGGCATAACCAGGATTTAAATATGCCTTCTGAATACAAAACCCTTTTCCATCATATCATGTTGCAAAGAAAAAGCCCTATTAGAAAATCAACAGCATGTGCTGTTAGGACATGTGTAATTTTTAATTGTATAGTCAGAATGTTGATAATAACATTTTATTTTATTTTATTTTATTTTATTGATTTTTCACAGAGAGAAAGGGAAAGGGATAGAAAGCGAGAAACATCAATGAGAGACATTGATCAGCTGCCTCCTGCACGCCCCTCACTGGGGATGTGCCTGCAACCAATGTACATGCCCTTGACCGGAATCGAACCTGGGGCCTTTCAGTCCCCAGGCTGACGCTCTATCCACTGAGCCAAAGATTTTGGCAATAATAACATTTTAGACTATTCTCTACCCACCTGATTCTGTTGACTCTCATCTTCCATGGCTGCTTATAGTATATCTTGCCATACCAATCAAAGGTGCTCTCATGAAAGAGAAAAAAAAAAAACACAAGCATTTGACATTCAACCCTTTCTCTTCTGGGAGGCATGAACATAAACTCTCATGACTTTAAAATGACTTCTCATAATAAGTTTAGCCAGAGAACAGGCACAAATCATTCTGTCTTATTCTTAGCACATATTCTCAGCATGCATTTTTTTCCCCACTGAATTTATTAGGGTGATATCCTATATAATAAAAGCCTAATATGCTAAGTGTCCGACTATTCATTTGACTATTTGACCAGTTGCTATGATGCGCACTGACCATCAGGGGGCAGACACTATGACCAATAGGTTATCTTGCTGGAGTCCAGCTGAACGGGACTGGACATGATGGGCCAGACATACCCTGGAGCCCTCCCACAGCCCCTACCCTGCCCTGATTGTGCACCGGTGGGGTCTCTCAGTCTGGCCTGCACCCTCTCGTAATCCACAGACCAGGCCAAGGGACTCCTACCAGTGCACAGAACCTCTTGTTAGTTAATAAAATTATATAGGTTTTGAGTGTACAATTCTATAGTATGTAATCTATATATTGTATTGTGTGTTCCCGCCCCCTCTCCCCCCGCCTCCCCCCTGGCAATTGAAGTCTTCTTCCATCACTCCTTTACCTTTTTCTATCTCTCCCACCCATTTTCCCTCTGGTAGTCACCATAATGGTGTCTGTGTCTATGAGGGTTTTTTTCTTTTGCTTAATCCCTTCATCTTTTTGGTCCAATCCCCAAACCCCCTTCTCTCTGACAGTTTGTTCTCTGTATCTATGAGTCTGTTTCTATTTTGTTAGTTTATATTGTTCAATAAATTCCAAATATAAATGAAATTATATGATACTTGTCTTTCTCTGACTGGTTTATTTCATTTAGCATATCATCCAGGTCTATCCAGGCTATCACAAAAGGAAATATTTATTTGTTTTTTTCAGCTGCATAGGATTCCATTGTGTATATGTACCACAGCTTTTGTACCCACTCATCTTCTGATGGGCACTTGGGATGCTTCCAAATCTTGGCTATTGTAAATAATGTTGCAATAAATAGAGGAGTGCATATTGTCTTTTGGGTTAGTGTTTTGAATTTCTTTGGATATATTCCCGGAAGTGGAATCACTGTATCATAAGACTACCCTTTTTCATTTTTTGAGCAGAAAGATGCAACTTAAAACCACAATGTGATTTCACCACACAACTGCCAGAATGTTTAACATCAATAAATCAACAAAAAACAAGTATTGGCAAGGATGTGGAGAAAATGGAACTCTTGTGCACCGTTGGTGGGAATGCAGTCTGTGGCAGCAACTGTGGAAAACAGTATGGAGTTTCCACAGCATGCCTTTTAATGACTCCTGTGGAACCAGTTTCATGAATGGTGTGTCTCTATCTATACTGAACATTAGCAAGCACAAACAAATATTTCTTTACAATGTTTTGAAATTAGCAATACAATGTTGAACAGAGTTCTCTTTTGTTTTTAAAAACTAAAATATTTATTCCCTTTCTTCTAAAATAACCAAAAATTTCAGACTACTCTTTGCCTATTTTAGCTGCACTCAATATTAAAAGGAAAGCACACCATGTAACATACTATGTACTATGTACACTCCATGTAGACTTGAGCCCTTGTCTGAAAGTACTTCTTGCAAGTGGTAGGAAGAATGATTGAAGTATTTTTAAAATATATTTTTATAAATTTCAGAGAAAAAGGGAGAGGGAGAGAAATAGAAACAACAATGATGAGGAGGGGGAGGAAGATGGCAGCATAAGTAAATACAGCACTTGCATCCTCCCACAACCACAGCTAAAATACAAAAAAAAAAAAAACATTGTTCAGAATCTTCTGAAATCTGGCTGAATGGAAGGCTTACAGCAAGAGAATTAAAGAAGAAACCACATTGAGACTGGTAGGAGGGGTGGAGGCACAGAATGGGCTAATCTGACAACCTCATGTGACAGTTTAAAATTGGGAAGTTTATCTTGGCTGAGAGGGCCTCCTGTGAGGAGCAAAGGGTCCTAGCTCCAGGAAAAGAAGTTCCTATAACTATGGGTTATAAAAAACAGCAGGGATAGTGGCTGAGTGATACAGAGACAACCAGAGACCCAGGCAATTCCTCTTTACTCAGACTCATTTAATCACTCTTCTAGTGTAGAAGCTTGAACGAATCCAGGGACATATGGTGAGAAACTAAATTATCTGGCATCAGGGCTAGAATGGGGACAGCTTTCTTCCAGACAAAAATGCTAGCAAAGGCCATTTTTCCTATGCTGAGACCTCCCCAGCCACAGAGCTGACTGGCAGGCACCATATGTGAGTCTCCATAAACCTGGCTCATACCAAACACCCTGCCCTGTGATTCCTTGATATCCTGCACCACCCAAGCTATTTGCAGTTGTCTTTCCATATGAATGGTCTGTCCTGGCTCAGGCTTCAGACTTTCCTAAAATCTCTCAAACAAGTAGTGGCTGGACTCAGTGTGCCTTATACCTTATAATAAGTGGCCCCAGGCCCAGCACTAGTAGTAGCTGAATTGGTTCACATTTTTGCATCCCTGGGAATCTCCAAGCACAACATATTAACAACTATCTGCAGATTGTTCTATAGCTTGTGCTAAGTGGCTCTAGTCAGTAGACAGACAGTGGCTAACTTTGTACTTCATGGGAGGACCCAGAGGGAATGCATTTGGTGGACAGCTTCAGACCACAGATTAAAACTCTATCATTATGCTAAGTGAAATAAGCCAGTCAATGAAGGAGAAACACCACATGATCTCACTCATTTGTGGATAATAAAGAATAAACTGATGAACAAAAGTATAGATACAGAGGCAGTAAAGTATCAAACAGACTGTCAAATTATAGCAGGAAGGTTAAGGAGAGGTGGGTACAAAAAAGATCAACCAAAGGACTTGTATGTATGCATATAAGCATAACCAATGAACATAAGACACTAAGGGGTTGGGGTAGTGCCTGGGAGGGGGGCAATGGAGAGATATGTCTTCATGTCACATAATAAAAAATAATAGAGAAAAGAAAACAAAAACAAACAAACAAAGAAAAAAACCTCTATCACATCCATGAGAAACACGCTCAAGGGAACTCAATGAGCAACAAAGCCCCACTGAAGCAAGTCCTTGTACTATAAAGTAGCACAGCAGCAATTTTGCTATAGTCATAGCAGGTGCTCACAGCCAATGGGCCTGGGGATCAATTTCTCCCAGTGATGCCAGTAGCAATCAAGGCTCAACTACAACAGGATAGTGCAAACAGCCAACACAGGGGTACACATAAACTTCCCACCTCAGGTAAATCGGGAGGCTGAGCCACTGGGACCTACAGGACACTTATTACACTAGGCCATTTTATCTATTCTAAGATAAATAGCAGTTTTACTTAATACACAGAAACAAGCACAGGGAAGCAAACAAAATAATGAGACAAAGAAACATGTCACAAACGAAAGAACTGAAGAAATATCTACAAAGAGAATTAAATGAAATGGAAGCAAGCAAACTACTAGATAGAGTTCAAACAATGGTTATAAGGATACTCATGGAACTTAATGAGAGCTTCAAGGAACTTAGTGAGAATGCCAAGGAATTTAGTGAGAATTTCAAGGAAATTAGTGAGAATATCAACAATATAAAAAAGGACCAGTCAGAAATGAAAGATATACTAACTGAAATGAATACTAAGTTATATCACATCAACACTCAATCTCTGAGAATCAAATCATCAATTTGGAATATGAGGTTTATAAAAAAACACTCATTCAGAAAAGCAAAAATAAAAAAGAATCCCAAAATATGAAGATCATGTAAGGAGCCTCTGGGACAACTTCAAGCACACCAACATTCATATTGTGGGTATGCAGGAAGGAGAACAGAGGGAGTAATACTTTGAAAACCTATTCAATGAAACAATGACAGAATACATCCCCTACCTGGTGGGAAAAAAAATAGACTTACAAGTCCAGGAAGTCCAGGGAGTGCAGAGAGTCCCAAACAAGAGAAACCCAGAGAGGCCTACACCAGGACACATTGTAATTGAAATGCCAAAGGCTAAAGATAAAAATATAATCTTAAAAGCAGCAAGATAAAAGCATATAGTTACTTACAAGGGAGAGCCCATAGTACTGCCAACTGGTTTCTCAGCAGAAACTTTAAAGGCCAGAGGGAGTGGTGATGAATGAAAAGCAAGTACCTACAACCAAGATTATTTTACCCAGAGAAGCTATCAGTTAGAATTGAAGGTCAGATAAAGAGAGCTTCACAGATAAGAAAAAGCTAAAGGGGTTCATTACCACCAATCCAGTGTTACATGAAATGCTGAATGATATTCTTTAAGAAGAAGAAGAAGAAAGAAAAGATAAAAAATATGAATGATAAAATGGCAATGAATACATATCTATTAAGTGAATCTAAAAATCACAATAAACAAGGAATCCAATGAACAAAATAAACTGATGAATAAAATAGAATCAGAGACATAGAAACATGGAACAGTCTGACAGATCTCAGGAGGAAGGGGTAAGGTGAAAAGGGTGGGAAAAGATTAACCAAAGAACTTACTAAAGGCCTGGTGACAAATTCATGCATGGGTGGGGTCCAGCGGGGGGGATGGGATGTGACTGGCCCTCCAGGCAGGTGATGGGATGCCCTTTCTGGACCAGGATCCAGATCCATCATGCTGACATTGGCACTGTTTGGAGCAACCTGGAGGCCGCTTTCACATAATTTCTTCCTTGTGGAGCATCTAGAGAGGGGAAGCAGCCACAGTGTCCAAGGCTGACTTCCAAGAGGTTGGCAGTGCTATCAGGATCATGCCAGCAGGGATTGTCCATTGGTGCCTAGCTTGTTCTCTGGGGATTGGACCTTCAGGACTACTGAGGGAGTGAATGTTTGCCACCAGGCTGGTGGGCCACCAGATGAGTCAGTCAGCTGAGTGGCACTCCTGCTGTGATAGAACACTGACCATCAGGGGGCAGCTGTTGTGTTGAGCAACTGGCCCCTGGTGGTCAGTGTGTGTCATCGAGACAAGACATTCCAGTCATTCAGTTGTTTGGTCACTTAGTCACACACACACACACACACACACACACACACACACACACACACACACTAGAGATCTGGTGCACAAAATTCATGCATAGGAGTGTGTCCTTCAGCCCAGCCTGCTCCCTCTCCAATCTGGGACCCTTAAGGGATGACCAACTTCTCATTTAGGCCTGATTCAGGTAGCATCAGGCCTAAATAGGCAGTTGGACATACCTCTCACAATCCAGGACTGTTGGCTCCCAACTGCTCACCTGCCTGCCTTCCTGATTGCCCCTAACTATTTCTGCCTGCCAGCCTGATCATCCCCTAACCACACTCCCCTGCCAGCCTGATTGATGCCTAACTGCTCACTTCTCAGCCTGTTTGCCCCAAACTGCCCTCCCCCGTGGGCCTGATAACCACTAACTGCCCTCCCCTGCAGGTCTGGTTGCCCCCAGTGCCCTCCTCTGCCAGCCCAGTCACCCTTTAGTGCCACCCCGCTGGCCTGGTCAACTGTTACCGCACCCCCTGCCAGTATGGTTACCCCCAACTGACCCCCCGCCAAACTGGTTGACCCTCACTGCCCCCCCACTGGTCTGGTTGCCCCCAACTTCACCCCTACTGTGGGCCTGGCAGCCCTATGCAGCCTGCTGCTCAGTCATTTGTTTGCCCCTCACTAACCTCCTGACAGCAACCAGACTGTCAGGAGGTTAGTGAGGGGCAAACAAATGACTCTAGATCTCTAGTGTGTATGTGTGTGTGTGTGTGTGTGTATCTATATAGATTAGATAGATAGATAGATAGATATAGTTAGATAGATAGATAACCCCACACAGCCTGTTTGGTCATCAGTTTGGTTGTTTTGTATGTGATGATCACTTAGTCTTTTATATATATATATATACAGTGGTACCTCGAGACACGAGTGCCCTAACATACAAGATTTTTGAGATACAAGCCATCGAGCAAGCGTTTCTTGCTTTGAAATATGAGCAACATTTGAGATGGGAGTAATCGCGCGGATTGGCCGGCTGCACAAGACCCACCAGTTTACCACGACTCAAGCTTCTCAGTTTCCCACGCCTCAAGGTTACGGAACGAATTAAACTCATATCTCGAGGTACCACTGTGTGTGTGTGTGTATATGTATATACATATACATATATAGATAGATAGATAGATAGATAGATGATAGATAGATAGATAGATAGATAGATAGATAGATAGATAGATAGAAGGATAGAAGCCCATTGCATGAACTTTGTGAACTGAGGGGGTGTCCCTCAGCCCAGCCTGCACCCTCTTTAATATGGGTCTTTTTGGGGGATGCCCGACTGCCAGTTTAGGCCCTATCCTTCTCACAATCTGGGACTGCTGGCTCCTAACCACTCTACTGCCTCCCAACCTGATTTCCCCTAACTGCCCACCCCTGCTAACCTGATCACCCCCTAACTGCTCCCCTGCCAGTCCAATTGCCCCCAACTGCCCTCCCCTGATGGTCCAATCACCCCCAACTGCCCTCCTCTGTAGGCCTGGTAACCCTTAACTGCCCTCCCCTGCAGGTGTGTTGCCCCCAAGTGCCCTCCTGTGACAATGTGGGGCAGCCATCCTGTGACAGTTATCTTTTAATGACAAGGGCGTGGCCATTTTATGATGATATCTGAGTGGCCATCTTGTGACATGAAGGCATGAGGCTCAATTTTCATATTATCTCTTTATTATATAGGTTAGATATGTATTACCCATGGACACAGACAATGGGATGGTGAAATCCTGGGGAGGGATGGGATCTGGGTGGAGGAGGGCCATGGGGAACATCAGTAAAAATCTCACAAATAAAGATTTTTTTTTAAATAAACATCAGTGATAAGAAAGAATTATTGATTGGCTGCATGCCCTATACCAAGAATCAAGCTGGAAACCAGGGCATGTGCCCTAACTAGGAATTAAACTGTGACCCCCTGGTTCTACCAGCTGGGCTGATGGAATTATTTTTATTTCACTTGTTGACAGCCCATTCCCAAGTCCAATGTGCTCATGAAAAGTCTCTGCAATGGAAAGACAACATAGGATGTCAGAAGGAATAAAAGGCAAAACAAATTTAATCTTGGGATTTTTATGCACACTATGAAGGAAATCTAAATGTCACAATGCTGCCTGCAGATGCTATTATTTGCATGCTAGCTTCCCTTTCTAGTGTGACTTACCTACAAAGTTTAGTAGCCACTCAATACAAAACTTTATTTTAGAATAAATATATGTTCACACAAACAGTGGCTCCAAGACATTCCTACCCAAATGAAGACAGACACAATCTTGCAATGTCTGTATTTCATGCTGTACTGTTGACTTTGGAGAGCAGTGGAATATGTGAAGTCTTCCATCTCTCCCAAATTCATTCATACTTAGGCTTTGGGTAGGGTGGGTTGAATGTAATCATAATTGTTAAAAAAAGAAAAACTTACTAGAGCAAACAACCACTATCATTTCATGGTACTCCAAGGCAAAAAGAAGAGACCTCTATGCATTGATTGCCAGAGTAAATTAGGTAATAAATTTATCTTCCAAAATTCTCATTAATTCCTGAGAAGATAAGAGATCATCTCACAAAAATAATGTTTAGTTTCCTTTCACTGTCCTAGTGATGTTTACAGCTGGCCTTAATAGTCTGTTCACAAATCTCAAACATCATCAAGTATGTGGGCTTTTATATGCCTTGCACTGATACAAGTGGTTTTAAAAAGTGCTTGATAAGTAAGATCATAACAAGGGCATTAGGCTGGTTGCCAAATGCCCTTCCTAAAAAACTAAAAAAAAAATGTGGTGCATTTTTTCCAGAATTATACAGTATGTGTTCTCTGTGACTGTCCCAAGCACTGTTCACTATAATGCCACCTTCACACAGTTTAGGTAAATATCTGGAGAGGCTTCCATGGAGAACCTGCTCTCAGAGACTTGAGGGAGAATAACTGTTCATGTCTACTCTGAAATGAGTGTCTCCATGGGTCACTCATGAAAATAGGAACAGTCAATGAATGCCCTATGTCTGTCAAAACCCACTGGGTATTGAACATGATACAAACTGGCACTCTGAGTGGCATACGATGCTTACTGCCATTCATGCTCCCAAGAGCATGGCGATTTGGGCTCTGGGCACTGCCAAAATATTTCTTGGGCTCACAAGTCTGCCAGGGCTGAATGCCACAGTAAGAGAAGACAAAAAATGAAACAGTAAAGGAAATGTCTCTTTTTTCTCAGAATCCCAAACTAAAATTGAAACAAAGGACACTATGAACTATTACAAATGCAAACCTGCACAGTGGGAAACACCTGCTACAATGCACATACACATACTTTTTAAAAGGGTGCTTGTGAACCTACCATGATTTAATACGTGCAGAGTGCAACATATATGTTATGCCACATTATATGTGTCAACTTGTCTAATTTACTGGTTATATAAGACACTAGAAGCCTATTGCATGAAGATTTGTTCAATAGGTCTTCCTTCCC
The DNA here is from genome assembly GCA_011751065.1 of Lasiurus cinereus. Classification (NCBI taxonomy): domain Eukaryota; kingdom Metazoa; phylum Chordata; class Mammalia; order Chiroptera; family Vespertilionidae; genus Lasiurus; species Lasiurus cinereus. The sequence goes on from JAAGEH010000015.1 coordinate 5,509,049, forward strand.
CTGGCTGTTGGCACTGGTTTTCCTCCAGCATCCAGGACCCAGGTGTTTGCTCTGACTGTGGTGGAGAAGCCAAGTCTCTTCAGTCTTCAGTCATCTTCAGTCTTCAGTCTTCAGACTTCGCTTGGGCTGGAGCCTTTAGTCTTTGCTCAGCACCTGAATATGTAAATCAACCCACGATTTTTGTTGGGTTAATTGTCAGAGTCACTTCTAATTGGCTAATGAGCGTTGTGGAGGTACAGTCGATTTGTATATTTCTCTTCTATTAGTGTAGATTATCAATCAGAGAAATTGGGTGAAAAGCCCACAGGACCTCTCTACTGTTTTTGCAACTTTCTAATCTATATAATAAAAGCCTAATATGCAAATTGTCTCCTTGGATGGTTGTTTGACCAAGAGTTTGGGAGACCAGGAGTTCAACTGCTCGTTATGATGTACACTGACCACGAGGAGGCAATGCAGAACATGGAAGTTGTTGGCAACATGGCGCTGGCAGTGGGCAGCAATGGAGGCACTGCCTGCCCCAATGGGTCCCAATGAGAGCAGGACCACAGCAGGATGGTGGAGCAGGTGAGCGGGCAGTGCCAGGCCAAGGCATGTGTGAGCAGGGGCCCAAATGTCCCACCAATCACCCTGCAGATGGCCCTGATCACTGGATTAGGGCCAGGCCTTGGGTTGGGATGGGGAGCTGTGGGTGGGTGGTGGTTAACAGTCTCCCACAATGCCTAGGCAGGGGGCTGTGATCTGTCACCAGCTACTTGGAAGCAGGGGTGATGGGGACAGAGGTGTGATAAAAATGCGGGGTGTCTTCCGAGCTTGCTCTCACTCCCCCTGCTATCCTCTTCTGGAACTCCAGGTCTTGCACACTGTGGAAGCCCCCATGTTCAGGTGTTGCGTGCCCACCAGGAGTCCACCCCACACTCACACAGCCTCTTCTTTGTAAATTAGGCCACAGCAGCTGGGACCACAGGGGCTGGCCAGGCTCTCTGTGGGTTTGTGCAGAAGTCAATCTGCAAGGGCAGCAGGGAGAAAGTGCACTGCCCGCCCAGCTTCCATGCAGTGCCACTGGGTGACTCAGAGGTTCATGCTGTGCCCCAGCTCACAGAATCCAGCCACTCTCACCACCTCTCCACATGGAGACTCAGGTGCCATGACTCAGGTGGAGGGCAGGGGATGGCTACTCAGGGCCCAGAGTTCAGCTGGGACTTGCCCTTCCACACAAGATGTTCACACTTTGATTGCTGGCCAGGCCTAGAGACTGCACCTGTGCATGAATTTCATGTACTGGGCCTCTAGTAAAACAATAATCATTTCAAAATAAATAGTAAAAAAAATGATGAGCCTATTTCCATATTAGATCATTCAAAAGAATAAATATCAAGTTGCTCTAGATATTTGCTTCTTAGTGAAGTCTCTACAAGAATGGAACGGTTGTAAGAGGACTCACTTTTTTACACTAAAATCAATTCAGAAAGACAAATGAAAAACATAATGGGAACAATTATGATCAGGCTAACTAAACATATAAAATAAAGCAACATTCTAAAACTACCCTAAGCAAAATCGCAGAGGAAAGCAGATATGATCACATATAGGATCATCAGGTAGACTTAAGAAAACATTTCAGAACCCCACAATTTTTAATTTCAGCAGTCTTATGAGTAGCCATAAAATTACAGAGGTGAAAGGAACCACCAAGGCTTATAACACCCAAAAGCTGAAATTATTTTCCTATCTGCTTACCTTCTATTGGAGGTCAGAAACGCCCTGCTTTAGTTAGTATGGTAGTCAGGGTCTCTCTGAGTTTATGTAAAACAACTTAGACTGAACCTTCCCTGTTCATCATCTGGGTTCAATAGATCTGTCCATAGCTGTGATTTGTGAATGGCCATATCCACTAGGGTGCTTCTCACACAAAAGCCTAATTCATCACTCTGTTCAATTTTCCTTTCAAGTTATCATGCATGAGACATATTTAGAATACTAGAATGAGAGAGCCAGAAGGGGCTTTGAGATCAACTAGTCCAACCTCCTCATTTTACATTCATAACTGATAACTGCATTCCAATTTGTCATTGATGTTGCTTCTAGCATGATTAGGGTTGCTAACACTGGGAAAATGCAAAGTGTTCTTCTGCTCCACATTCTCAGGAAGGCCAAAGTCACAGCCATTTCTTGCCCAGCCAGCCTCACACACAGTTTTCAGTATTTCCTTTTTGGTGCTGTGTGAAACAGTTTATAAAGCAACATCGCTGAGGGAAGATAAAACTGAAGCTTTCCAGCAGTGATGATATTTATGAGTTCAAGGAAGGTCCAAAAGTAAATTACCCGGTGACTTGTATGTAATCAGCCTCTTTCTAGCTACTACAAGGAAGGCAAAGGTGAACAAAAAATGAGACTAAATAATCAAAGAAAATCACATTCCTATTTTTTTTCAAATTTTACACAGTATTATGATTAACATTTTTTTTGAAAAAAAAAACATTTAAGAAGAACATTAAAAATTATTTCCAGATTTATTTAGAAGTGGGTAATAAGAAATGACTTGATATTGTGTGATATTCATTATTTCCAGTCCAAAAAGAATATGGCCGTAAACTGGAAGAAATAGTGCAGGATTGAGAACTGTAATTATTGAGGAATCACTTCCTCTTAGAGGAAGCAAGGAAGGTTTCATAGAGAAGGTGCAACTTTCACATTCCTTTCCCCTCTTCCCATTTCATTCTCTATTGTTTCCTTTCACAGATGACTGAGAGAATGTGATTATATTTAGGTAAAATTATATTAAATACATATCTCTCTATCATCTAGCTAGCTAGCTAACTATCTATCTACCCATCTATCTACATATTTATCATCTCTCCCCCTCTCTCGTACATAGAAACCTCAAATGCCCATTGCATTCTTGGAACTTTCAGTCTCTACTTAACCCTACCTTAGTATTCAGTGGATTGTACCAAGAGTGCCCTTTATGACATAGTAAGCTCCATGAAGGCAGAAATGTTGTCTGTGTTATTTACCACTTGTGCCTAGCACTAGTCAAAGTGCTCAACACAGAGGAAGTGCCCAATTGATTGAATGAGTGAATGATTATGGCACCAGTTCTTTAGAGAGCTATGTAGCTGTGATTTCAAATAAAACAGAGGAATATATTATTATGCAGTGTTTTCTCACACCCCCTTGATCTTTATAAAGGTTATTGTCAGTCTGCTTTAGATATGCAAGATTCCAGGACAAAACATGGTGTAGATACTTGAATATTGGTGTAATGGCATAATAAATTATATAAATAATTTAATAAAGCAACCTTAGCAGACCTACAGCTTATATGATAGACCTTTTTCATATAAAATACACAAGCCTGTTTAACAAAAATGAGAAAGAATCAAATATAAGTAATGTTTCAATTACAGTTTTATACTTGAATGGTTCCCAACTATCACTGTGTGTAAGACATGAATGACACCCAAATTCTATTTGGCCATTCATATAAAAGTAAATTCTAGTTTTACAATAAATTCACATGTTACAGGGTTCTTATATTTCATATAGAATTTATATGCTCAGAGAGTTACCATATACATGTCCACACTAAAGAGTGAATACCAGCTAATGTTTATGATATAAAGGAACTGAGAATACATTCATTAATTAGAGCATTTGTAGATATTTCTGTTGGAAGTACAGCCATTTGTCTGAAGCAAGACATCCTATATAATAAAAGCCTAGGTGGTGTCATGCCCTCATGCAATGTAATCACAAGATGATCACCACAAGATGGATAGCTCAAGATTGCTTGCAGGGGAAGGCAGTTGTGGGTGACCAGGCCAGTAGGGGAAGGCAATTGGGGGCACCAGGCTGGCAGGGGAGGGCAGTTGGGGGCAATCGGGTTGGCAGGGGAGGACAGTTGGGGGTGATTGGGCTGGCAGGAGAGGGCAGTTGGGGACAATTGGGCTGACAGGGGAGGGCAGTTGGGGGCAATCAGGTTAGCAGGCAGAAGTGGTTAGGGGCAATAAAGCAGGCAGGCAGGCAGGCAAGCAGTTAGGAGCCAGGAGTCTCAGATTGTGAGAGGGAGGTCCCACTGCTGGTTTAGACCCGATACCCCAAGGGACCCCAGATTGGAGAGGGTGCAGCCTGGGCTGAGGGACACCCCCACCCCATGAAAAGGGTAATATAGAAATTGAACAGCAGAAGGACTGGTTGCTATGTTGTGCACTGACCACCAGAGTGCTGACACTCAATACAGGAGCTGTCCCCAGCCCACAGGCCCTGATCACTTGATTAGGGTCTGCCCACCAACTTCTTGGTCCTTTCCCCTGTCCTGCAGGCTCCAATCACCTGATGGGGAAGAGCAGCTGCGGGTGGGTGGTGGCAGATGCAGGTGGTGCCAGGCCAAGGCCTCCACCCCACGGGTTGCCCCACACAACAGTGGGTGACCTGTGGTGGAGGTGGGAAGGCAGGGCCAGGAATCAGGCAGGAACAGCCAACCTTTTGGTCCCTTTCCTGAGGCAGCTGGCAGGATCTGTTTGCCCCATGGAGAACAAGGAACTGGGGGTGGGTGGGGCCCGCTGCCAGCAGCCAGGAAAGATGGTCCTGATCACAGGCCAAGCCTAGGAACCATACCTGTCCAGGAATTTCATGGGCTGGGCCTCTAGTTTATCTATAAAATTATTCAGTGCATCCTGGCCGGTGCGACTCAGTGGTTAAGCATTGACCTATGAACTAGATCAGGACTTGATTCCCGGTTGGGGCACATTGCCTGGGTTGCAGGCTCAATCCCCAGTGGAAGGGTGTGCCCATCAATGATTCTCTCTCATTATTGATGTTTCTATCTCTTTCCCTCTCATTTCTTCTCTGAAACCAATAAAATTATATTTTTAGAAAGCCTTTAGTACATATAAATAAGTGAAAATACCTAGTGTTCTCATAGGTGCTTTTGAATTCCACACAAACAGGGATAGAAACTTAGTAAATGCTTTTATGTCAAAGCTTTATTAATTATACAAAGCTTTAGTTAAGTATATATGTGACCATTTTGTATGGTATCTATAATAATAAAAGTGTAATATGCTAATTAGACCAGGCATCCTTCTGGACCATGCTGGGGCTGCGAAGGAAGCCCAGGTCCTGGGTGCTAGAGGGAAGCTGGTGCAGACAGCCAGGGGAAGGAAAGCCTACTCTTGTACGAATTTCATGCACCAGGCCTCACGTAAACATATAAGATTCTAGAGCGATTTGACCCCTCCTTTTTCTCATCTTGCAGAGATAATAATAGGTTTTCAAATTCCTTACCTCCTTTTGTCAATAGGACTTCCATACCTCAGCTTCAACTGCTCTAGCTCCTGTTTTGACTTCCAGAATTTTTTTTTCCACCTCTGGTTTCTCAATACACTAGTCCATTCATTATTCAAGGCACCAAATGATTTTTCTAAATACAGACTTGATTGTTACTACCCTGCTCCAATCGCAATGCCTTTAATCTCCTAAGCATGACATTCAAGGTCCTTCGTGATTAGACTGCATCCTATTTTCACAGCCTCATCCTTGCCATTGTCCTCTTTTGCTTTATCCTGTAGTTAGTTATATCAGATGTCTTACCATGGCCAAAATATGTTATGCCTTTGCACAGGTCTGTGCCTTTGCATCTGCTGTTTGCTTCCCTACCTTTTGCAGCCAACACAATTCTATTCAACCCTTTAGGTCCAGCTCTAGTGTAACTTGCTAGGTCTTCCTACCCAGACTGAGTCAATGGCTGCCTCCTCTCTATTCTCAATGCACCCTGTGTATCCTTCTATTGTGTCATTGACAATTCTACATTAGCATTCGGTTTATGCATGGCTTTTTGCACCACTTGATTGTGAACCACTAGAGGATTAGAGCTCGAGTTGTGCATAGTGTTTAATAAATGTTTGTTACATGAATAAATGAATGAGTTAATGAGTTAATTATTTTCCACTGCTATGGACATTAGTAAGCATTCAAAATAGTCTTTTTCCATTTGGGAATCTCTTCATTTCCATATAGAATAATGAGGCCTCTTAAATTGAACAGAGGTCTGGGAAAGGAAATGTAATAAATGGGAAAGTATTTTTAAGTAGGCATGTGTGGGCATTAGCTTAAGCCCTTTAAAGACAGAAGTTACACTCCGGAAAGCATTATGAATGAGAATGTTGAAAAAAATGGTTTGTTTCATAATAGGTAGGAGTGAAAAGTTATTTTCTTTATCTCTGGGAACAGTAAGGTGATAATCCTTATTTCAACCCCCTCTCTGAACCTGTACTTAGCAGTGTTTACCACATGAAAAAAAAAAATACAAACAAACAAGTTCTTTCATCCAGATTTCTGGTCTCTAAAAAGTGAAAATATATATTTTTTTCATATTAATTGTTCTTGAATTTCATAATTTTATGAAGGTCAGGTAATATTTATAAATGTGGTAGCATGGCTTAAAAAGTAAGTTGTTTGCTGTAGGTGAAAATCATTTGTTCAATTTACACAACTGTATGAATTTTCAACACAAAATTTAATTCATATGTTTATTTTAATATAATTTAAATCATGGGATAATTTGTAAAGTAAGGCATAGAATCCTGTGTTTTTAGATTAAAAGAGATCTTATGGCACATTTTGTCCAATGTAAATGACAGAATTTGGGAGGCTTTGACGTTATTACTACTTACAGACAAAAATAGCCATTGACAATATAAGAGACATTATGTTTTTAAAATGCCACATAGCAATTTCTAATTTGTCAGTTTTAAGGATAACCAAAAATAAATGAAAATAGATTTATCTATTAAGAAATAAGCCTGAGCCGAGACCGGTTTGGCTCAGTGAATAGAGCGTCGGCTTGCGGACTGAAAGGTCCCAGGTTCGATTCCAGTTGGGGGCATGTACCTTGCTTGCGGGCACATCTCCACTGTGGGGTGTGCAGGAGGTGGCTGATTGATGTCTCTCTCTCATCTATGTTTCTGACTTTCTGTCTCTCTCCCTTCCTCTCTGTAAAAAATCAATAAAATATATTAAAAAAAAAAGAATTAAGCCGGAGATCTATAGACTTATTTACCAAATCAGTCATTAAGGTTTATATCTAGAATCTTTACTTATTTTGATTGTTTATGAGACACAAACAAAATTCAATAACATTAAAGTTATTAGGATAAAACAAAACAGAACAAATAATGCCAGAAGTTTTCTAAGTCACAAGCTAGCTCTCTCTACAGTGTGATTCAGCAACTTTCAGCAGTTGCAGAGCAAAGCTTTCTGAATCTGGGGCCATCTGACCAGTCCCAGAGCTCAAGGAGAGAGGCCTGAATCCACATTTCCATGCCTGAGGAAGCAAAGCAGCCAGCCCAGCAGCAGAACCTATCTTTCCTCTGGGCTTAGAGCTCTATGCTTAGGGCTCAAAGCCTCTGTCCTACTTGGCAGTATTGGAATTTTGTCTGCCTAAGGAATCAATGGACAAAGTGCTGAGTGCTTTTATTTTATTTTTTAAATATATAAACCCTAAACTTTGAGCTTAACATACAGTCTGCACTTCTTAAATCACATCAATGCTCACACAGCCCTTCAGAAAGACCAATACATCAATCAGACACCTTTATCCCTAAGGCTCATTCATTTGCATTCTAAGACCCACAATTTGTGGGTCAGATATAAACAAAAGAGCAATATGTGGCCCAACATCTCATGCTTCCTAAAACTCCTGGCTTCAAAGGCAGCTGTGGGGTTTGCCTACAAACCGCTCCTATGTGTCTGACAAATGCTTGATAGAAATCTTTGCATGGAAGCCGCAGGAGTTTTTGCTTGTACAATGCTGTCATGATGTGACCTTTCTTATTTACTATTTAAAGAGTTTTGCTAAGAATAACTGAAAATTTATTCAGGTGCTGTTTAATGGAAATCCTCAAAGGCTGTTGAAGCAATTTCATTTACAATGAAGCAATAGAAAGTAATAGAAATATCCTGATCCTGTCAATCAGGCTTTAATCCACCTTCCACTAACTCACTGTGTTAACTTTTCCAAGTTTCCTTTCCCTCAAAATGCTTCTGTTTCTTTATATTATTAAATGGAGAAAATTCTGCTGCCTGCTTTTTCCTTTCTTTTTAAGGCTGTTCTGATGAATGAAATATGGGTCCATTGGAAGGTATATTTATGGTCACAGTTTAGATGATAGAGATAAATGGAGAGTTTTAAGAACTACATTTTCTTTCTTACAAAGCTTACCCAAATCATCTAGAGCCATTTATTACCTGCCTTACAAAGCCCAAATTGCTCTTCTCATACTGCTGTTATTTGATTGTTTTCACCAGCTTTGTACCATTGATGTAAAAACTGAGCACAGAACAGAAAAACTATGTCTCTCATCACCACCACAACTGCCTTAGTATTGGATGCTTTTATTTTTCTTTTTACATTTTTATTGTTGACACTATTACAGGTGTCCACTCTTTTCTCCACCTTTTCCCAGTGCCACTCAGCCCCCTCCCCCGTCTCCTTTAGCCCTCATCACACTATTGTCTGTGTTAATGGCCTACCCATATATGTTCTTTGACTAATCACTTTACCTTCTTTCTTCTATTCCCCCCACCTAGCCTCCCTCCCTTCTGACATTTGTCAGTCTGTACCATGTTTCCATGCCTCTGGTTCTGTTTTGTTCATTAGATTCTGCATATAAATGAGATCATATGGTAAATGTTTTTATTTTTGTTAAGCACACACATTATGAGTTAGTTAAAAAAGTTTGTAAATGTGAATAAGTGTTTAAAAAGAGAAGCAACTGCACTTTCATTTAGTGTGAGATCTTTCATAAGAAAGGTCAGTGGAATAAGGCATACATATCCAGGAAAATAAAGGTTGAAGGATGATCATAAAGGAGTGGTTCCAATAGAAACAGATCTGCCTTAGGCAAGAGGAATTTGTGGCAAGTTAATTGACCCAGGAGTGGTTAGATCACCTATGAAGCCCAGTGTAAAATTAAAATGTAGAGTCCCTTGTTCAAAAGTTACTCATATTTTCTTTTTTAAAAAAATATATTTTATTGATTTTTTACAGAGAGGAAGGGAGGATGATAGAAACATCTATGAGAGCTAGACATCGATCAGCTGGCTCCTGCACGCCCCCTACTGGGAATGTGTCTGCAACCAGGATACATGCCCTTAACCGGAATCAAACCTGGGACCTTTCAGTCCACAGGCCCATGCTTTATTCACTGAGCCAAACCGGTTTCGGCAGTTACTCATATTTTCAAGAGCCATCCAAGCAGCAAAGCATTAAACCAAGTGGGCGTCACTTCTAAGCTTGAGTCCCTGGACAACTGCACAGGTTGCACAACATGAAGTGGGCCTGGCATAGATCTAAGACCCAGATTTACTCTATGAATCTTGGGTAAGCCTGAAGTTTTTCCCCAGGTGGCCTCAGGTTTTTCCCCTTATAACCAAACCCTTTCAAGTTTCTCTTCCTTCAGAATCCATGAGGAAAGGTCCTTTTTTCTCCTTCTTTACCCATTTTGACTTATGGTGTTTTTTTTTTCCTTAGGGAATACAAATACTCTTAAATTAAGAATCTGCTGATGATAAAAGATGGATGTGTTACTAAATATGGCTCTCTGAAAGATCAATTTGTACTCATAGCTTTTGGACAGTCTGTGGTTGAACATAAAAATCAGGGTCTCTTGGCTTCATTTTCTCTCCATTACCCTAATCATTTCCTTAAACCTGAATCATCATAGCAGCTTCCTGAATCCTAATATCCTTTCTGCCCAAATTCTCAGATCACTCTTTATGCTGGAGAACTCATGGCTTCTATGATTATCCAGTGAGATCTGGTGATGAAGTAGACAGGACATGAATTTAAAGTAATTCAGAATGCCTGCTCTTGAACATTTCTCTATGCTGGCTCACTGAACTGGATGATCTCTTCCTCCACTCACAAATCATCAAATCTCCCTAAACCACCCTGACTGTTTTGGCTCAGTGGATAGAGAGTTGACCTATGGACTAAAGGGTCCCAAGTTCAATTCCAGTCAAGTGCATATACCTTGGTTCCAGGCACATCCCCAGTGGGGGGTGTGCAGGAGGCAGCTGATTGATGTTTCTCTCTCATTGGTGTTTCTGACTCTCTATCCCTCTCCCTTCCTCTCTGTAAAAAATCAATAAAATATATTTTTTAAAGAAAATCTCCCTAAACCTTGGTTTCCTCATTATAACTCAGATAAAATAATCTCAAATGATGAATGTAAGAATTAACATTAGAAATGCTTGTGAAACACTTAAGAAGACTCTGCATATATCAACAGTTCTATAACTTTTACTTTGCTTCAAGAATCTTGCATTATTTATGAAATCAAGTCCAAATTTTTTACTCTGGCTTTCAAAGCTATTGAAAGGTAATTTAAGCCAATACTTCTATTCTCACTGTTTTTCCACAGGCTTATTTCTGTCTTTACATTTTCAAGCTTGATGATTCCTCAAGCCTTTCCTCAATTCAAGGCTCTTTATGTGTCCTCCCTCCTCCAAGCAGACTTTTCAGATAATGCCAGTGTAGTCTGTATTAATCTTTTTCTGTTCTGACCCTGACCTCTCATACCCTTTTCATGGATAAAGCAGAATATCTTCTCAACTTTGTTATCCATTCCCTGAGGGCAGAAGCAATGTGTCATTTTGAGTGCACATGTTGTGTTTCCACAGGACAGTGATTAGCGGTGTTTCCATTTCTCCCCAGAGTCTCATCCCAGTGCTGGCTGGGCATAGGCTGGGCCTTCAGTAATATTTGTGGGTTTGTCTTAGATGTGCATATAATATGCTCATGTATACAGCACACAATGAGCACGTCAGAAATTGTATTTTTAGAGACAATCTGTTACCACATATAGACTACCAGAAATTACTTACTCTTTGTGTAAATGGGTTTGTACAATTAAATATTTAGGAATTGGAATAAGCACGAGGGAAAGAAAATCATGACACTTCTTTTTAAACTGAAAATAACAATAGAACTTCTAATCCAAATGTTTTCACTGGTGTGTCACAGAACAGGTGTGAGGTTTGTTTAAAACAATTTGCTATTTATAATAGTTAATATGTCAAGTTTGTGAATGATTTACTATTTTTTGTGAATTGAAATGGATTCTAAGATTCCCTAGTAATAAGTTCATTTGTATTTAATTGTTTTCTTAACTGACAAGGCTAAGTTTAGCTTCTTTTTTTTTAGATAAGGAAACTGAGGCTCAGAGACAAGAAAGAACTTGCTCAATATCAAACAGTGTGTTGGCAGACACACGGAAGCCAAATCTTAGGCCCCTTCTCCTTTGATGAATGATCCAGACACTGTTGTTTGATCCTGTTCAGTCAGTAAATCAGAAGGAATCAGTGTGATTGAATGCCAAAATTGCATAGAATTCAGTAAAATCTAATGTCTTAGTCATATAGTAAAATGTTTATTCCCTGGTCATGAATCAAAACTTGAGAAAGATTTCTCTTGGAAAAATAAGAGAAGAGGATTTTGTGAAATTACCTTATCCCTGGCTCTCAGTTAGAAATCATTCAAGAAATTGTATATTTACCCTTCTCTGGCCAAGATTATACCTTGTCCTTGTACAAATATCCATCCTTGGATATTTGATTTTGTTTTAGAGAGAAACACAAAAATTCCAACTTAAAAACAACCATCTGCATTAACACAAACAGAACCTTCCCATTTTAATCTGTAAGAGTAGACAAAAATCAGTTAATTTTACATTTTCATAACATTTGAACTATTTGCATAGTATAACTGAAAAAACTTTGATTAATTTTTACACACAAAAAAATCTAAAAATAATGAGATTCCTTCAACAAACCCCTCTTTGAATTTACCCAGATTATTGCTTTAAAAGTGCTTACTTGTCCCTGCTGATTTGGCTCAGTGGATAGAATGTGGGCTTGTAGACTGAAGGGTACCAGGATTAATTCCAGTCAAGGGCCCATGCCTGGGTTGAGGGCTCGATCCCCAGTAGGGGTTGTGCAGGAGGCAGCCCATCAATTCTCTCATCATTGATGTTTCTATCTCTTCCTTCCTCTCTGAAATCAATAAAAGTATATATATTTTTTTAAAAAAAGAAACATCCTTAAAAAAGTGCTTGCTTTGCAGAGATCAATTTAGTAACTAAAATATATATTTTGTTCCCAAATTTCAAGTTATACATTTGAAATTTAATCATACTATAAGTCTTCAATATCTCTGTGGCATCCTATTTTTTTATGATGATGTCTTAAATAAGGATAACCTTTATGTTCCTTTTTCATAGCCTTCTGCAACATGACAGAAGAAACCACACAGCAAAGTATGGCTGAATGTTCCTTTCAGTCACTAATGCATTTAATAACCCCAGGAAACCTCTGAAAAGCAGAGGAAGATTTTGAATTTTTACTCTTTTTCATTCTTGCAAAGATCATGTCAGCTGAATATTATAAGATTGAGAGCTTTATTTCTTTGCTTATTTCCATTTAAAATCTATTTGACCAGATAATGACATACTAGCCCAGCAATAAAGCAATGGCTGAAGTTTATGATCAGGAAAAGACCAAACACCACTTGTCAGGTAAGAGCTTTGCTCATTGGAATAAATCATTTATTTTCTGAAGCTCAACTGACTTGCTCAAGGATCCATCAATTTCCCCGATGATAAAAACTTGACAGTGTTCTTAAAAGGGTGGGATAATGAACAACTAAATGGGCAAACTGGTGTATGACCTGAAATGTGATAATGGTATTTTTTAGATTCATAGTTAAACTTTCTTATCACACAAAATAATTAAACTTATCAACCCCATAGAACACTCCCCTGAAAACAGCTAAATGAAAAATCTGTCATCTCCACTGCCACCCCAAACATTAAGCCAAAATATTATCTTCTAAGCCACTGATATATAAAGTACATATTGACTCTAAAACATGGATATTCCCACCACCAAAAGAATCAGTAGGATATTGTGATTTACAAAGAAGTAATAAAAATGGTTTACATATTTAAAGTCAAATATAGGAAGAGAAATTAACCTAAGACAAATGGTGTATTTGAATCCTGCAAAAAGAAAATAACAGTAAAGCTAAGTCCGAATTTGTCAACTGAAAGGAAAAGAGGGGTAAGAGATTTTTCAGGCTTGATCACCTGAATAATTGCCCCAATGCCCTGTTTTGTGAGTAGCAACAAGTCTGCAAAGAGTCAAGAATCATAGAGTACTAAAGTTGGATATGTCTATTGAGTTCATCCAGGTCAATGCTATTCCCAAATAGGGCAACTGAGACCCAAGGAGATTTATGATTTCTCCTTACAGCTTTTAACAGCACAAAGATTAGAACCCCAGATCTTAGGACTCTACATTGTGAAACATCACCTGTAGGTTCTTAATCTGTATAAATCAGAACTTATGAGACAACTATTTTCTGACAGAAATGTAATTCTATATAGTTTTGAGTACAAAGAAGTTCTCCTATCTGGAAGACTTGAACAAACCAATCAAATACACAGAGCCATAGGAAAAGCTAACTGATAAGTTCTGGCAGAATTCATCATTCAGGCTTGTCAGGGAGTGAGTGCATTTTCTCTCAACTCAGAATCTCCCAATTCCAAAAGTCAATAACAAGGCAATCTCACAGCTCAGCAGTAAAGCTACTTTTAACTCTAGAATGAGATCATTGGCTTCAATAGACAGACTGAAGTAGCACTTAAAGCTGGGCCTGTCTGCATGTAATAAAGTTTGGATCTTAGCTGTGTGTTACCATAATTTCTCTGCCATCTTTATGGTGTGTGTGTGTGTGTGTGTGTGTGTTTCTCATAAATTCTGAAATGTTTCAACTAAATGATCAGATAATTTACTGTACTATGCACCAACTCTCATTCCTCAACATTTTAAATGAGACTACCATGTGACTACCATGTGAATAAACTGAATATAGTATGCATATAGTAAATTAATAATATCAAGAGAGGATAATCTGTTTTAAGTCCTCATATCCACCACAGGAATCTCAAGTCCTTTGTTTTGTTATACATTTGTGAATGGCAGGTATATTCTACTATTCAACCAAAAGCAAACAGCCAAAAAAGTCACTTTGCTATAATATCACCATAATAACAGCAACAAATGCACTCCCCTTCCCTGAGTCTCATTTGTTTTTACTCTAGACTTTGGGAATATAGTAATAGCATTCCATTAATGAATTCAAAATTTGTTCTTTGGATTTGCATGTGAATCAGTCTCTTATTTTATAAAATGTAAATTTATTAAATCAGTTATGCTATTAGAACTTTATAAAGAAAGGTTGTTGGGTGTGGTGTGGGTGAGGGTGCATGGTGGGGGGAGTGGGAAATCAGTAGAGTTTCAATTCCTAGGGAGATAGTATTTGAATTGTTTTTGTTGCTTGCTTAGTTTGATGCTAATGGACACTCATGGAAAAGTCAATATATTTTTTAAGAGAGCTAATTTTCCCCTTAATATGTAAATTATTACCTTCATTTGTAAACATTTAAACAGTGTATATCAAGGCTAAGAGGATGGTTAAAGTAATACTTTGTCATTAATTTCTCTTAAGATCCTGAAGGTTTTTTCTTTTTCAAATGTTCATTTTTAGTGAATGTTTATTAACTAAAAGCTAACTACAGTATAAAACAACAGTTTATCCCAAAAAACCCCCACAATATCATTTGATCACATTCCCAATATTTCAGTTTGCCAATTAACAGCATAAAATATGACATTTATTTTTTGAAACAATGTCAATTTTTGGCACAGAAGTCTATTTACACAAGGGCTTGTTTCATTTACCATTTATTCTAATAACTTGAGAACAATTATTTGCAACTAAATCTAACAGTATTTGCACAAGTACTTTCAAGCTAAAATACTGCTAAAAATCCCAACACACATGTAATTCAATATGTTTGCCTAATAACATATTTATTATAATACCTGTGACTCTATAAACTTTATAGGATGTGAACACAGGAGTCACTCTACCCTCTAATGAATCATAGCCACATCTGAGAGGAGACAATATTGAGCAGAAGAGTTCTGTGTTCAATTGTGTTGAAATAGGTTGGCTACTCAGACTGTTCAGGACTGTTTTTCTACCATTTGCTGATAGTTCAATTCACACAAAACTGCAGCATATTTTCAAGTATAAGCCCTTAGCAACCAAGAAACTGTAGCACAAGCAGCATTGGCAAAACACACTCTTATTGTGCCGGTGGGCTCTGTTTTAAGCAAAGTTAATATTGAAAATCCAGATATACAAAACATAAATTAGGGAGTGATTGATTATTTGTATTATAAAATGGTTTTATGCTTTATAAAAAATTTACAAGTCTCCTCTAAATGACAGCTCCCCTAATGCATTTAAAATACAATTTGATTTATAAAACTTCAATTTATATGTGAGTTTTTCATAACAATAGTGAGAAGCAAAGTACATTTATATACACTACTTAATTTTCTCTTTCAGGATTTAAATAAGTGCCTTTGTATTGTATTAGTAAAAGACACTTATGCCAAAATGTTATCTTCTAAGCCACTGATACATAATGTAAATATTGATTCTAAAACATGGATATTCCAGAAAATTTAATTAGTTTTATAATTTTATATTTATATTTTTGAGACTCATCTTTATAATGGATATCTTTAGATAGCACATATATATAGCTATCTTCAGGCCAAAATACTGGGCTCTGTTTCTGCATAAATTTTATTTTTTATTTTAGTATTTTTTCCTTTTTAGCCATAAAGATATATTAATGGTAATTACCGTGTAGTTGGTTTATTTGTGATGTATTTGTTTATACTTATTGTACAGAATCACCTTTAAAAAACGCAACTTCCTGGATTTCAATACTGTTCCTACTGTTTAATATGAGTGATTGTCATTCATATCCTTTATTAGCACTAAGCTCATTGCAGGGAATGGGAGTGATGGGGTAGGACAGAGATCCTGTTTACTGTATATCTGTCCCCCCCCGCCCAGCAAGCAGCATCAAACTTGGCACCTAAGAAGCAAGCAGTTAATAAATATTTGTTGAATGAATGAATAAATGACTGGCTTAGAATTGTCTGGAAGGCTTTCTTCACTCTAGCATGCAATCCAGTATGTTTCTGGAATGTTTAAAATCAAAATGAATTTCCAGAATCTTAAAAATCACAAAACTTGACCTAGCTAGTTTTGCTCAGTGGATAGAACATTAGCCTGCAGACTGAAGGGTCCCAGGTTCAATTCTGATCAAGGGCACCTGCCCTGGTTGCCGGATGGGTCCCCAGAGGAGGGCTTGCAGGAGGCAGTTGTTGATTAATGATGATTCTCTCTCATCATTGATGTTTCTATCCCTCTCTTCCCTCTTCCTTCCTCTCTAAAATCAATAAAAATATTTTTTTTTAAAAATCACAAAACTTTTTTTAATTTCTTATAGACTTTAGTAAAATCATAAAATATAGTCTTTGATGATATGGAAATACTTAGAAAATTAAATCATCTTAGAAGTCAAAAGACAAAGTAGAGAAATTAAAGGGTTATTTCCTTACTCACCAACTGCTGGAGTGAACTAACAAGGCACACAGGTTGACCAAAGTTCAGAATCAAATTAGAGTCTTGTCAATCATGTCCAGATTGAGAAGTCGTACTTTCCAGTGTTTGAATACAAACTTAGCCATAGGTATATTCAGAAACAGTGAAAGCTATGAGTTAAGAGCTAGAAACAAAGGGATTTACCATGTGCCATTTGTAGGGCCAGACATACAGATCTGTTCCAGGCAGGACTAGGAGAGATCACATTCTATTGGCTGAAACCATTTCACTTTGCTGATGTTCATACCCATTACAAGCTGCATGTGAAATAAAAGTGAAATCGCAAAATCCAGCTGTATAATATCAAAATGAAAATCCTAAAATGAGATGTTTGAAAACACTTGAGTGGATAAAGCAAAACAAGGTAATCAGTGGAGAATGTTAGTAAATTAATAAACAAAGTGTTTGTGATTACATTAGAAAATTAAGCTTCAAAGTATATGATGTATTATGCCTTTAAATGAAATAGTCTGGGCCAAACACAAATGATTTCATCTTAAAACTAATATAAATAAAGCACAGATCTAAAAAGTGTGAGAATCTAGAATTAAACCATAATTATTAAGAGAGTCTATAAATCTGAATTCTTCCAGGAG
The DNA here is from genome assembly GCA_011751065.1 of Lasiurus cinereus. NCBI lineage: Eukaryota > Metazoa > Chordata > Mammalia > Chiroptera > Vespertilionidae > Lasiurus > Lasiurus cinereus. Next base: position 5,526,239 of record JAAGEH010000015.1, read on the forward strand.
TCCTTTTTAAAATCATGTGACTAAATGGATATTAAACTATCTTTATTTAAAATTAATGATTTTTCTATGAATAATGGCATTTTACAGTAGTGACTTTACTTTCAGGATAATAAAAACAAATGCTGAAGTAGAATCATACATCAGTAGTTCTAGTCATATAATATAAATAAAAAAACTATCTTAATGGAATACATATACTAATTTACTTTCACAATCATTTCCCAAGTTACCTAAATCTGTATTCTGTATTTATCATTGTACCAAATGAAAGCAGTAACAAGAGGATTTTTGCAACTCTTATATATAAACACTTCATTCAAAGAAGAGTGGTTTCCAGGAGATGTCTCTCAAAGTTCAACTAGCTTCTGTGAAATGTAAAATCTCTGTACATTAATTTTCTCTTAGGTCATTTCAGCCCACCATTTTCAATTTTTATCTAATGGATTTAAATAGGAATTATGATCTCTAATCAAAGAATGAATATGTTAGCTTGTCATTGTAGATATGTAGAGGTTTTAGATGATCTCTAATCAAAGAATGAACATGTTAGCTTGTCACTGTAGATATGTAGAGGTTTTAGGTTGTTAGAGGCATTCTTTTCCCTGAATGCCATATATATATATACACACACACACACACACACACACACACACAATTACCTTCTATTGTTTAAAAACTATTTTGCACCAGTCATTATTAATCTAAATAATTTGTATTTAAGTAATTTCTAATTGAAAGCCTATTACATGAATTGTTTATAGTGACAGACAATATACTATTAGTCATTTTAAAGCTTTAAAAGTAAATTATTAAGATCCACTTCAATCTTCACAGGATAATAAAGGATTATTATGTGCAGTAACCTATTTATGAAAAGGAAACTGTGCTTCTTTCAGACGCCATCAATTGCTTTAATAAGGATTTGAAAAGCTGGACTACTTTATATGCAGCTCACTATCCCAGTTGCATAAGGATTTACAAGAGACAAAACAAAACTATTTTTGTTGCAAAGAAGGGCTGTTTGTTTAAATTACACAATAATGTTTGCATCTAAAATTATTTAAAGGCTAATAAGGCTTCATAAATATTATATAAACTTGTTTAGTTAAAAATCACTTTAACGCTAAAACCAAAACAAAAGACTTGCTCAAACTGACTAGGAAAAATTCCAGTAACACATGCCTAAAAAAGGCAGAAAAAATAAAGATGGTTTAGGTACTTATTAATCTATTTGGAGGTGCAAATAGTACATGATTTGATAGCACCCTGTCTATGCTTCAATGAACTCAAGAGGAAAACCCTACTTTCTCTGAACATGTGAAAATTGAGAATTCTGAGTCTAACTTTTAATCCTAAACAAAAGTAATGCTTACATTTGTCTCTGCTGCCTTGAATTAATAGAGAATTTACTTAGGAAGTTTTAATGTCACCTTTGAAGTCTTCAAGGTATTTAATGGCTCATATGTCTTTATTAAATGAGGTTTGTGGCGGCCTCTACTGGTGTATGTTTATAGAAAATGTTTCAATAGGCAGAAAAAATATTAATTTCAATTGAAAAGTTAGAAATACAGGCTCTATCATTGAAATATATAAAAATATCTAATTTAAAGCACAAAAATATATTACAAGTTGTGTAATGTATTATTAATTAGGAAAATAATCTAAAACATTGACCATGTTAATGTAAAATAATGATTTACAGAAGGGCATTAATTGTTCAATTCACTCTGATATTGGGTTAAATACATTTTATTAATGAATTACTAATCCAGACTGAGGCAGTTTATTACCTCTAGTCCATTGTTAAATTCCCTTAGTTGACTTAAATAAAATCACTTAGAACAAACTTAGCGGAAAGGAAATATTTTACAGTTAAATCTATAAAGTCCTAGAACTAGAATCATTTGATGACAGACTGGTTTCTATAACTCAAGCAAATTGTACATTGACTTAATATAGCTGACATTTTTATCTATTTTACAGTGTTCTATTTTCAAAAATGCAACACATTAAAAATGTTCAGCTTATCAAAGCTAAAAGCAACATATAAGTAATGTACTTAAAGTGCAAAGGCACTTTAACACAAAGAAGTGAGGCCTATTTGCTATACTTGGTAACTAAAGGTGGAAATACCATATATAATTATTTACAGAAGAATTTATAGACTCAAAAGATCTTTGGAGATCTTCTACAAAATACACTAAATAGTTAATTTCATTTGAAAAGCTTGCTTACTTTTTCTTCATTTACTATAGTCTCCTCTTCCCATCCCCCACTGGAAAAAAATCAAAGAAGAGAAACAAAACCATAAACAAAATATATGAAAAAATGCATTGTAGAAACATTCATGTTCAATGATGATTCCTAAGAAGAGAAAGAAAGAGGGAGTTGGGCAGCAGTAAGAGAGAAATAATTTAAAGGAAAGCTTCACCCCATCCCCCACACATTTTCAAAGTCCCCCACTGACAATGGGAAAGGCAGAACACAAACAGGAAAACAAATGTCCTGCTTCCAACAGTTTGAAGCAGCATCCTTTGATGCCTTCTTAGGGTAATAAATGATTTCCCTTCACAGCTGACTAATTGCAGTTTGTTTTTCCAGAACTTCGAGGTAGTCTGGTTCTGATTGTGGCTTAGCTTGCAGTAAAGGGTGGTCAGGTTTTGACTGCCCCACAAAGCATTTCCTGGGAGTTCCATATAAAACGGTTTTATTGATTCTGTCTTGGTTTTGGCGTCGAGATTCATATGCAGGGGCGAACTGCCTTTTAGGTAAGGTACAAAAGTTATAGTGGACGAGTCCTGCACTGGGGAGTTCCTTGACTCGCTCAGCAATATTCTGATAGAGCAGCTCAGGCTCCCTTGGTGTGGCCTGCTTTTCTAGCAATTCAGTGGCACTTATAGTGTAAGCAACAGTGGCTGGCTCATCTTTTTTCTCTTCCAGGTTGCTGTAGCTGAATTCTTGCAGGTTTCGGTAATAGGCCACTGGGTCTCCTTCCTTCTGCATGTAGATGGGGTTTTGGCACATCTGTCCCACAGGTGGGGGGATATAATTGTAGACATGGCCATCTGTTTTATCTTGAGTCTCACTGTTGTAAGACCCATACTGTAACTGAAAGGAACTTACATCTAAGTTGTTGGTATTCCTCGGAACACTTGGCACCCCCTTTCGGCGTTTCAGGACAAAGACGAATAAACCAGCCCCAAAACAGACAGATAAAATAAAGACAACAAGCAATCCTAAGATTAGGACAGAAAGTGGGACTTCAGTGTGTAGTTCAGGATAGGAGCTGGGAGACACATTAAGTGACCGAGGCGTGTTTGTGTTGTGATTCATTGACAGAATAGTTCCTTCTGACAAGTTTGGACTGTCTGGGCAGATAGCCTCCCTCCCCAGAAACTTCAGGATCTCTCCTGCATGCTTAGCAGGAGACTCACAGGTCACCTCATTGATGATGACAGGGGAATTGGCATGCTCTGTCCAGTCCTTTAACCCCATGATATCACAGGTGCAGTCCCATGGGTTCTCTTGCAGATCTATCTGGATAAAAGCTGGAAGCTGATCCAGAACCCCTTTCACAGGCAGGTGAGAAAAATGATTGTTTCTCAGATTCAGCCTGGTGAGGGCTGTGCCCCCAAATATGTTATCAGGCAAGGACCTCAGCAAATTGTTATTCAGAAACAGTAGCTGCAGGTTAATCAAAGCATCAAAGGTTAGCGGCTTAATTTCCTTAATGACATTATATTCTAAATAGAGATACTGCAAGCTGTGCAGTCCATCAAACATAGAAGGATACAGCACTTCAAGGTAATTGCCATTTAGATAAAGTCTGCGTAAACTGGTCAAGTTTGTGAAAGCACCTTCCTGAATGACTGCAATCCTGTTGTTTCCTAAATGTAACAAATCCAAAGAACTATAATCTAAGAGGTCATTCTTATAGACAGTTTGAAGATAGTTCCCTGTCAGGTAGAGTTTCTTTGGACTGGTAGGTTTGGGCTGCAGGTCGGATATATTGGTGAACTTCCTTTCTTGGCAGTTTACATTTAACCCATTGTCTGAGCTCTGAGAGGTGCACACACAGCTACTGGGGCAGGTTAGGGGCACAGGGGACTTGGTCTGGTACACCATGATCGGGCCAAAGCTCTGCCGTTCCTTCGAAACTGTGACCCGGGGAGTTGGCCGATTTCTCATTTTGGGTGGTCTGCTGGCTTTTGGAGTCCTGGTTGGGCTGAGAGCAGGATTCATTGTAGGCCACAGCCTTTGGATGTGTGTGTCAGCATGGCTGCCCCTCTGACTGGAGTCACCAGAACTTTTTCTGGGACAGAGGTCTTGCCTGGTCAGTTGGGTCACATCTTTCCCATGCAATCTAAAGGGAGTTTCACAGACAATCTCTCCCACGAAAACAGTTATGGTGTCCAGCCAAGCCTTGAGAGGAAGTAAGTCACAAGTGCAGTTCCATGGGTTTTCTTCTAGCTGAATCTCCATGATCCCTCCAATATGTTCAAGGACACCAGCGAAAGGCATCACTTTCAGCCTATTTCCTCTCAGGTCTAAGTGGGTCAGCAGGACAAACCGGAACACATTGCTGGGCAGTGACAGCAGAAGGTTGTCATTCAGTATGAGCACTTTGAGCTTATTCAGTTTGCTGAATGCCCCTGCTTCGATGGCACTGATGTAATTATAGTCAGCCTGGAGATACTCCAGGCTTTCAAGGCCCAGGAAGGTGTCCTCCCTCAGCACCTCAAGCTTGTTGTTGTTGAGGTGTAGTCTCTTGAGTGTTTTCAGGCCATTGAATGCTCCAGTTCTGATCTCCTGCAGGCCGTTGTTACCCAGGTGGAGAGTCACTGCATTGGAGTAATTTACAAATTCGTTTGGGTACAGTCGTGTCAGGAGGTTTCCATTGAGGAAAAGCTGGTAGATTCTATACTGGGGAGGCTGGAGCAGGCTGACAGTAGTAAATCCTTTGTTTTCGCAGTTAATATTCAGTACGTTTTCCTTCTCTTCACACAGGCAGCGGATCTTGCAAATGTCTTTGGCAGTTTTGCGACTCTCTGTCTTTAAGAACCCGGCCACCGTTAACACACTGAGGAACCAAACGCTGCTCAGCATCTTTAGGCACCTTTGGGGTCAGCTCAGGTACCTACAGGCAAACCTTGGGGGGAGGGAGCAAGAGCGAGCAGGGTTCAGGGAGAAAGAAACAAGGAAGCCCGATTAAAATGGCAAAACAGCGGGCAGAATGGGAGGAAGGGAAGGAAAGTGCAGGGAGTGAGGGAGTGGACCACATGGCATAATGAAATCACTGCGTTTTTCAAAGCGGTTGCTTTTTCTCAAGGCCTCCCCCTTCCCCCCACCCAGCACACCCACACACGCATCCTGGAACACACATGCTGCGAGTTTCAGCTAGCCCCGGAGTTGTTAGTAACCGAGTTATCCTATTAAATCCAACCCATCTCCTCCTCCCCTGGGGGCATATTTAAGAGATACCGGGCAAGTGACTCGCCCGTTCTGGGCTTGAAGCAGAAATTGCTTTACTTTTTGTTTTAGCTGCGCAAAAAAAGGGGGTTGGAAAATCTGGAGACTGGCAAGGGGAGAGGGGGAGGATAGAAGAGCAAAGATAGCGTGGCGTGGGGGTTACTCACACATCAGGAGAAGACTGGACTCCTCTCCTCTGCAGTCCGCCAGTAGTTTAGCATCTTCAGGAAAAAAGGGAGAGCAAGATAAAAGGAGGCGCCGCTTCCGGGGAGGGGGGGGTGCCCTGCTTTCTGTTGGTTGATTCAATTTGGCTGGGGGTGGATGAGGGGGTTGAGCAGAAATAAGAAATCTGGCAGGCAGCAGGAGAAGAAGAGGAGGGTTGGAGCGCAGGGAAGCTGAGCAGAATCCGACACGGGGTGCGCTTGCGTAGGGGTGGTCGGGGAGCCCGCCGGGTTGGCAGGCGGCGGGGACAGCCAAGCCTAGGTGCGCGCTTCCAATCCAGTGGCAGCCTTAGCAGTGCGCCTAGCAGTTTGAATTTGAGAGGCTTTGCAGGCTCCCTGGGACAGGTCTAGGGTGACGTCACGGGGGGAGGGGACAGGGGACAGGGGAAGGATCTAGAGCGCACTCTGGGGGAGGGAGGGGCAAATGCTTCCCTTCCCAGCTAGTGGTTTTGCAAAGCTCAAACCAGGGTTGGATAGTTTATCCTGAATTAATCCACCTCTAGCAGTTATCCAGACTCCTGGGAAGGGGATCTCCAGCAGGAGCACAATAAAGGACAGGGAGCCACCTAGAGGTTTCCTCCACTTGCCCCTCCCTCATGGCCAGGGGCTCTCATTCCAGATTCCCAATCAGGGGTCCAGATCCTCTTGTCTCTGTCTCTCTCGCCTACCCCGCTCCCCTTGTATGCAGATGCGCCTCTTTTGTACAGGACTGGGGCCCACCTGCCAGCCTCCCAGCTCAAATGCTCTTAGTGCCCGGGTGGGGTGTGTGCACTCAGCAGTGTGTCTCTGTAGGAGGATGAGGAGTTCTCCTAGGAAGTGTACGCTTTACATACAGAGCTTTGTTTCAGTGCTTAAAGAATTACCTTCAGGGTTGTGACTGGACACATATTTGCCTGGATTCAGAAAGCTAGCTCAACATTAGCTTAGGGACTGAGATAAAGAACAAAACCCTTCTCCTCATGAGGTTTACACTTAGATAATGAAGTTTAAATGTGTGCTCCCCCCCCCCCGCAAAGGAGTGAAAAGAGGAATGGGTGCAGAAAGACACTGCCAGGCTGAACCTTAGATAGGAGTGAGAGACCCCAGAAAGGTGTCTAAGCCATCCAGGCTGCAGGCAGGGGCAAGGGAACTAGGAGAACAGAAGACAACAAAGCAGGAAGACTGGCTTCTGAGAAAGAGAAGATTGAAGATGGAGTTCTGCTTGACATCCAGTAGACCTGGGTTCTGATCTAGCTCTGTTGCAAGGTATGTTATTTATTTCTAAATCTTCCCATTTTTATTGGCAAAAGGGATGGACTATGTGGGTCCTTCCAGCTCTGGCATTCAATGGAATTCAGATAATCTTTTCACAGCATTACTAATGGCCAGGTGTTGGATTTTGCCTTCATTATCTCATTTCTTCTTTGTTATCTTAAGGTCCCCTGAACTCAAGAGTCTCTATGTGAAGTCAGTCCATTTGCAACATGTGAATGTTTGCTATTGCCAGGAATTGTCGAGGGCTCTCTCTCAAGGGAAAAAGAAGGAATGAAAGAGAGTGGAAAAAGGAATTGACCAAATTATGTGCCTGTCCCACAAAACATTTCCCTGGGTCTTCAGTCCCAACTTGCTGCAGAGGGAGGCAACACAGAGAGACATTGCTGGGCCAAATTCCAGAGAGATGATCACATAAGCAAACCAAAGCCATCTGAGAAGGGAAAGTTCCCCACTTCTCCCTTCCTCCTTCCCTGTTAAGCTCAGATCCTAGAATTGTTCTCCTGCTTAATCTCTTCCTCCCCAAGAAGAGCTCTGGATAGTTTATAAACTTAGGCACTAAGGCAACCTGTAGCTCTGTCGTTCTGTCAGTCACCTTGGGAATTTTTCTAGGGCTTTCTCCCTTTCTTCTCTTTTTCCTTAGGGGAAGAGCTTTGAAGCACATATCACAATCCTCCTCCCCATTCTGTAATTCTTGCTTGATCTTGGGCAAGATCCTTTCCTTCTGGGGCCTCAAATTGCCCTTCTTTATGCCAAAGGGCAACGTTGAGAGGAGTTGTCCTCAGAGGGGGAGGGGGCCTCACACTCCATTGCAATTGCACCATTAGATGCAAACAGAGTGTTGCAGTGCGACCATGATTAAGCATCCTTTCATAACCAAGGGCCATTTGTTTCGACATATTTCCAAATATGAGATATACATAGTTCCTAGAGAGATATGGTGTACTCATTCAGTCATTCATTTAACAAAAAAATATTAATTAGGTTAATATTTCATTGAAGTAGAAGCCAGCATGAGAGCTGGACAAAAATCTTTGAAATCAAATGCATTTTATAGATGAGGATATTCCTCAACCAGGGAAAATGCTGACTTGCTTAAAGTATAAGCATCTATAAAATTAGAAACAGAACCCAGGAATTCTAAATCCCAGTCCAGCAGCTTTCCAAAAAGCTCACTGCTGCTTAAGGTGAATGAGAGATCTACCAACATTTAAATACAGGTGGTAGTATTTTACCTAAATGTGTTATTTAAAAAAAATGTATTTGAAACATTATATATTAGTTTTAGTTCTCAAATACAGTAACTTCCTTCAAGTACTGTCAATATACTTCTTGAAAACACTCTTTCCATAGGAATTTCAGAGAGAAGGGTGTGTAAATAGATTGGGGGAGCTAGGGAACTTGAAATTCTGGATAATCACAATAAAGGAAATGAGGAGATACACTAGCTGCTGGGAACCACACAGGAGACCCTGAGGTATTGTGCAGATCTTCCCTCCATGGACCCTCTTACCACTCATCCCTCTACTGCCTATCCCTGAGATTCCTCAGCCGCTTTCCCAAACATAGTTATTGACACCAAATTATCCACAACCCTGAAAAAGCACTTTAAGTAAGTTTCATTGGGCCCCGTGTCTCAGGGAAAAACGACCGCAGTACCCCGCTAGGTAAAGTGGGCTTTAAGGCTGTGGTAAGGTGAACTGGGAGCCCTAAAGAGGCAGAGGCGGACACTAAAATAAGGCAGCGGCTCCCTCTCCTCCCTAAGGCGAGGGAGGCAAAAACTGGGACTCAGTGACCTCACTCTCACTCGCATTGAACCAAGTAGTCTGGCACCAGTCATCAATGCTTCCCCAGGGTGCGGTAGGTGCGGCGGTGTGCAACCCACGTCCACCCTGCCGCTCGCCAGGCCACCGGGGGCTTAAGAGGAGGAGTCCCTAAGCCTGCAGTGGTGTGTGGGGAGATTCAAGAGTCTGTCTGCGGCCTCTTTTCCTTTCCTACCCACCGGCCCAATCCTCACCAAATACCATTTCCCAAGGACTCTTCAGGGCGACCCGGGGACTAGGCATGCAGGACATCGCCCAGCCATGGGACCTCCACCCACTAGCGCATTCCTACCTGCTCTCCCCATTGCTGCTAGACGCCAGATGCCAGCGTGGGGCCCATTGCTGCGAAAGCCATCGGCACTTCCCTTGCTTTGGGACCTAGCCGGCTCGTGGGCCGCCCGCAGCAGCGGCGGTGACCGCGGGGGCTGCGCGATGTCCCGAGCCTGACCACACCCTCACGGTCAGTGGGGGAGCCAACCCGGGGGGTAGGGTTGGGAGGTGAGGGCGGCCTTAGCGCTAAGTCGCAGGCGGTAGGCGCTCTGTCCTCCCACGCCGTTCCCTCCGCTAGGGGAAGCAGCCACGAAGGGGGCAGGGACCCATCTGAGCCCGCTAGCCTACCGGGGGCCGCGGTGTCCCCCAGTGCTCAGAACTTACCCAGTGAGCGCGCCTCCCAGAGAGGCGCCCACAGCATCTGCGACCAGGGAAGGTGCGGGAGGCAACACAGCCTGGGACCAGCGCAGCCAGTGAGCGAGCGCAAGGCTGCGAGCGCCAGCGGCGCCCCCCGGGCAGGCAGATTCCCACTGGAGAGGCTCGCCGCTGGGCAGGGCTTCCAGCAGGAAAGAGGGAGGGAGTCGAGGGGGAGGAGTGAAGCAGAGCTGGAGGGAGCGGGAGGAGGAAGAGGGAGGAAGGGATGGTGGCCCCTCTCCCACTGATCAATCACTCTGCAGATCAAAAGTCCCCGCTGTGCAACCGGGAGGAGGTGGAGAGAAGATAAACCAGCCCCCAGAGGAGCTGCTACTCCATTTCTCTGACAAGCCCCGTGGAGCGCTGTTCATGCTGTTCATGCCTCTTGGCCCCTCGCACCTGGAACTGTGCCCAGTCCTTGCAGCTCCTACCGTGGGCTGCGGCTCAGATTCAGTCAAGGGAAATAAGGATGGCACTAGGTCGGTACCGAAGCCAAGGGGAGATTAAGACCACTGGGTGGAAGTTATGGCAAGTGCAAGAGCAGCCTGCTCTCTGACCTGAACACCCTCTGGGCGGGCTGCCTACTCTAACTAGTATGAGCTCAGCTATTGGAGGTTGCAGGCAGATATTTAAGGACCTCTTTGGAGGATGGTAAGCAAGGAATTTCCATAGAATATGCGGCTGAGTTAGACTTATGCCAATGTGTTCACAAAAGCAAACCCTTAGCATCATTCCAGTCCCTGTTTTGATTCTTTTTCTTCTTTATGACTTTGTATCTGTTATACTTTTTGCCATTCTCCCTTCCTGATTCTCCTTTCTTTTTCCACTTAAAGTAATCTCCGTGGTTGTGACTCAATTAAAGGAAGACTCTCAGTGAAATAATCACTGTAGTTCAAGAGGTAGTTGTGGTTTTTGCCAAGATTAGTATAGCTCCCTTTAAGACATACCTTTCCTAGGGCCTCTCTCCCACTCTCCCAGGGGATACTGGATGGATGAAGGAGGTTGTAGTTTATTAACCTAAACCAGAGTAAGGAGTTTATTTGATGACACCAAGGTATTCACCTCAGTCTTGCAGTATAGTGTCTTTAAAGTTGTCACTATCCCATGTCCTTCTCAAACCCCTTCCAGAGTCTGGATGTTCCCCAAATCTCGGGAATATCCACAAGCTTGATGGCAGACAATAGAAGACGTGGTGGGAGGAGAGGGGTGCAAAATTTAGTTCTCTTGCTAATGAATTCCTGTTGAGGTTTGTCTGATTTCAAGGTTATTTCCTTCTTATACATTTAAACCAGGTTCTCACAGCACTGACTTCCACCTCATTCTTATCCTTATCCTGGGGAATCTTTTGCGCTTCCTCCTTCTCTTCTTGGCTCTCTTTTAATAATGGAAGGAGACAATGCTGGGCCTTCTTAAAGGAAAATTACTGATAATTTTATATTTTGAACATATGCAGAGTTTACCTTAGTACTACTCCAAAGAACAATCTCTTATAGTAATCATATCTCTGACGTTTTAAGGATCATTGGTGTTGCTTTTACTTCATTCCTGAGAAAAACTTTTTGAGATTTTACTGTCAGTCAGATAAACAGTTTCAGGACACAGTTCTCACATGTGTACATGGTCAGGCTATTTCCAGTTACATACTCAGAAGCATTGTCCTGTTTTACTAATACCCTTATTTGTGTAAAGCATATCACTGTGATGTTTACTACAGACTATAGCAGTAGCCTAGGCACATTATTACTAACTGCAGACACTTAATACTGTATCTTCTCTGTCTTTATATCATTTCAGACCATCTCATATTTTACTGTAGCTATTTAATGGGTGCTATAAACAACCACAAAACACAGAGCCATGAGTCCATTCACAGGCAGAAATAATGAGATAGTCAGGCTGAATAAAAGGAGACAGTTTACTGAGAAGGTGGTATGTCTCTAGCTAACAGGAACACACACAAAAGCAATAACTTGTATACAGATAAGATGAGGAACATGGCATCGATGATAAAAACTGGTATTTTATTTTGATCCAGTTCAAAAATGTATAATACAACATGTATCAATTTTACTTAGCCCCATGTGTTTATCAGCCTTCATAAAATCATTTAGAAACCTGCCTTTCCACAATGAATTACACTGATATTAGATAAAATGAGAGTGCAGACTTCTTTTTGTTAGCATCAAATGTGAAAGTAGGGGGGTAGTTATTTTGAAGGGTGTCCTGAATGCACACATACACAAAATGATGAGCAATACAAAATTTTCTATGAGGGTTGCTGTATAGATAATTGCAGAAGAGAGCTGGAAGCTTGTGAGAGTTTTCACTGTATCAATTTATTTGAAAACTGTTATATACTGACTTTTCTAAAAGTTTCTGTGCATTTTCTTGATATAATTGAATATCAAAGGCATGCATATCAATTTACTTTTGTTAATTAATAAAAATGGCATAATTGATGTGTTGGTGTAGTGGCATTGTAAATGCATCTATATATTTCTGTCCTGTTCTCTATTGATAAGTTCATATCACTTAAGGGCTTAAAGATTCCTGATAGCAACACTACTGAGGATATAAAGAAATAAAATTAAATTTTGCTTGTGATTTGTAATTTTATTCTCTGATTAGGAGAAAATCAGATATTTCATCTAGGATGAATATAAAAAAGACATGTGCGTACATTTCTAGGATGATGGAAATGTTGTCCTATTACTATGTAATACATAGTTTGCATAAGATTGTTGTTTCTCCATCTTTCCACACCTAGCCCAACCTGGAAAACTTTAAAAAATAAAAAATATACAAAGTAGGAACCTCATGCAGAGCCATAAATTCTAAGACAGATGTGAGGTATTTTCAGAGAATACTGTCAGTTTTCAACCAAATGTTTCAAAGAAGACTTCAGAGAGAGGAGGACAAATTTTTAAATAAGGAGATTCAACACAGAAGGCACACTGTTAAGACCAGTAATTATACTTTAAAGGCTATTGTAGACTTTGGTTCTGTGATGCTGTTGAATGTGTAGATTTTTTAAAAATTTAATTCACTTTTTTATTATCATTTTGCAGGCAGGTTGGTTTGGTTGGAATAGTGCTAGGCCAGGGCTCAGAATAGTTTGTCTTTTAATCAAATACGTGTCTAAACCCTTAGAAACCAACAGCCTGGGTTCAACTCTACCTATGCTTCATATCAAACAGGCACTTAATGTCTCTCAGCTTCCCCACGTGTCAGACTGCATACTAGAACCTGACATGTACAGTCAGTAAAGTCCTTGAAAATTGTGAAGTGGAATACATATGTGAGAGGAGAACTAAAAATGAGGGATTCCTAGTATCACTTTTTAAAATAAGTAAATTATACAAAACAACGATTTTAGTGAAAAAAAACAACAATGTTTTAATTTAAATCGGATACTAAAATCAGGATTAGAAAGTTATTTATGATTCTGATTTGAGCTGTATGATGACAAGCATTCAAATGAAAACTTTAAAACATTCCATATTTTCCTTAGTTTTTTTCCAAATAGTTGGATATATGTATATATCAATGTTTCTCAACTTTGGCACTATTAATGTTTTGGACCAGATAATTATTTATTGCAAGGGTCTGTTATGTGCAATATGGGAAGTTTAGCAGCATCCCTGGCCTCTACCACTTTCCAGTAGCACTAGTATCTATATTTATATATCTACTAGAGGCCCAGTGCACGAAGCTCATGCACTAGGGGAGGCAAGGGTGTCCCTCATCCTAATCTGCACCTTCTTGCAGTCCAGAATGTTTTGGGGGATGTCCGACTGCAGGATTAGGCCTGATCCTGGTATCTGGCAATCTGGGATCCCTTTCTCCTTACTGCTCAGCTCACTGCTCCTTAGTGCTTCCATGGAGGCAGAAGAGGCTCCCACCAGCCATGAGCCCGGCTTCTAGCTGAGTGGCGTGCCCCCTGTGAGAGCACACTGACTATCAGGGGGCAGCTCCTGTATTGAGCACCTGCCCCCTGGTGATCAGTTGCATCATAGTGACCAGTCATTCTGGTCATTCCACCATAATGATTTCTTAGGCTTTTATTATATCTATTTATCTATATCTATATATCTATATCTATATCTATCATCTATATGTATCTATACAGCTGTTATATGTATACATATGTTTTTGTGTGTACATATATTATACATGTGTATATATATATATATATATGTATATGTGTGTAAATATATTATGCTTATTTAACACTTCAATAAATGGAAGGGACATAATGTACATTTTGACTCAATGACAGAACCAGAGCATGATCTCAGGCTCCCTGTTGCCCTGTAGCCTGTGACCTCTTATGCTCCAAGTACCATGAATGGAGACAAGCAATGTACACTACTGCTGATCTTTATGAAGAAATATATTTTACATCATGACCAAGGGCATAGTCATGAGTTGAAACAATTTCTGAAACAATATTATCTTTGTCATATCCATGTACCCTGAGATATTCTATTGTAGTTGAATTTTAAAATGGCTGCCTGAGGCCTACAAAATTGATTTTATGAGTTACAAACAGATTGTATCTCACAGCTTGAAAACCACCTACATGCTGGATTTATCAAGGGAGGAAGGAAAAAATGGGGCAAAACCAAGAAAATGGCAGGAAAGGAAAAGGAGAAGTATATAAATTTTTAAAAATTTAAAATGCACATGTGGTGCAAAGGTATGTAGAAAAATGTATGGCATCAACCAATTGTATCAAGCATCACATAACTATGGCACCTATTTCCTGAGGGTTCTAGATCTCCCTCTTGTTGATTGAGTCAAATGATTTATCAATAAGAACCATATTTATATTTACTGCACTTGGGAACAAATATACATGGCAAAAGCCTTAGATTTTATAGATAAGGCTTAAGACAGCATTAGTAACTATTTCATTTATCTTGACACATTCCATCCTATTAATCTCACTGCAATTGGAAGTTGGTCTGGAGTTAGAAGCTAATGTGTTAAGGAAGAAACCACATTTATTTAGTTTGACATTGCATGTCATTGGAATAATATAATGCAGTTGAGCCTCTGGACAAAGTTCTGTTGGTTTTAGTTATGTATTTATGTTTAGCCAGTATAAATATATGGTAAACTATGGGATGTGGTAGAGGGTTTAGTGCTGACTCTGCTGGAACATTCAAAAGTGTCTGCACACAAGATGCCCAGTTCTCAAGGGTTATATCCAAAAGAGCAGCTACTAAAGATTTGCATTAAGTATTTTGTGATTTTTTTAAAAAGTCACCATTTATTAAGAGGACTGGACTATTAATATTAAAAAATGTCAAGGATGACACATTCCAGATCTTCCATGAATTTGTTATTTATACAAAATGAAGCAGGGTTTAGAAACTATGGGTTCTGAGTGGAGGAGCATGAAATCTAGAAAGTAAATAAAATCATTTCCTAGGAAGAGATGAATGCAGCATTTAACTCTCATTGCAAATCAATGAGGAGAATGTATTTTTTTTACCTTGAATCTTGATGATTTATTACCCATATGTGATTTCAGTTCTTTGTTTCCTTCCATTTTTCAACTCCTAGGAAATTTCCTAAGTGATATTACAATGACACTAAGTACACACCCCTATTCACCTGATTATTTCAGATGGGGCCACCTCTAAGTCAAATGTAATGGCCCCAGGGCAATTGTAAAACAACTTTTGCATCTGTCTGTGGTAGTGCTGTGGTTCCTAGGTAAAATAAAAATTAAAAAAAAAGAACCTTCAAATTTCATGGTACTTTTGATAACCCAAATCTGCCCAAAATTCTCTCAGAAAAATAGCTTGAAGTCTATTTGGGATGGAGGAACCATATGAAGTTTCTCTAATGTATCACTTTGGGGAAATCCCAGGAAACCATGACAAAACTAGAGGCATAATAATCACCAGATCTGTCCCTCACCCTGGGCATCAAAGTAACTCAAGTACAGTAGTAGAGTCAGTATCACTTTATTAATATTTTGCAAAGAAGCAAAAGCAAGCTCATTTTTTTCTACACATCATTGCTCTAGAATAATGAATTCAGTATGCTGAACCTTTAGCGCTTTATATATAGATCTAGTTGGTACAGCTCAGAAAATGACACCATTTGAATCAGACAACTTATTTACATTTAAATATATTGAATTGTTTTATTTAAATACATTTTTCAATAGAAATACTAACATTTATGAAGACAAGTGCAGTATTACTAAGTGGTAAATGTAAGTTATTAGTTGCAGCAAGAAAGGGCAATTGTCAAATTAATGGATGTTCTACTTACAATTTTTATAAAATATAATCACTCAACCTAAGTAACTCCTATCTCTTGAATGCAAATAAATAGTACATAACAATTTTGGATAAGCCTGAGTCCCTACTAAAACATTCCAGTTGCTCAGAATTCAAATATATAGGCCTTACTCAAGGGTCTGAACAGAACCACTATGATTTACATGAACAATATTGGAGTATATAGGCAAAAATGAAAGTGTTCATTTGTTACTCCTGCTATGGCCAATAGCCAAACTGTCTTGAGCTCTAGAGATGATATCTATCACAGGCCACCCTGCTTCATTAAATTATACTTCACTGATTTTTAACTAAGTGGTTTACTTAAAACACTAATGAAACATAATACCTACATGGAGTTAAATTACACAATTTTATCAAATGTTACTATTAATATGAAATAGCACCTTAACTGAAAAAAATATACTAAGATATATTAATATACCAAAGCATTCTATGTAGAAAGAAATAAAAAAATGCAGGAAAGTAGGAAGAGTGATAAATAATTGCAAATCTACGAAGCTTCTTTCATTCATGTTCAATTATCATTCATTGAGATACCAAAGTAATTAGTTATCTTTAAGAATTTTTCTACTTGCAAAATGTTAGTGATTATTTTGAGAATTGTTGTTGGCTAAAAGCACCTGATGGCCTAAGAATCTCTGTTTTGTGTATAGGCCTGCTGCTTTCTTTCATACCTTCTTCGCTCCTTCTTTACTTTTAAAGTTGGTTCAGGATTTTTTTCATACACTATTAAATGTTGTGTGTTTTTTTTCCCAAAGAAAACTAGCTTTGCCTGTGTGACTTTGGATAAGTCACTTCACATTTCTGAGCCTTAGTTTCCCCTTCTATAAAATTAAGATGTTGGACTAGAATTGGTCCTGCAATTTGCATCAGATTCCCTTGAGAGTCCTATAAAAATACCATGTCCAGAATCTACCTTCAGGAAATTCCATTCAGTTAATCTAGGATGGGGCCCAGAAATCTGCCTGCTTACCAAAGGCCCAGGAATTATGGATGCTGGAGGTGCCCACAAACCACATGGTAATGCACACTAAATCTAAATCCCTCTCCAGCTCTACCATTCCCCTATACTATAGGCAGCAGTCTATATCCTGAGAAAATGATTCTTGAAATGGGCCAACACCACATAAAAGTTTCTACAATAAAAATGTCATCTTGATTGCTATTTTTAATGAATTTCCCATGGATTAGGGCAGTGGTCAGCGAACAGTGGCTCGCAAACCACATGCAGCTTGCTAGTTGCGGTTTGCCACTCTGTTGACTAATGAGTTTGCTGACCACTGGACTAGACTAAAAGTTACCATGTAGTTAGAAGCTGTGAGGATTAGACAATTGCAGCATATTGTGTGCAAAGAGGTAAAGGGCAGTATAGGGCAGTGGTCGGTAAAACTGAGGCTCTCGAGCCGAGGTTTGCCACTCTGTTGACCAATGAGTTTGCTGACCACTGACTTAGACTCTCGATACCAATAATTACAGGCTGTCGTTGTTCCTTGTGAGTAAGCCCTTATCCCAGTGGTATAGGGAATGGTAGAGCTGGAATGGGATTTAGATTTAGTCAGCATTACCATGTGGTTTGTGGGCACCTCCAGCATCCATATTCCCTGGGCCCTTGGTAACAGGCAGATTTCTGGGCCTCATCCTAGATTCACTGAATGGAATTTTCTGAAGGTTGATTCTGGACATGGTACTTTTATAGGACTCTCAAGGGAATCTGATGGAAATTGCAGGACCAATTCTAGTCCAACATCTTCATTTTATAGAAGGGGAAACTAAGGCTCAGAAATGTGAAGTGACTTATTCAAAGTCACACAGATAAAGCTAAGAATAAACTCGGATCTCGGAACTCCTATTTAAACACCACAGCTTGATTGATATTTTGTTAGTTTAGTTTTAGAATTGCATTTTTTCATTGGTAATCTGTTAAAATTTAATGCAGCACAATACACTCTGCTTATGAACCATGTTACATTATGCCCATAAAAAGTGGCTTCTTGGTCAACCACATGAAGTGATAAAATTTTATTTTATTTTTTTCTGATCTAATTAGCATATTATGCTTTTATTATTATAGATATTTATTTATGAAAGAGCACACATCATGAATATGAAGCTGATGGATTTTCACAAACTTTGTGTTAAGTGTCCAGATCAAGACACAGGACAGTACCAGTCCCCAGAAGTCATTTAATTCCTCTTCCAGTTACTGCCATCCCCCACCAAAAGTAACTATCATCTTGATGTCTAACTCCCTAGAAGGGTTTTGCCAATCTTTGTGCCACATATAAATGCAGTCCGATGACATGTAGTATATTGTGTGTGGTTTATTTTGTTCAATGTTATGTTTTCTTTTTTTACTTTTTTATTGTTTAAAGTATTACAAATAGTAGTACATGATCATAAAGCTGAATTCAACACAGAAGTTTTCCCCCGGCATAGTGAAAATGCCGAGACAAGGGAAGGGATTACAAACAAAAGAAATGGAGGAAAATAAACGACTGGATATAGAGTTCAAAACCACGCTTATAAGGTTTTTCAAGAATATGCTAGAAAAGATGGATAAATTTAGTGAGACCCAAGAGGAGATGGAAAAGATCCAACTAAAGATAAAAAAAAGACCAACTAGAAATTAAACATACACTGATTGAAATAAAAACTATTATACAGAGTCCTAACAGCAGACTAGAGAAAGGCAAGGATCAAGTCAAAAATTTGAAATATAAAGAAGCAGAAAACATTCAACTGGAAAAGCAAGAAGAGAAAAGAATTCAAAAATGTGAAGATAATGTAAGGAGCCTCTGGGACAGCTTCAAGCGTACCAACATCAGAATTGTGGGGGTGCCAGAAGAAGAGAGAGAGCAAGATACTGAAAACCTATTTAAAGAAATAATGACTGAAAACTTCCCACATCTGGTAAAAGAAATAGACTTACAAGTCCAGGAAGCACACAGAACCCCAAATAAAAGGAATCCAAAGAGGACCACACCAAGACACATCATAATTAAAATACCAAGAGCAAAAGACAAAGAGAGAATATTAAAAGCAGCAAGAGAAAAACAGTTCATTACCTACAAGGGAGCTCCCATACGACTGTCAGCTGATTTCTCAACAGAAACGATGCAGGCCAGATGGGATTGGCAAGAAATATTCAACGTGATGAACAGCAAGAACCTACAACCAAGAATAATCTATCTAGCAAAGCTATCATTCAGAATTGAAGGGCAGATAAAGACCTTCACAGAGAAGAAAAAGCTAAAGGAGTTCATCAACTCCAAACCAGTATTATATGAAATGCTGAAAGGTACTCTTTTAGAAGAGGAAGAAGAAAAAGGTAAAAGACAAAAAATTATGAACACCAAATACATATCTATCAACAAGTGAATCTAAAAAATTAAGTGAACTAAAAATTTGATCAACAGAATAAACTGGTGAATATAATAGAATCAGGAGCACAGAAAGGGAGTAGACTGATAATTCTAAGGAGGACAAAAATCATAAAGCATCAAACAGACTGTGAAATTACAGCAGAAAGATTAAAGTTAGGTGAGGTAAATAAGTGATCAATCAAAGGACTTGTATGCATGCATATAAGCATAACCAATGATCACAGACACTAGGGGGTTGGGGTATGCCTGGGAGGAAGGGGGGCAATAGGGAGATATGTATAAAAATCAATAAAAATTAATAAAAAATTAAAAAAATTAAAAAAAGAAAAAAAGAAAAAAAATAGTAGTACATATGTCTCCTTTTTTTTATTCCAAATTGACCTTTCCTCAGCCTCTCTTACCACCGGCACATGCCCTCTGAAATTATACTTTCAAACTCTTTTAACACAAAGTTTATTGCTATTTATTTGTGGTTTGAATGATAAACTATATAAAGTATAACAAAATGGCTCATAAATACTTATTGGAAAAATAATAAGCACAGACCTCTGCATTGAGTCTGAAAATATTTACTTTATTATTGTCATATAGATGATACAATCTCAAATTCACTGGACTTTGAAGTAGCTTACATTTCATGTTATCATTTACTAGGTCTACTGAATAATTTTGAAAATATTGTTGGGATACCAAGGTTATAGCAGTTTTTTTTTAAAATTTGACTTTCTTTTTCATTTAAAAAATTTTAGTAAAATTATATAAACCCTTTAGAATAGGGAGGCAGAAAATGTTATCTTGAAGCTCTCTTGACCTATAAGTGTCAACTTCAAGAAAATTTCTGCTAGAAACTTTTGAAGATAAAATAGAACATCTAATTAACATTTAGAAGAGAAAGATATATATCCATTTCAAGTAACCCGACCTGGATTTCAGCAGCAGAATCTCTTCTTGACACATTTGTAACTCATTTTAATTCCTAATAGGCACTATGTGTACACACCCAAAGCAGAGTGAGATTTGACCTCTCAAAGTTACAAAGGTTGACTAACTTAAAATTAAATAATATTTTGTGAAGATATATTCATTTGGTATGATATAATACTGTATCAAATGCATGTGATTGACTAGCACCCATTATTTTCACAGGAAATTGGGTGATTTCATGGGTATGTGGACAGTAGAAAGTATGCGGGCTTTGGAATCATATAGAGTTAGGTTTGAATCCAGCTCACCCATCTAACTAGGAGTTCAAGTATGGGGCAAGTTATTTAAATTTTCTGAGTATCACTTTCCTCCTTTGTAAAATCTGGATAATTGTGGGGGTTTTTGTGAGAAACATAGACAAAAGATATAAACTATTTCCTAAGGTGCCTAATATTTAGTAGCTGAAGAAAGAAACTTATTCTCTTTTTAGTGGCCTTAGCTTGGTCTGTAAAGTAAGAAACCTGAAACACTAATCAGAAAGAATATATACATCCCTATGTTCATAGCAGCCCGATTTACAATAGCTAATATTTGGAAACACCCCAAGTGGCCATCAATAGATAAGTGGATAAAAAAATCTGTGGTACATTTACACAATGAAATATTATGCTGCTGCAAAAAAGAAGGATTTTTTACCCTTTGGAACAGCATGGAGGGACCTGGGGAGTATTATGCAAAGTGAAATGAGCCAGTCAACCAGGCTGGCATGGCTCAGTGGATGACTGTCCACCTATCAACCAGGCAGTCATGGTTTGTTTCCTGGTCAAGGCATATACCCAGGTTGTGGGCTCAATCCCTACTCTAGGGTGTGCAGGAGGCAGTCAATCAATGATTCTCTCTCATCATTGATCTTTCTCTGTATCCCTCTCCCTTCTTCTCTGAAATCAATATTTTTTAAAAAAGAAATAAACCTGTCTGAGAAAGACAAATATCATATGATATCACTCACATGTGGAATCTAGTGAACAAAATAAAATGATGAGCAAAATAGATACAGAGACATAAAAGCATGGAACAGGCTGTTGAATCTCAGAGGGAAGTTGGGAGGGGAGAGGAGAATGAGTGGATGGGAAGAGATAAAGCAAACTTATATGCATATATTTATAACCATAGACATAGGAAATAGGGTGGTGAAGGCCTGGAGCAGGGGTGGGTTGTGCTGGAAGGGGTCAATGGGGAAAAATGGGGACATATGTACTATTTTCAACAATAAAGATTAAAATACGTTTTAAAATAAAGACCAGATAAAAATTTTGTCTGCTTGGGAATTTTGTATCAATCTATATATATAAAAGCCCCAAGGACCAAACAACTGCAAGACTGAATGTACAAACAACCAGTCGACCAGTCGGCTGGTTGACTAGTCACTATGGTGCGCCCTGACCACCAGGGGGCAGATGCTCAATGTAGGAGCTGCCCCCTGGTGGTCAGTGTGCTCCCACAGCGGGGGCACCACTCAGCTGACTGACAGGTGCCAGATGCAGAGCTCATGGCTGGGGAGTACCACTGTAGCAGCATGAACCTCTCCCTATTGGGACTGACTGGGTGCAAGCCCTTGGCAGGTGCAGCAGGGCTGGGGTGAGTGGGAGCAGTAGGCAAGAGTGGCAGGCAGTGTTGGACTGCTGGTTTCTGCCCAAACCCCTCAAGCCACACAGAAAAACCCCACTGGTGCATGAATCCATGCACTGGACCTCTAGTATCAAAATAAATCACTCTGGAATGTTGAACTAGCATTAGTAAAGTGACAAATAAAGCCTGTTTTTACAGTTTGTCAAAAGGGCATTAATTGAATTTTTTGGATTGTTTGAATGCAGGCTACACTGAAGTTTATCTTTGTACTATCTAAAAAAATCTTCAACAAGTCTGCAGAGTAATTATTATCTTACTTTAGAAAACAACTGCTTTCTAATTGAAAGTTGGCAGCTTCCTATATTCATAGAAACAGTTAATGTACTGATGCTAAATGTTTTTTTTTAAATCAATTTACTAAAATAGTCTGGCAAGACCTTATTATTGTTACTTAGTGTAGTGAGGTGGTCCAAGACTGAACCTTAATATTTCTGATTCCTTGATGACTGGCATCTAGGATAAAAACTGACTTACAAAAATGTGGGAAATTGCTTCCTGGGGCTGGAAGAGTGAAAGTGGGAATGTGCCTTGGGAGTAGATAGTCTTTCACTTTGTTCTGGAAGGGATTAATTGAGAACTTTATTGACTTGCAGAAGTAAGCTAAGTACTTGTTCTTTGTCCTCTGATATTGGAAGTAATCTAAGTGTAAATAATTCCAAGTAGAATGCTAACTGTTCCAAATACTAAAAATGTTTACTTTTAGTTAGGTTGGAAGAATTGTAATCCAAGCCTTAATGTCTATCTAGGGATTTTTCATTTCTTCTGGGATACCCTGGGACAAGAACTTGAAAGCCTTGGAACTGGGGAGAGAGAGAGAGAGGTGCTATATAGAAGAAACTCTAGCAGCTGGTTATAAGAGACCTTCCATATTGGGGTGTGTCTTATGAATTTGGGGTGCAAAAATATTTCGTAATTCATTGTAACATTCTGATGAAATTA
This sequence comes from Lasiurus cinereus, assembly GCA_011751065.1. Taxonomy (NCBI): domain Eukaryota; kingdom Metazoa; phylum Chordata; class Mammalia; order Chiroptera; family Vespertilionidae; genus Lasiurus; species Lasiurus cinereus. The sequence continues at coordinate 5,548,945 of JAAGEH010000015.1, forward strand.
TCAAGTTTCCAGCAAAATGAGTTAACCATCACAACCAGGTTTCAGATTAGTGTTAGTTTTGAGAACTGGAGTGGGTTGTTGTTTATAGGTAACTAGATGGACCAAAGTCCACAGTGATCCAGAGAAACTAGGCAAAGCATTTTGGAGCCAAATGTCAAACAGAAAAAAATAGGAGAGAGAGATTTATACTCTCCACTAATAATTTGAAATACACAGGATAACTAACTGTATTCCTCATGGTCATCTAGAGTGAGATCTTAAGTTATTTCACTTACATATTCAATTAAGTAGATTCCTAAAATGCTATTAGGTTTCCATAATAATACAACTGTTATTTCTGTTGAGTGTCTGCATTATTCTATTTCTTATTTAAGACATGTGATAAACATGATCTCATTTAATACTCATAACACCTGAAAGTCAGCTTTATCGTTATTAACAAAAGAGGTGAATGCTTAGAAATATTTTTATTGGAAGTTTGTCATATTTTGTGTTCTTGTAAAAAAAGTATTTTTCTTTACGTTCCCCTGCCACTAGCCACACTGGCTTTCCTTTCAATTAACATGAATTGGTGACATTTTGGTAGTCAGATTATGACAAAACTTCCATGAATTATTTTTTTCTTTTTTTAAACATATTTTATTGATTTTTTACAGAGAGGAAGGGAGAGAGATAGAAAGTCAGAAACATCGATGAGAGAGAGACATCTATCAGCCGCCTCCTGCACGCCCCACAGTGGAGATGTGCCCACAAGCAAGGTACATGCCCCTGACCGGAATCCAACCTGGGACTTTCAGCCTGCAAGCCGACGCTCTATTCACTGAGCCAAACCGATCTCGGCTCCATGAATTAGTGATCAATAGTTTTATTTGCAGGAAGGACTTAGAAATATTTCTGCTATTCCAGAGTTTTAAAAACATAACAATTATACTTAAAATATACATTGGAAGAGTTTTTATAGCTTGTAGTTAAACTGAACTTTATAAAAATAATAGTATATTTCCTTTGGAATCATGATACAAAATAACAATGAGAATATTGTGTTCAATACTCTAGTATTAAACGATGTAGTTACTGTATTCACTAATGATCTACGTGATTTAAATTTTATCATCGTGTTCCAGTAGAAGTAGAGTGACTGTTGCTATTACACTATACTTTATGCAGACTTCCTAATGCAGCAAAAATAAATGCAGCAAAAATAAAAGGCTATATTAATAATGGATACTAAAGGCAGAGAAGCTCTTAATGGTGAGCAATATTACATTTACTGAGTCTGCTGCTTTTCTTAAATTTATGTTTTTACTACTTTGTTAATATTTTTCTATAGAGGGTTTAATACTTATTTCTTCTTTATTTTCTTCCTTAACAAATTAGATGGTTGAATATTATATAAAGAAATGCCCTCAAGTGTAAGTGGAAACACCTGGCAATAAAAGTAGATTGGCTTTTTAAAAAATATGTTTTTACTGATTTTTTAATTAATTAAAATAATTTTAAGAGCGAAAAACTGTCCCTTGGCTGCCTCATGCATGCTCCCTAGTAGGGTTCAAGCCTGCAACCCAGGAATGTGCTGTGACCCTTGACCAGGAATTGAACTGGCAATCTCTTGGCGCATGGGATGACGCTCAACCAAATGAGCTACACCAGCCAAGGAAGATTGACTTTTCTTAAAATTAGGAAAGATACTTAGTCATTCAAAAAAGAGAGCTAGTTGATTACAAAAGAAAGTAGAGTGTAAGCTTAAATCAGCTCCTTGAGAGATCTTTTTCATATGCACAGTGGTACATAGTTCAGCTAGTGAATTGGTATGATTTAAGAAAAGACTGGGTATAGTATTCATTTTTGAAATATATTTTTATCGATTTCAGAGAGGATGGGAGAGGGAGAAAGAGATAGAAACATCAATGATGAGAGAGAATCATTGACCTGTTGCCTCCTGCACACACACACACACACACACACACACACACACACACAATGGGGATTAAGCCTGCAACCAGAGCATGTGTCCTGACTGAGAATTGAACCATGATCTCTTGGTTCATAGGTCAATGCTCAACCACTGAGCCTCTGCAGCTATAGTATTCTTATCATTTTTCTTCCCCCAATCCCTTCTAACTTTCCATTAAATAGTTTCTTAGGATGCTCCTGAAGTTATATGTCCAGTGTAAGACAGCACTGCAGCCTGCCACGTCAATGAGGATTCAAGCAGGAGAGAGTGATACTTAAGCTGCTTGGAAACAGAGTTTAAGCTAGAGGCGCAGTCATACAGAGAGTTGGTTGGGACACAGGTCCTGGTAGAAATTGAAGTTTTGTTCTTAGATGGAGGTGAGACAGTTTCAAATGATTTGTCAGATTCAGACATGATCCCAAAGACTGGGAAGGATCAGTAGATAGGAGATTGTCATGCTGAGCATAAGACAGGAATGAGGAACACAAGGAGCCAGACTTTGGGATTAGGATACTGATTCCAACAGGACTACGTAGTTTCTAATGAGTCTTGAAGCTACTCCAGAAGCTTATAGCAAAGTCAGCATCCTAGGACTGACTGTTCCTAATCTTCAGACAGGGAAGGAAGCTGGAACACTGTCCTCTGAGAAGGCCCCAATACACATAGCATATGATAATACCGCACTATCTGGTTGTATATTGGCTGTGTTGGGTTTGAGAGAGTGTTTGTATACTACCTGGCTACTAATACATTCACAGGCTCATTGCCATCTTATTCACAAACTTCTCAACCCAAGATTCTAACTTCCTCTTCTCTCTGAGGTCTTGACAGCTAGATTCCTCAAATCATTTAAAGATGCTATGTTGAGCCAAATGGTATCTGTCTATGTAAAAAAAATGTATTAGCAGTATCTCTGGTAATTGTCTACTAGCATGTCTTCTCTATCTCTATTACAAGGCCCTATACAAATGTCAACAAATATTGATTGTCTTTTAGATAAACTGATGTGTAGTTGGCACTGTGAAGGATACAAAAAGGCACATGTGATATAACAACTTCCCTAAGGAGAAGACAGAAAAGACACCCACAAATATTGCAATAACAATTCAAGACAGTATCCAATTAGTTGCCAAATTAGTTTGATAGCCAATAAGTATTGTGTGTTATACCAAAGGTTTCATGTAAAAGATGAAAAATTAAAGTCTTATTTTGAGTACTTTGCATGTAGTAACTCATTTTATGCTCATAACCATCCTCTTATTAGATCATATAGTAATAAAACCAAGGCACAAAGAGGTTAAGGAACTTGTGCAAGGTCATACAGCTAAGTAGTGGAACTGGGATTTGCACCTAAATGCCCTTAGAACTGCACTATCCAACCTGGTAGCCCCTGGTGGTTATTTAAATTTAAATGCATTAAAATTACATAGTATTAAAGTTTAGTTCCTCATTGTGCTAACCACACTTCATAAGTTCATTAGCCACCTGTATCTGGTGGCTAAACATAGAGGACAGCACAGATATAGAGAACAATGGATCATTGCAGAACTTTCTGGTATACAGCACTCACTTGGTTTCTATGCATTCAATCATATTTCTCTCTGCCATCCCTTCTTGGGAGTAATGATAGCATGTGGAAGGTGACTACATATTTACGGGTCCGTGTATAGAATTATCTCAGGCTAGAACAAAGAGCAGTAAAAGATAATTTTGCAAAAATGAGAAATGGAAACTGGTTTTGACTGCCAGGTGGGGAATTGGTTTTAGTTTTCAATTGTCTTGTGGCAAATTCCCACAAAAGTAACAATTTAAAACAATACACATCTATTATTTCATTATTTACATGTGTCAGAAAATCCAGGCATGGTCCACTGGGTCATTTGCTTAGGGTTTTATTAGGTGTCAGTCAAAGCTGCAATCTCATCTGAGGCTTGGGATATTCTTCCCACCCTATTGGTCATTGGCAGAATTCAGTTTCTTGAGCATGTAGAGCTGAGGCCCTCTGCTTTAGTCTCTATGCCATTTAGAGTCTTCCTGCCATTCCCTATCACATGACTCTCTATGTAATATGGCATTTTGCTTTTTCAACATCAACAGGAGAATATTTACTGCTACTAATCCTGTGTCTGAACTAGTCTCAGTTTTAAGGGGCTTACCTGATCAGGTCAGGCCCACACAGAAAAAATCTCCCATTGGATTAACTTAAAGGCAACTTAATAGAGACCTTTAAAAAAACATCTGCAAAATCCTGTCACCCTTTACCTTGTATATAGAACATTCATATACTCAAGTGAATGAAATCCCATTGTATTTACAGTTTCTGACCACAGTCAAGGGGAAATAATTATATAGGGTTTACACACCAAGAGCGTGTTTTAGAGTTCTGCCTGCCATAGTTCTGTAGATTATAATAAAATAATGGGGTTCATGAGTATGGAAGTTACAAGTTGGGGCTGTTACACTTTCAAGAGACTGTTTACTTCTGTTAGTAATTGGGCCTCTAATTTACATATAATATCAAATTAAAACTCTGGTTTTCAGGTGCAACCATCTTGTTTATTGATACATAATCTTAAAAGGTATATTTGCATGGTTTGGAAACCTAATTATGCTTAAAATTAAAATGATAATTTTTCCATGAGTTTTTTAATTAAAAAAGTAACACATGCTTATTGTTAAAAAAGGTAAAATGATACAGAAACACATTGACTATCAGTACAATATCAAATTTATCTTCTTCTCACCAATCCCCTTTCTCATTCCTTAGCGATATCCTTAGATTCTTCATTAAGCATATGTGAACACACATATTCAATATATTTATTTTATTTCTTACACTTATTTTCTGCATTGTTGCAAATATATAAATGTTCTTCCAGGTCAATACCTATAACACTTCTTTATCTGTTTCTCTTTACATATATAGGGTCTTCCCAAAAATGTATACATAATTTAATAATTGATAATTCACTTAATTTTCACTCATTTTCAGGTTAAACTGATTTGAAATAACGATTGAAGCCATACTAAACTTCGAACAAGGAAAATTTATCCTAAAGTGCCACTAGACTTTTTTATGGGGATACATAAAAAATAAAGTTTACAGTATAAAATTGGCAATAGCCAACGAGTTGAGGCTATCATCAACAAATACTGAACAAAATGATTCTTGATGTTTGTGATTCCATTGCTTCAAGTTATCAGCAGTAAGTGAACCAGAATGGTTATCAGTTTAAAAACAGGCATCGACAAAGAAAAATTATTCACTTCTTTAGATTCTTTCACATTTTGAAAATGCACTGCATGTTAATAAACATTGACTTTATAATAATTCAAAATGCATATACATGTTTGGGACACCCTGAATATTCATATGCGATATATATATACATCCATATATATAAATTCATGAATGCAAAGATTGAAAGAGGCATTTCTAAAGGCAAATGTATTATAAAGATTAAATCCTCAGTATAATTCCTTATCTTATGCCTGTAATAAATCGAATTTTGGTCTAAAATCAATAATTTTGGTTTATCCACCTTATAACTAAGAAGAACCCATCTTTAAACTCACCTGAATCTTTTTTAATCTTTGTTTTATGTCAAGAACTATTTTCAGACCATAATCACAGTTCTGGGGCTTTAATGCGTTGAGGCAATTCGATATCAGAAGGATTTTACTTTGTTCTTTCTAGGGAGACAGACAAAAATGCCTGTTTGAAAAAATCAAATGGCTTTCTAATTCCTTTTTCTCCCTGGATTAGGGAGCATAAAGAAGAAATTGTTCAAGGAGAAGTAAAATATAACATGTATCTGAAGTCTTCTATCCACAACCTTTGGCCTGTTTCAGGGATGCAGTTCCAGCTCTAATTTTAGCTACAATCCTCCTCCTTGGGGGAGATTGAAAAAGTCCTGAGTCAGATGTTTTCCTGTTGCTATTGATTTGATAACTGAACTCTAACAATTGGCTTCTTGCCTTATTCCTTATGATTAAGATGTCATTTGGGGACATTTTTGAGCATGAAAGTAGGTTCTGTTCATAATTAATATGGGACCAGAGATATAAGTCTAGTTTATAGCATGCAAACTGGACATATGATCTTTCAACTTATGATCAAGTAGTACTGAATCCCAATTAATGACAATAACCATATTGCACTTTTTTCATTTATTTATATATTTTTGTCAAGAAAAATAATCTTAAATATAATCATGTTACATGCAATAAACACAAATTATTCAAGAAAAACAACCTTAAATATAATAATATTACATTCGGCAAACATTAATATTTCAAGAAAAAAGGATTTTAAGTATAATATTACCAAAACTATACTAACATAGTATGATATCACAAAAGTTGTAGGGAGCCGAGACTGGTTTGGCTCAGTGGATAGAGCGTCGGCCTGCGGACTGAAGGGTCCCAGGTTTGATTCCGGTTGGGGGCATGTACCTTGCTTGCGGGCACACCTCCACTGTGGGGCGTGCAGGAGGCGGCTGATCGATGTCTCTCTCTCATGGATGTTTCTGACTTTCTATCTCTCTCCCTTCCTCTCTGTAAAAAATCAATAAAATATATATATTAAAAAAGTTGTAGGGAATATTAAAAATATGCAAATAAAAATTATTTCTATTATATTATAAAATATTTTCCCCTCTGGCTCTATTTTTGTTCATCAGTTTAAGTTGTTCATTGTATTCTACAAATGAGTGAGATCATGTGATACATATATTTCATTGCCTGGCTTATTTCACTTAGCATAATGCTCTCCAGGTCCCTCCATGCTTTTGCAAATGGTAAGAATACCTTCTTTTTTTTACAGCAGCATAGTATTCCATTGTGTAAATTTACTACAGGTTTTAAATCAATTTATTTGCTGATGGGCACTTAGGGTGTTTTCAAATCTTAGCTATTGTAAATTATGCTGCTATGAACATAAAAATGTGTAAATCGTTTCTGATTGGTGTTTCTGACTACTTGTGATATATTCTTAGAAGTGGTATTACTGGGTCAAATGGGAGTTCAATTTTTAACTTTTTGAGGAAACTCCATACTGTTTTCCACAGTGATTGCACCAGTCTGCATTCTTGCCAGCAGTGAAGGAAGTTTCCTTTTCCTCCACATCCTCAGGAGCACTTGTCCCTTGTTGATTTGTTGATGATAGTCATTCTAACTGGTGTGAGATGGTACTTCATTGTCATTTTGATTTGCATCTCTTGGATGATTACTGACTTTGAGCATGTTTTCATATGTCTCTTGGCCTTCTTTATGTCCTTTTTCAAAAAGTGTTTATTTGAGTCTTTTGCCCATACATATTTTGATTGGGTTATCTTCCTTGTTGTATTAGTTCCCTATAAATGTTGGAGATTAAACCCTTATCAGAGATAATATTGACAAATATGTTCTCCCTAGCAATAGTCTTTCTTGTTGTTTTGTTGATAGTTTCTTTGTTGTGCAGAAGCTTTTTATTTTGATGTAGTCCCATTTGTTTATTTTCTCTCTAGTTCTCATCATCCTAAGAGCTGTATAAATAAAGATAATGCTATGACATATCTGATATTTCGCTGCCTATAGATTCTTTTAAGATTTTTATGGTTTTCTGTCTTATGTTTAAGTCCTTTATACATTTTGTGTTTAATTTTGCGTATGGTGTAAGTTGGCGGTCTAGTTTCGTTTTTTTTTGTGTGTGTGTGTGTGTGTTTTTTTTTGCATGCATCTGTTCAATTTTTCCAACACCATTTATTGAAGAGATTGTCTTCTCTTGCCTCCTTTGTCAAATACTAATTGAGCATAATGTCTTGGGTCAATTTCTGGGTTCTCTATTCTAGTCCATTAGTCTATATATCTGTTCTTGTGCCAGTACCAGGCAGTTTTGAGAACAGTAGTTTTGTAATCAGCTTGGTATCTGGTAATGAGATTCCCTCCTACTTTGTTCTTCTTCTTGAGAATTGCTGCATCTATGCGGGGTCTTTTTTTATTCCAGATGAAATTTTGGAGTACTTGTTCTATGTCTGTGGAATATTCCATTGGTATCTTAGTGGGGATTCCATTGGAATCTATAGGTTGCTTTGAGTAGTATGGACATTTTAATGATGTTAATTCCACCAATCCATGAGCACTTTATATTCTTCTATTAACTTACATCTTCCTCTGTCTCTTTTTTCAAAGTCCTATAATTTTCCAACTATAGTTTTTTTTGCCTCCTTAGTTAAGTTTATTCTTAGGTATCTTAATTTTTTTGGTGCAGTGGTAAATGGGTCTGTTTGCTTGTTTGTTTTTTGTTTGTTTTAGTTTCTCTTTCTGTGAGTTCACTATTGGTATATAAAAAGCCATAGATTTATGGGTATTAATTTTGTATCCTGCTACATTGCCAAACTCATTTATTAATTTTAATAATTTTCTGATGGAGCTTTTAGGGTTTTCTATGTCCAGTATCATGTCTTCTGTGAATAATGACAATTTTACTCTTCTTTTCAAATTTGGATATTTTTTGGAGGTTTATTTTTATTTATTTATTTATTAATGTATTACATGTATACATATCTTCCAATTGTCCCCCACCCCACTTCCACTCTTGTTATATATGTCCTTTATCATGCTGAGTTATGCTCTCTCTATTCCAACTTTGTTGAGAGTTTTTATCAAAACTAGGTGTTGGATTTTGTCGAATGCTTTTTCTGCATTTATTGATATTATGATCATATGATTTTTGCCTCTCAATTTGTTATATGATTATTGATTTGCAAATATTGTACCAGCCTTGCATCCCTGGAATAAATCCCATTTGATAATGGTGTATGATCTTTTCAATATATTGCTAGATGTGATTTGCTAAAATTTTATTGAGTTTAGCATCTATGTTCATCAGGGATATTGGCCTGTAATTCCCTTTCTGTGTAGAATCTTTATCTAGTTTTGGAATTAGAATATTGTTGACCTCATAAGAAGAGTTTGGCAGTGTTCTTTTCCGTTGGATTTTTTGAAATAGTTTTTTGGTTCTTTCTGATTCAATTTTGTGAGATTGTATTTTTCTAGGAATTTATCTATTTCATCCACATTGTCCAACTTGTTGGCATATAGTTCATAGTATTTTCTTGCAATCCTTTGTATTTCTGCGGTATCCATGGTTACTTGTCCACCTTTGTTTCTGAGTTTATTTATTTGGGTCCTCTCAGTTTGTTTCTTGATGAGTCTGGCTAATGGTTTATCAATTTTGTTTATTCTTTCAAAGAACCAGTTATTGGTTCAATTGATTTTTTTGTTGTTGTCTCTATGTTATTTATTTCTGGTCTGAGCTTTATTTTTTCCTTCATTATACTTTCTCTGGGCTTTCTTGTTGTTCTCTTTCTAGTTCTTTAAGTTGTAAGGTTAAATAGTTCATTGCTGATTTTTCCTGTGTTTTTTTTTTTGTTTGTTTTTGTGTTTTTTTGTGTGGGGCGGGTATGCCTGTAGGACTGCTTTTTCTGTTTCCCAGAGATTTGGGGGTGTTGTGTGTGCATTTTAATTTGTTTCAAGGAATTTTTTATTTATTTCTTGATCTATTTGGTAACCCATTCATTGTTTAATAACATGCTATTTAACCTCCATGTGTTTGAATGTAGTTGATTTATAATTTCATTCCACAGTGATCTGAGAAGATGCTTGATATCATTTCAATCTTCTTGAACTTGTAGAGAGTTGTTTTGTGTCCTAACATGTGGTCTATCTCTGTGAATGATCCATGTGCACTTGAGAAGAATGCATATTATGGTGCATTGGGGTGAAATGTTCTATAAAAGTGTATGTAATCCATATGATCCAGTGTATTCTTTAGAATCTCTGTTTCCCTGTTAAGTTTTTGTCGTGAAGATCTGTCCAGTGAACTCAGAGGAAAGTTAAAGTCTCCTGCTATGAGTGTATTGTTGTCAATATCTCTGTTAAAGTCCTCTAGAAGTTTTTTGATATATTTAGGTGTATCTGTATTGGGTGCATATATGTTTATCAGGATTATATCCTCTTGTTGGATTCATCCCTTTTGTATTATGTAGTAATCTTTGTTGTCTTTTATGATGGATTTCACTTTTTAAATATATTTTTATTGATTTTTTACAGAGAGGAAGGGAGAGGGATAGACAGTTAGAAACATGGATAGAGAGATAAACATCGATCAGCTGCCTCCTGCACACCCTCCACTGGGGATGGGCCCACAACCAAGGTACTGTATATGCCCTTAGCCAGAATCAAAACCTGGGACCCTTCAGTCCACAGACTGATAATGCTCTATCCACTGAGCCAAATCAGTCAGAGCTAATGGCTTTCATTTTAGTCTATTTTGTGAGATATGAGTATTGCTACTCCAGCTTTTTTTTTCTTTTATATTTGCATGAAAAAAAATTCCCATCCCTTCACTTTCATCCTATGTATGCCTTCTTTTGTGAGATGGGTGTCTTATAGACAGCATATAGTTGGGTCATGTTTTTGTATCCATTCAGCTACCCTATGCTTTTTGATTGGAGCAATTAATCCATTTATATTTAGGGCTATTGTTGAGGTACTTATTTATAGCCATTTTAATTCTGTATGGCTAGGTTCCTCTCTCTGTTCCTTCTTCTCAGCAATCCCTTATAGCAATCCCTTTAGCAATTTCTGTAATGCTGGCTTGGTGGTGATGAATTCCTTTAGCCTTTTTTTTTTTTTTTATAGGAAGCTCTTTATTTGGCCATCCATTTTGAATGATAGCCTTGCTAGATGTATTCTTCTTGATCTCAGATCCTTGCTTTTCATTACCTCGAGTATTTCATGCCATTTCCTTCCAGCCTGTAGAGTTTCCTATGAGAAATCAGGTGTTAGCCTCATGGGAACTCCTTTGTAGTTAACAGTTTTCTTTTCTATTGCTTCCTTTGAATTTCTCCTTTTTTCTTTAATTTTTGGCATTTTAATTATGATATGTCTGGGCATGGGTCTGCTTGGGTTCTTGTGGGGTTCTCTGTGTCTCCTGAATTTGTGTGACTTTTTCCATTACCAGGTTAAAGACATTTTCTGCTATTATTTCTTCAAACACCTTCTCTATTCCTTTCTCTCTTTCTGCCTCTTCTAGCACACCTGCTATTCTAATATTTTTATGTTTCACATTGTCCCACAGCTCCCTTCAGTTGTCCTCCTGCTTTTTAATAGTTTTTTTTTTCTTTTTTGTTTTTCTGATTGAGTGATATTATCAATTCTGTCTTCTAATTCACTGATTCAATCCTCAACTTCCCCTAATCTGGAGTATATTCTTTCCAATGTGTTCTTTAATTGTGTTATGTCATTCTTTATCTCAGACTGTTCTTATTTCATGTTTTCTATGTCTTTTTTCATACTGTTGATCATTTTTACAATCATTACTCTGAACTGGGTTTCAGATACATTTCTTATCTCTGTTTCATTTATCTCTTCTTTTGGAAAATTCACTAGTTCTTTCATTTGGGGGTTGTTTCTTAGTTTCCCAATTTTGGTTGCCTGAGTTTGTGACTGTTTTATGTAGATCCTCTATACCTTTCACTCTTTAATTCAGGACAGTGTTAAAGGATGTTTCTGATTAATTGGATGAGGCAAAGATTCAAAGCCTCCAGAGACTGCCTTGATCTACATTCTAATAGGATTACAACTTGATTTGCCCCCAGGCAATCATTCTCAAGTGTATGAGAGAGCCTTTTCAATAAGGTGGGGCATATGCTTCTGTCTGGAGGCTAAATATTAATTTTATTTTCTTAAGTGGCCTCAGGACAAGGTGTTTTTCAATAGGGTGTGTCCACTGTCTTCCCCACAAGGCAAGGACATTTCTATGTGGGAAAGACGTACTCAACTGCATGATGCAATGGCTTAGCCCAGTAAACTTGTGGTGTCTGCCTTCTGAGTTCTGTTGCCCAAGTCCCCAGTCCTGGATTCTGCTCTCACAGATCCATCCCATTTCATCCTTCCTCTGCTAGAGCACAAAGTGGGTGGATCCACAGGAAATTATTGTTCATTAGCCCTTCAAGAGATTGTCTGAAGCCCCAGCTGCCACTTCCTAGTAGACAGCACCCCACTGCTTTACACAGCTAGATGTTATGTGGTTACCCTCTTCAGATTTGGTGTACTTTTCTGGGGAGCCCTGCTTGGGCATTAGACCCCAGAGTTCTCAGTGGAAGCCCCAAAAACTGAGATATCTCTCTGGAACTTCAGTTGCAGTCTGTGGGCTCCTGGCCTGCCTTTTTGTGCCTCTGCAGTCTCTATATGGTCTCCACCTTTGGTCCTTGGACATCAGGGTTCTCTCCTGTGAGTTTTTTGCTGTGAGTTCTCTCCTGTGAGTCTCTCCACATTTCAGTTGTAATTCACTTGTAATTCCTGGGAGCATGTCATGCAGCATCTACCTCTTCTGCTGCCATTTTTAATCACCATATTGCATTTTGATTGAGGACCTACAAGGCACTGTACTAAGCAATTTATTTACAGTGTCTCATTTAATCTTCATAGCCAACTACCCTGTAGGATAGGTGTTGTCATCATTCATATTTTATTAATTTGCTTTTCTAATTTAAATTTATTGGGGTAATATTTATTCACAAAACCATACAGATTTTAAGTGTACAAAGCAATAAACTATAATCTGCACACTGCACCATGCACCCATCATTCAAAGCAAAGTCTCTTTCCATCCTCATTTTCCCCTTTTTGCCTTCCTCCACCTAACCCCATCTCCTTTTCCCTCTGGCTATAACCAAACTTTTGGCTATGTTAATGTGATAAATATCTTGTTGTTTTTTGTTTTGATTTTTTTAATGTGTGTTTTTTGTTTTGTTTTGTTTTGTTTTGCTTAATCTCTTCACCTTCTTTCATCTGGTAAGATACAAATGGAGATTAACAAAAAAGAAATTACAATGCAAATATAGAGCAATCAACCTAAATAACCAATTGAAGAATAGCTGAAGAGAAATCTTATAACCAAAAAGATTTATAAGACATATTGAAACTATTTGGAAGAGTGGAGACATGAAAATGGCTGGCTCTGCACCCCTGGGCAGTAGCTGAGATCCCAGAGGGATATCTCAGCTATAATGGTTCCCCCTGAGAAGGGTAGGTTCTGAACCCCAAGCCATGTTTTTTCAACCCAGAGCACCAGAGACAGGAAGAGGAGTCCACATAACATCTGGCTGTGAAAATCAGCAACAATTCTCTCTGCCAGGCAGAGATGGGAAACTTCTAAATACACAGGCACCCTCTTAAAAGACAAACACAAAATCTCATTCACAGCCACTTACCCTGGGCTCTGCAGCAAGAACAGCAGAGTGGACTACAGTTGTGAGAGGACAGATCTGGCTTTGTGAATCTGGGGAGAGAGCTAAAGAAACAGCTGCCAGGATTCCTGTGCCGAGTCCCTCTGCCAGACTATAGACACCATTTTTCTTGGATGGGTCAATCCCCTCCATTTGGCAACAGCCTGCGGGAATGCAGTAGTCCCACCATCTGGACTAGCTGTTGTCCCACCCTGTGGAGCTTATATCCTGCCTAGACTAGGGTGTCCGAGACAATGTTGTGTGGCTTTATGGTAGAGGCTATTCTGCACCCCCTCCAACTATCATGATAACCTGATAGGTGCCTCTCTGACAAGGGAGTTCTGCTAGCTCAATTCTCTTGGATTCTGGTGGCCTCAACCTCCTGACTCCTGGGGCACTGTCCAGCTAATATTGGGCTCCTGACAGAATCTGGGATAAACTTAGTTGTGTGGCTCTATGATGGTGGACATTTCTTCATCATACATCTGACCAGTGTAAGACCTTCCCTTCACAAGGTAAAATTTTGGTCATATGGGGCCTGATAAACTCTGCTGTCCTCACCTTGATGACTCCCTGAGACTTTGCCCCACCATTAAAGGTCTATGGACATTCTGTATGTGAGGGGGAGCTAGACTTGGTACAACCTGGAATATTTACTGAGTGGATTCAGAACCAGCACTGACAAGTTTGCACCTGTTTCAATCTGGTGAACACCATTCTCCCCTACCGGATGCCTCATTGAGGAACTACCTAATGTAACTCAAATACTGCCAGAGCACTTTCGGTGGCTGAACCTAATAGGCAGTCAGCAGATGGAGATATGTGGAGATGGAACTCAGGATACCTTAGGACATTTGATGACTTGCCCCTGGATCTGGTGCTGATAAAAGTCAGTTTTGGCAGTCAGCTATGTCTTTCCCATGCACACCCAGAACCAGGAGTGTCAGTCCCCAACTGTGGATTGCTTTGTAGTTCCAAATAGGTTGCCTAGTCCCATAAAGTATCTGATACTGGTTTACACCAGAAACCCTCCCACTGGGCCTCAAAACCAATACAACCAGTGTGAAGCTTTGGAAAACATCAGAGTAAGACTCAAAAAGCTTAACAAGCAGCATATCCTAAAGGAAATCTTGATAGGTACCAGACCCTGCTGAGGCAAATTCCGCTTTGTGTGATAAGCACCTGCATATAAGCACATACACTATAGCTGGCGTTTACCCTCATAGATAGCCAGCCCAAGGGGCCACCTCATGATTGAACAAGCTAAGAATAATCAAGACTCAATTACAACATGAGGGCTCACATAACCCACACAAAGGATATTCTTGAAGCATCCAGGTCAGTTGATCAAGGAGAGTGCACCATTACCTCCCACCGAGCACCTCCTCCATAAAGCCACCCGACTAAGACTGAGAGTCATAGCAGATCTACATAATATGTAGAAACAAAAACAAAGGTGTAGTCAAAATGAGGAAACAAAGAAAACTACCCCACATAAAAGAAAAGGAGAAATGTTGTTCAAATTTTTAATTCACTTAATTTTTAGATTCACTTGTTGATAGATATGTATTTGTTGTTCATAATTTTTTGGCTTTTACCTTTTTCTTCTTCCTCTTCTAAAAGAGTACCTTTCAGCATTTCATATAATACTGGTTTGGAGTTGATGAACTCCTTTAGCTTTTTCTTATCTGTGAAGCTCTTTATCTGACCTTCAATTCTGAAGGATAGCTTTGCTGGATAGATTATTCTTGGTTGTAGGTTCTTGCTATTCATCACGTTGAATATTTCTTGCCACTCCCATCTGGCCTGCATCGTTTCTGTTGAGAAATCAGCTGACAGTCGTATGGGTGCTCCCTTGTAGGTACTATTTTTCTCTTGCTGCTTTTAATATTCTCTCTTAGTCTTTTGCTCTTGGTATTTTGATTATGATGTGTCTTGGCGTAGTCCTCTTTGGAACAGAATAAACTGGTGAATATAATAGAATCAGGAGCACAGAAAGGGAGTGGACTGATAATTCTCAGGGGGGAAGGGGTGAGGGGTGTACAGGGAGAGACTGGACAAAAATCATACACCTATGGATGAGGTCAATGGGAGGAAGGAAAAGGAAGAGGGAAGGGTGGGAGTTGGCTATGGAGGGGAAAAAAGAGAAACAAATGTTATAATTTAAATAATAAAGATTTAATTAAAAAAAAGAAAAGGAGAAATTTTCAGAAAAAGAGCTAAATGAAATGAAGGCAGCAATTGACCCAACACAGATTTAAAAAAATATGGTTATAAGCATGCCTGAGGAACTTAGTAAGAGCTACAACAGCATGAAAAGACACATAGTAACATAAAAAAAAACAAAAAAAAGCAGAAGTGAAGAATACATTAGAAAGACTAAATAGTAGGATAGATGAAGCAAATGATCAAATCAGCAACTTGGAAAACAAGGTAGCAGAAAAATTTTGAAAAAATATGAATGGTTTAAGGAACAACACCCACAACAAATGGATACCAGAAGGGAAATAAAGAGAATACAGGATTAAATCCTTATTTGAAGAAATAATAACTGAAATTTTCCCTAAATTAGGAATGGAAAAAGACACACAAGTCCAGGAAACATGAGGAGTCTCAAACAAGATTATCACAAAGAATCCCACACCAAGACACATCATAATTAAAATAGCAAAGGTTAAAGACAGCTGTACTTTTAAAGCAGTAAGAGAAAGACATTTAGTTACCTAAAAGGGAGCTCTGATAAGACTATCAGTTGATTTCTCCACAGAAACATTTCACGCCAGAAGGCATTGGCATGAAATATTCAAAAATATGAAAAGTCAGACTTTGCTACCCAGACTGCTCTACAAAGAGAGGCTGTCATTTAAAATTAGAGAAATAGTTTCCCAGATTTTAAAAAAATAACAATAATACAAGAAATTTTTAAAAAGATGGGGAACAAATGCAGAGGAACACAGTTAAAATAATAAAATGCCAATAAATATGTAGCTATCAATAATCACTTTATCAGTAAATGGTTTAAATATTCCAATGAAATGACATAGGGTAGCTGAATGGATAAAAATGCTGTCTATAAGAGACTCATCTCAGAAAAAAAGATGCATAAAAACTAAAAGTAAAAGGATGGAAAAATATATTTCGTGCAAATGGTAATTTAAAAAAGCTGGTGCAACAATATTTATATCTGACAAAATAGATTTTAAAACAAAGGCCATAGTAAAAAGAAAGAATGACACTACATAATGATAAAGGGATCCATCCAACAATAGGATATAATCCTTGTAAATATCAATGCACCCAATATAGGAGCACTTATATATATAAAGCAAATATTGATAGACAAAAAGGAGGAGATTTTGAGTAATATAGACATATTAGGGTATTTTAAGATCTCTTTGACATCAATGAATAGATCTTCCTCACAGGAAATAAGAAAACAGCAACTCTAAAGGACACACTAGATCAGATGGATTTAACTGATATCTTCAGAGCATTTCAACAGAATAAGCATTCTTTTCATGTGTCTATAGAACATTTTCTAGGATAGACCACATGTTGGGACACAAAACAAGTCTCAATAAATTTAAGAATATTAAAATTATATCAAACATCTTTCCTGATTATAAGGGTATGAAACTAGAAAAAAAAAGGGGAAAAACTGAAAAACACACAAAGACATCAGGGCTAAATAATATGTTATTAAGCAATGAGTGGCATAACAATGAGATTATGGAAGAAATAAAAAGAAATACTTTGAATGAAATTAAAATGAGAACATAACAATCCAAAATTTATGATAAAAACAGTACTGAGAGAGAAATTAATAGCATTACAGGCTTACCATAAAAAAGAAAAGTAAAGAAAAATAAGCAATCTAACATTCCACTTTAAGAAACTAGAGAAACATTATAAACAAAGCTTGAATTGAGTGGAAGAAAGGAAATAATAAAGATCAGAGCAGATATAAACAAATAGAGTCTAAAAATACAAAAGATCAATAATACAAAGCTGGTTCTTTGAAAAGATTAACAAGAATGGCAAACCTTTAACTAGACTCATCAAGATAAAAGAGAGGTCCCCCCAAAATAACAGAAATTAAAGAGAAGTAAATATGAAAAAAACACAAAGATTGAAAGAAAGCATTATGAACAACTATATGCCAACAAGTAGAAAAATGTGGACGAAAGGGATAAATTCCTAGAAACATACAATCTTCCAAAACTAAATCAGGATGAATCAGAAAATCTCAAAAACAACAAAAACAATTATATAATTAATAAAATTTAAGCAAGCAGTAGTCAAAATTCTTTCAACAAACAAAAGTCTATAACTAGATGTTTTCAGGTGAATTTTGCCAAACATTCAAAGAACCAACTCCTATGTTTCTCAAACTATTCCAAAAAATTCAAGAGGAGGGAAGACTCTGAAGCTTATTTTACAAGGCCAACATTATCAAAATTCCAAAACCAAATAGATATACTACAAAGAAAGAAAATTATAGGCCAATATCCCTGATGAACATAGATGAAAAAATCCTCACCAAAATATTAGCAATTCTAATCCAGCAGTAAATTGAAAAGATTATACACCAGTGTCATGTGGTATTAATTCTGGTGATGCACAGTTGGTACAATATCTGAAAAATCAACTAATGTGATATGCCATATAAATAAAAGAGAGATAAAAATAATATGATCATATCAATAGGTTCAGAAAAACTTTTGAAAAAACCAAGTACCTATTTATTGTAAAAACTAACACAATTCTCATGAAGATATCAATGGCAAACTTCATAGAATAAGAACAAAGTTTCCAAAAATTGATAAGGAATCACAAGAAAGTCTGAATAGTCACAGCAATCTTAAGAATTATAAAATTTGAGGAATCATGCTACCTGATTAAAAATTATACTAGAAGACCATAGTAATCAAAACAGCATGATATTGGCATAAAAACAGACATATAAGTCAATGGAACAGAATAAACACTCCAGATATAAACCCATGACTCTATAGTAAATTAATATTTGACAAAGAAGACAAGAACATGAAATGGGGTAAAGATAGTCTATTCAATAAATGGTGCTGGGAAAATTGGACAGATAAATGGAAAAAAGTGAAATTAGACCACCTTCTTACATTATACACAAGAATAAACTCATAATGGGTTAAAGACTTAAATGTTAGACTTGAAACCATAAAAATCCTAGAAGTGAACATACACAGTCAACTTTCAGACATTTCTTATAACAATATTGTTTCTGATATACTTCTTAAGGCAAGAAAAACAAAAGGAAAAAAATTGTAGTAAGTCAAACTAAAAAGTTTTTTCACAGCAAAGGAAACCATCAACAAAACGAAAACAAAAACAACCAATTGAAAGTGAGAACATATTCACCATTAATACATTTTATAAGGGATAGTATCCAAAAGTTATAAAGGATAATATCTTTTATAAATACATTTTATAAGGGACAGTATACAAAATTTATACAACTCAGCACCAAAAACTAAACAATCCAATTAAAAAGTCAAAGGACCTAAGGAGATACTACTCCAAAGATGATATACAGATAGGTAATAGACATATGTAGATATGCTGAATGTCACTAATCATCAGAGAAATATAATTTAAAACTATAATGAAATATCATTGCACACCTGCCAGAATGGCTCCCATCAATAAATCAACAAACAAGTGTTGGCAAGGATGTGGAGAAAAGAGAAGCCTTATGTACTATTCGTGGGAATGCAGATTAGTGCAGCCACTGTGGAAAGCAGTATGGAGTTACTTCAAAAAAAAATAAAATAAAAAGAAATGGAACTGCGTTATGATCATGTGACTCCACTTCTGGGAACATCTGAAGAAATCTGAAACACTAATCAAAATAATACATGCAACTCTATGTTGATAGGAATGTTATTTACAATAGTCAATATTTAGAAGCCCCTCAAGTGTCCACCAGTAGATGAGTGGATAAAATAGTTATGCTACATTCATACAATGGAATGCTACTTGGTTGTAAAATGAAAGAAAATTTCACCTTTGGTGACAGCATGGATAGACCTGAAAAGCATTATACTAAGTAAAATAATCCAGTCAGAGAAAGGCAAGTGTCATATGATTCCACTTATGTGCTCAATCTAATGAAAAAAAAATCTAGCAAGCAAAGAGAAACAGACTCATATATCCAGAGAACAGACTGACAGCTCTCAGACATGAGGGTAGTTGAGGGGCTGCAGGAAAATGGTGAAGTGATTAAGTAAAAACAGAACAAACAAAAGAAAACAGCAACTCATAGACACATACAACAGTATGGGATTACTAGTGGGAAGTAGTTTTGGGAGAGGTAGAAGAGGCTAAAAGAGAAATAAATGGTGCTTGAAGGAAACTTGACTTGGGTTGGTGACACACAATATAATATACTGATATGGCATTATATAATAGTACACCTGAAACTTATATAACTTTATTAATAAAGTAGGTGCCCAGTGCATGAATTTGTGCACCTTGAAAGGAACTGGTGCCAAACACTGGAATTGGGTACAAGTGGTGGCTCTGGTGCCAGCAGTGGGTGTGAGTGCGGCCGTTACCAGCAGCATATCTGAGAGTTGGCTGTTGGCCCCAATCACCCCTCAGGAGCAGAGGAGGTGGATAAGTCCTAAGAGGTGATAGGGGCCAGCAGCCACCACTCTCACCCACTGATAGCATGGAGCAATTGGGGCTGGCACCAGGCACTGGCAGTGGGTGTGAGTAGCAGCTCCAGCACCAGCAGCAGGTGTGAATGCCTGGTGGGACTGTGGCACACAGGAGTAAAGAATTTTCAGTAACCACCAGAGGCTTACCCTAATGACAGCTACTGGTGCCCCGCCTTGGTCTGATTCCATGTTTCATGCTCTGCCTCCTGCTGCTGATGCCCACCCCCTGGTGGTCAGTGTATGTCTTAGTGACTGGTTGTTGGTTTGTTCAATTGTTCTGCTGACCCGTCTATTTACATATTAGGGTTTTACATATATAGATGACATGCCAATACATTCAATAACGAAAAAGAAAGGAAAAATCATCTGGAAATTAATTTTGTGGTTTTCATTTTATATAATATATTATTTTGTGATTTCAGCTCTTATAATCTTGTTATTATCATGTGATTCATGCATAATACATAAGTTGTAAATATGGAAAGATTTGATTTGGGGAGTTGGATTGAGGTGACAAATGGAGAATAAAGAAAAACACAAGTTCTGTGAGATTATTCCTTCTTCCTACTGAGGGAGCATCTGAGTTCTCTCCATGGCTATGGTGAGATGAATAATATTGTTCCATATCTATATCTCATTATCTCTGAGCTAGATTCTACATATTTAAGTTTAAAATTTTTTGGTTTTTCCAGTTTTTGTCAAAACTCTTCCTATGCCGATGTGCCTTCATTGTAGGCTAGTGCTTGTGTACAGTGATAGAAATACAGAGTATACATCTTATACCCTATTTAGAGTATTATGGCCACTCTAGGTTGCTACATATTTACAATAACACCACCACCAACAATACAACAATAATACTTAACAATTATTGTTATGTGGCAGTCAGTTATTGACTATGTGCCAGTCACTGCTATAAATGATTTATACACAGTATATATTAACTCATTTAATTCTCAACATAGAGTCTATATCTCTCTTATGGTCTCTTTTAAGAGCAAAGAAAACCTTCCAGGCAACCTCCATAAGATTTACACTAAAGTCCTATTGGCCAGAATTACATCATTTTGTCTAAACCAAATCAATCATTGCCAAGAAATCCTTGGCTCAGAAATTCTAATTAAAAGTTGTTACTTAAGTATGGGGAAGTGCATTGCAATTCAGAAGAAGCTAAGCAAAACCTGTGTTATGCTGTGAAGGAAGAAGGGAAAGGTAAGGTTATTGGGTAGGAAACCTACAGTGTTTAACGCAGTAGTCAGGGAGAAAGGAGTAGATAGCAAGAGACTCCAATTTGGAGACATTCTTCAAACACTAAATATTGAAGTGAAAATAAAATTCTGTTAGTATTTGTACTACTTAAAAATAATGCATATCAAGTAAAATAACCACAAATTTTCTGAATATATCTAATTTCTTCTTGATGGTTTGGAGTGTAACTACAGGCACCTACAGTTAAATATTTGGCATTTCTTCTCTCAATATGACAACCCAATAATGAGACTTTTTTTTAAATTCAATAAACTAGAAATGCCATTTTGTGTTCTTAAGCCATCACAGATATTCCCAAGTTGATCTATTTTAATTCCCCATTATCAGGACCCAACAAAAACAAGAGAAAACTGTTAGGACTGATCAAAGAATGAATTGATACCCGCTTCCTGGGAACTGACCTTTAGACCACTTCATAATAAACATTCCACTTGCTTAGACCACATTCCACTTGCTAAGACCATTATCTCTCACCTCCAGAGTTTCCAGGAATCCAGACATACACAGAGAATTCTCCACCCAGAAAAAGCCCACCTAGAATACTTTAACACTTCTGACTCCCCGACTTTGGGTGCTGGTGCCATTTTGGGGCTCAGCCCATGTGTTATTAAGATGACCTAATCAATTCATAATTCTTTACCCTTTTTGACCTCGAGCACTCCTCTTTCAGCGATTCTAACAAAAACATTTTATTTTATTTTATTTTAGTCATCACCTGGGGATATTTTTCAATTGCCCCCTGGATAGGGAAGAAGCCTGCAAGGTATGTGCCCTTGACTAGAATCAAATAGAATCTGGGACCTTTTGGTCTGCAGATTGATGCTCTACACAATGAGCAAAACCGGTTAGGACCAGGAGGAAACCTTTTAGTGACCAATGAAAAATTTGGGAATATATTTAACTCTCTAAAACAGAAGGCCAAAGAGCTGGATACCCACAGGCACTTATGGGCAACACCTCTGTATAAACTTGCTTTACCCAGATTTGGAGTACAATCTTCTTCCTTCCCTACTGTGTATTATTTCATGCAGTTAACATTACATCAATTTTGTCCCAGTCTTTCCAGACATCTAGGACCACCACCACTTTGCAAAACTGTAGGAGTACCTGTGAAATTTCACAATCTGTGGATGTGTCTTTATTTCAGAAAAACAGAGTTTTCAATCTGTAATATGTATTGTTGTGGAAATCATACACTATACAATTATTTCCCGATTTTTCACCTAACATCATTCATAGCTTATAACTATACTAAATTTTCCATAAATCTTCTTGGCCTTTTTCTCCAACTAGAGACCTGCTACATGAAATTTGTGCATGTGTGTATGTGTGTGTCTCTCAGCTCAGCCTGCACATTCTCCAATCTGGGACATCCCTCTCACAATCTAGGACCGTTGGTTCCCAACTGATTGCCTGCCTGCCTGTCTGATTGCCCCTAACTTCCCTCCCCTGCCAGCCTGGTCACCCCTAATTTTCCTTCCCTGCTGATCTGGTTGCCCCCAAATGCCCTCCCCTGCAGGCAAGGTCCCACCCAACTGCCCTCCCCTGCTGGACATCTTGTGGCAGCCATCTTTTGTCCACCTGGGGGCGGCCATACTTGACTACATGGAGCGGCCATCTTGTGTTTTGGAGTTATTGTCAATTTGAATATTAACTCTTTATTATATAGGATATGTTAGTCTTGCCTTGGGGCTTCTGCTGCGTGTACATTCCACCTCCCTTGCCTGCCACTATTCCTAGGTACTTTTTCTTTTATGAGTTTATCTCACTTACTCATCAGTGATCAATAAGACACCAAAATATGATTCTGTCCTCAAGAGTGAAAATTGACAAAAACAATGTCCCAAGTTGTGCAAAACTTTCTACTTTATTTCTTGTGAACTCCATACATATTTTCTAGCCATTTTGAACAATTGTACCTTGAAATCATCTTCCTAACTATTTTTACAGGAACAGATTTATTTATTTTCCCATCAGATGTTGCTTTGGACTCAAAGAATAATACATTGATCATTTATATTTTATTTATTTATTTATTTATTTATTTATTTATATTTTTTATTGAATTCAGAGAGGAAGAGAGGGAGAGAGAAGCATCAATGACGAGAGAGAATCATTGATCACTGCCTCCTGCATGTACCCCACTGGGGGTCAAACATGCAATCCAAGCATGTGCCCTTGACTGGAATAGAACCTGGGATCCTTCAGTCCACAGGCTGACACTCTATCCACTGAGTCAAACCAGCCAGGGCAGATCATTCATATTTTTAAATCAGATTTAGCTTCTAATGGCATCTGATTTTTTTCTGAAAATTTACCTTCAAAGGATGATGGTCAGCTAATGAATATTGAAAACTAGAGGCCTGGTGCACAAAATTTCTGCACAGGTAACCAATGGGGTGATTAGGGCCCCTGCTTTCACCTGCCTTGTCCTGGAGCCATTCACTTGCTGGCCCAGTCTCCCACCATTGCCGCGGGTCACATCCCTTTGCAGGGCAATCTGCAGGGCGATCAACAGGGAGCCCCTGCTCCCACCCACCTTGGCTGGCCTGGCTCTGCCAACTCACCAGCCCCATCCCCCACTGCCACTGCTATTTGGGGCTGCAGGCTGGGGATAGCTCCTGTGTTGGGCTTCTGCCCCTGGAGGTCAGTGCATATCATAGCAACTGTTTGTTCCACTGGTTATTCTGCCTTTCAGTCTACGTATTTGCATATTAAATTGTCATATATATATATATATATATATATATATATATATATATATATATATATATATGAATGCTTTTTAGTAAAGAATGCTGCACACATTTTATTTTTCTGTAGACATTTTCAACTACTATTAAGTTTAAAAGAGATGGGGACTGGAATTTACTCATTGTGAGTACCTACTCATTGCTAGAAGTGATATTTCTTTTCTTGGCTCTGTGGATTGCTCATAAGGTACTTGATTATTTATACGCAAGGTCTCATGAAAAAGCAAGGCTAATCACTGCTAGCTGACCTAAACATTCAGCAGCTCTCCACCTTTATGCTAATCTGCAGCTGCAGAAACAGAACACACAGGAAATACTCACATCTGAATACTCCAGAAGCTATTTTGTAAGTGGTTTTTATAAATAACCACAAGGTCTTCTTATCTATCAAAACTTGACATTTGTCCTAGCCCTGTGTTTCCAGAAGTGCGAACTCTCTAGATCAGTGGTCGGCAAACTCATTAGTCAACAGATTGGCAAACCGCAGCTCACTGCCCTAAATGAGTCAGAAAAAGGACACAAGAAAGACTTAACATTCACTCCTTTGACTCTTTAACCATGAGCTGCCAATGTTTGCCTGTGTCATGATAGGTAACTCCTGGTTACTGATTGAATTCCTTAACTTAAAGAAAAAAGTCAGAATTGAGTTTCCCTGCATTGTACTTTATCTGCATTTCCAGAAATAAAGTGTGCTTCAGGGAGGAAAAAAAAAGGTCATTGGATCATATTCATTATCAGGAAAAGAAAATTTTAAGAGGAAATCTTGAGTATGGTGCTATTCAAACTAAATTTTGAGTAAGAATAACATTTTTTTCTTTATAATATCACATATTTAAAACATACTCGAGCTTCTTGATGGCAAAGGGAGAGGAGGAGAATGAAGCCCTCTAATCCAAAGATAATGAATACTCAGGTTGCCAACCACATGGTCCTGACCCACATGTCCTAGCTGTTGGTTATGGATGGGTACTGCAAAGTAATATATGATAAACTCTCCAGGTTAAATCTTATCCCAGCCATTTCTTAGCCTCTTCCTAGTTATTTAAATAGCTCATGATCTCTCCTGCCCAGAATAGACTTACTGCAACACCCCAATTCTAACAATCCTTTTTAAACTGCCCCATCCCCTTTGCTTAGCTTTTGAAGACTCTTCTGACAAATATTCAGAATGGCAGGCATGTGTCAAAAGAAGGACACTCTTCCTTCCAGTAGGAAGGGAAGATGTTACTGGATTGCACTCTTGGATGGAGATTTTTATTGTTTCGCTGTGTGTTTTGTTTTGTCTTTTAATATTTTTTTTGTCCCCCATTGATTCATATGAAGATTCAAAGTTACCTAAAACTCCTCTTCTCTCTCAGGCCATAAAATCTATGGGAAGACCTCTCTCCAGATATTTCTTCCTCATTTTGAGAGGAATTCTCAGAACTTTCAGAACCTGTGCCCCGGACACCAGCACAGTGGGTAGAATGCTGGAGACTAGAAGAAAGTGGCAGACTTGCTTAGCTATTCCAAATGCATTTCTTTCCATAATTGTCATTATTGTTACTTCTTCTTTCCCCATGCTATTTTGAATAGAGTTTTCAATCTCATTTCTTTAATAAATCCCATCTCAACTGCATTTCACTATCTATCACCTTGGATTTCTTAAAAATCTCTAATCTTCTACCTGCTGCCTTTCTGATTTCTCTGGTACTGCAAAAGTATCCAGCCTCCCTCTCTCCACCCAATATTTTCAGTAATTTCTTTTTAAAAAAATATATTTTATTGATTTTTTACAGAGAGGAAGGGAGAGAGATAGAAAGTCAGAAACATTGATGAGAGAGAGACATCGATCAGCCGCCTCCTGCACGCCCCACACTGGAGATGTTCCAGCAACCAAGGTACATGCCCCCTACCGGAATCGAACCTGGGACCCTTCAGTCCACAGGCGACGCTCTATCCACTGAGCCAAACCGGTCTCGGCTATTTTCAGTAATTTCAAGAGGAGCTTGAGAGGGAAGAGAAGTAGATGCCTGTTTAACCCATCTTTTAAAATATAAATCCCATAGTTCTCTTTTTTTCTTTTTTAAATCATCTATTTGTTAAAAGTTACTTCATGTTTTATTTCACACAGAAAGAAGTCAACCTTGTTAACTATTCTAGTTCAAGGAGCATCTTAAGCACTTTGCATAAGTTATTAACCAACTTATTTGATGACACAATGATCATCTGGGGTAATGGCCTTTCATTCAGTCTCTCTTGGAACTCAATGGTTGCTCTGTGAGACTTCTTTCTCATTCATGCCAAATACTGATTGTATAACTTTCTGTGGTGATTTCTGTCCCTTCCTCTTTGGTGATGTCTTTTCTAAATATCATATTTATAGAGATAAGTTACAGTACTTACTTTGAATGCAAAATGTCATAAAGTCACCAATTTGCTCACCATTGCTTCATTATTGTCTTATTGATCATAGAGATGTGGAATATTGATGGTTACTGAGGTCAATAAGGAGATTTTAAAGGCAAGTTGAGCTGAAATCTCCCATTTAAAACAGCACTATTTTCCCTTATAATAGCAACTATTTTTGGATACACAGATAAAGCCAAATTCATTTTATCCCCACTCTGCCCACCATCCAAAAAATAAATAAATAAATAAAGGCTATTTCTACAACATTCTATAAAGTATTCTTTTCTATTTCCTCCTTCTACTTGAAGTTACTTAAGCAATGGACACCAATGGGATTTTTTATTTACACGATCTTATGCTACTGAATGTAAATAACATGTTAGAAAATATCAATAATTAATTAAAATGAATCAATGAGGTCTCCACTTAGTGTAACTACATTTGTACGTGCATAAGAGGACTGCACATATAAAAAAGCAAATTGCTTACTGGACAGAAATCTTGCTTCTTAATTAAAATCACCACATGTGGAAACACTGGAGTCATCAACTCATACACTAGTCAGTCACTAATAAGTTTTCTACATGTAACAGTATATTTTAATCTGATACAACTTAACTTTGCATACAAAAGCTCTACTTTCTTTTTTAATTTTATTTTTGTTTTTTTATTTTTAAAATTTTATTTTGATTAAAATATTACAAATAGTTGTACATATATTTCTTTTTTTCCCCATTGACTTGCCCCCAGCCTCCGCTACTCCTGTCACGTGCCCTGATCCCACCTCCCAGTGTCTTGTGTCCATTGGTTGTACTTATATGCATGCACACAAGTCCTTCAGTTGATCTATTTCCCTCCCTCCCCAACATTCCCCAGCCTTCCCACTATAATTTAATAGTCTGTTCGGTGCTTTACTTGCCTCTGTATCTATCTTCTTGTTCATCGGGTTATAGTGTTCTTTACTTTCCGTAAATGAGTGAGATCCTGTGGTAATTTTCTTTCATTGCCTGGCTTATTTCACTTAGCATAATGCTATCCAGTTCCATCCATGCTGCTGCAAATGGTAAGAATCCTTTTTTTTTTAATAGCTCCATAGTATTCCATTGTGTAGATGTACCAGAGTTTTCTAATCTATTCATCTGCTTATGAGCACCTAGGCTGTTTCTAAATCTTAGCTATGGTGCACTGTGCTGCTATGAACGTAGGGGTGCATATGTCCTTTCTGATTGGTATTTCTAGTTTCTTGGGATATATTCCTAGAAATGAAATTACTGAGTCAAATGGGAGTTCAATTTTAAGTTTTTTGAGGAAACTCCATACTGTTCTCCACAGTGTCTGTGCCAGTCTGCATTCCCACCAGCAGTGCATGAGGGTTATTTTTTCTCTGCATCCTCACTAGCACTTCTCTTTTGTTTTGTTGATGATAGCCATTGGAACAGGTGTGACATGGTACCACATTGTTATTTTGATTTGCATCTTTCAGATAATTAGTGACTTTGAGCATGTTTTCATATGTCTCTTGGCCTTCCTTCTGTCTTCTTTCAATAAGTATCTATTTAGGTACATTGCCCCCCTTTTTTAAATATATATTTTATTGATTTTTTTTACAGAGAGAAAGGGAGAAAGATAGTTAGAAACATCAATGAGAAAGAGACATTGATCAGCTGCCTTCTGCACAGCCCCCACTGAGGATGTGCAACCAAGGTACATGCCCTTGACTGGAATCGAACCTGGGACCTTTCAGTCCGCAGGCCAATGCTCTATCCACTGAACCAAACTGGTTTCGGTGATTGCCCTTTTTTTTATTGGATCATTTATCTTTCTTTTATTAAGTTGTATGACTTCTCTGTAAATGATCAAGATTAAACCTTTATTAGTGATAACATTTGCAAATATGTTTTCCCACACAGTGGGTTTTCTTGTTATTTTGTTGATGGTTTCCTTTGCTGTGAAAAAGCTTTTTATTTTGATGTAGTCCCATTTGTATATTTCCTCTTTAGCTTCCATTGTCCTAGGAGCGATATTAGTGAAGAAATTGCTTCCAAATATGTCTGAGATTGTGCTGCCTGTGGGTTCCTCTAGAATTTTTATGGTTTCCTGTCTTATGTTTAAGTCTTTTTCCATTTTGAGTTTATTTTTTGTGTATGGTGTAAGTTGGTGGTCTATTTTATTTTTTTTGCATTTATCTGTGCAATTTTCCCAACACAATTTATTAAAGAGTCTGTCTTGACTTCATTGTATGTTCATGACTCGTTTGTCACATATTAATTGCACATAATGGCTTGTGTCGATTTCTGGGTTCTCTGTTCTGTTCCATTAGTCTATATGTCTGTTCTGGTGCCAGTACCAAGCAGTTTTGAGAACAGTGGCTTTGTAGTATAGCTTGATATCTGGTATTGAGATCCCAACTACTTTGTTCTTTCTCAGAATTGCTGCAGCTATTCGGAATCTTTTTTTATTCCAGATGAATTTTTGGAATGTTCGTTCTAGGTCTGTGAAGTATGCCATTGGTTTTAATGGGTAGTACATTAAATCTATCGATTGCTTTGGGTAGTATGTACATTTTGATGATTCTAATTCTACTAATCCATGAACACAGTATGTTCATCTATCTGTTTACATCTTCCTCTTATATCTTTTTTCAGTGTTCTATAGTTTTCTGCATATAGGTTTTTTACCTCTTTAGTTAAGTTTGTTCTTAGGTATCTTAATTTTTTGGTGCAATGGTAAATTTTATTGCTTACTTTTAGACTCACTTTCTGTAAGTTCATTATTGGTGTACAGAAATGCCATAGTTTTCTTGACATTAATTTCGTATCCTGCTACATTGCCAAATTCATTTATTAAGTTCAATCATTTTTTATAGAGTCTTTAGGATTTTCTATGTACAGTATTATGCCATCTGTGAATGAGGGCAGTTTTACTTCTTTTATAATTTGGATGCCTTTTATTTCTTCTTCTTGTCTGATTTCAATGGCTAGTACTTCCAGTATTATGTTGAACAGAAGTGGTGATTGTTGGAATCCCTGTCTTGTTCCTGTTCTTAAGGCAAATGGTTTTAGTTTTTGCCCATTAATTATGATGTTAACTGTGGGTTTATCATATATGGATTTTATTATGTTGAGGTATGATCCTTCTATTCCCACCTTGTTAAGAGTTTTTATCAAGAAAGGATATTGGATTTTGTCAATTGCTTTTTCTGCATTAATTGTTATGATTATGTAATTTTTATCTCTCAATTTGTTTATATGATGTATCATGTTTACTGATTGGCAGATATTGTACTATCTTTTCATTCCCAGTTAAGTCCTACTTGGTCATGGTGTATGATCTTTCTGATGTACTGATGGATCCGATTTGCTGGAACTTTGTTGAGGATTTTAGCATCTATGTTCATGAGGGATATTGGCCTGTAATTCTCTTGCATTGTGTTGTCTTTATCTGATTTTGGTATTTGGGTGATGCTGGATTCATAGAAAGAGCTTTAAAATGTTCCTTCCTCTTTAATTTTTTGGAATAGTCTGAGAAGTATAGGATTTGGTTCTTTCTTGAATGTTTGGTAAAACTCCCCTGTGAAGCTGTCTTTCTCCAGGCTTTTGTTTGCTGTAAGCTTTTGGATGACTGCTTCAATTTCTTCCATAGTTATTCACCTATTGAGATGTTTAGATTCTTCCTGATTGAGTTTTAGAAGGTTGTATTTTTCTAGGAATATGTCCATTTCCTCCAGGTTGTATAGTTTGTTGGAATAGAGTTGTTCATAGTATTTTTTAGCAATGCTTTGTATTTCTGTGGGGTCTGTTGTTATTTCACCTCTTTCATTTTTGACTTTGTTTATTTGGGTCTTCTCTCTTTGCTTCTTGGTGAGCCTGGTCAGAGATTCATCAATCTTGTTTATCCTTTCACAGAACCAGCTCTTGGTTTCATTGATCTTTTATTTTAAATATATTTTATTGATTTTTTACAGAGAGGAAGGGAGAGGGATAGAGATTTAGAAACATCAATGAGAGAGAGACATCGATCACCTGCCTCCTGCACCCCCCCCACTTACTGGAGATGTGCCCACAACCAAGGTACATGCCCCTGGCCAGAATCGAATCTAGGACCTTTCAGTTTGCAGGCCAGCACTCTATCCACTGAACTAAACCGGTTTCAACTCATTGATCTTTTGCATTTTTTTTCTCTATGTCTTTCATTTCTCCTCTGATCTTTATTATTTCCTTCCTTCTATTCACTCTGGGCTTTTCTTGTTGCTCAATTTCTAATTCTTTGAGTTGTAGAGATAGATGATTTATTACCATTTTTCCTTCTTTTCTGAGATAGGCCTGTATCACTATAAACTTTCTCTCAGGACTGCTTTCATTGAATCCCATAGATTTTGGATTTTTGTGTTTTTATTGCCATTAGTTTCCAGGATATATATATATATTTTTAATTTCTTTGATCTCCTTGGTAACCCAATAATGTTTAATAGCATGCTATTCAGCTTCCAAGTGTTTGAGTTTTTTGTGCTGTTTTTATTGTAGTTTATTTCTAATATTATGCCTTTGTGTTTAGAAAATGCTTGATATGATTTCAATCTTCTTGAATTTGAGACTTTGCTTGTGACACAATATGTGATCTATATTAGAAAATGTCCCATGTGTACTTGAGAAGAACATATATTCAGTGTCTTTGGGGTGAAGTGTTCTGAAGACATCAATTAAATCCATCTAATCTAGTGAGTCTTTTAGCGTTGCTGTTTCTTTGCTAATTTTTTGTCTAGAGGATTTATCCAGTGATGCCAGTGGTATATTAAAGTTTCTTAGTATGATTGTATTGTTGACTATCTCTCTCTTGATATCTTCCAGGAGTATTTTTACATATTCAGGTGCTCCTGCATTTGGTACATATATGTTTATCAATGTTATATTCTCTTCTTGTATCAATCTATTTAGTATGATGAAATAGCCTTCTACATCTCTTGTATGGCCTTCACTTTGAGGTCTAATTCGTCAGATATATGTATTACTACCCCAGCTTTTTTTTTTCATTTCCAATTCCATGAAGGATATTTTTCCATCCCTTAACTTTCAGTCTGTGTGTGTCCCTTGCTCTAAGGTGGGTCTCTTATAGACAGCATATGTATGGGCCATGTTTTTTAATGCATTCACTCACTCAAAGTCTTTTAATGGGAACATTTAGTTCATTTACATTTAAAGTTTATTACTGAAAGATAATGGTTTGTATCCATTTTTATTTTTTGTGACTGTTTTTTTTCTTACCTTTTTATTTCTTCTTTTTACACTAGTCCCTTTAGCATTTCTTATATTGCTAGTTTCGTAGTGATAAATTCCCTTAGTTGTTTGTTTGTTTGTTTTGTTTGTTTGTTTGTTTTGTTTGTTTGTTTGTTTGTTTTGTCAGTGAAGCTCCTAATTTCTCCTTTAATTTTTAATGATAGCCTTGCTGGATAGAATATTCTTGGATTCAGTCCCTTGGTTTGCATCACTTTGTAAATTTCCTTCCATTCTTTTCTGGCATGATATGTTTCTGTTGAGAAATCATTTGATAATATAATAGAAACTCCCTTATATGTAACTTTCTGTTTCTCTCTAGCATCCCTGGGATTCTCTCTTTGTCCTGAACATTTGCCATCATAATTATGATGTGTCTTGGTGTGGATCTTTTCAGGTTCATCTTGTTTGGGAATCTCTGAGTTTGTATCACTATTTTCTTCCCCACATCAGGGAAGTTTTCTGACATTATTTCTTCTAATAGATTTTAAAATCCTTGTTTCTCTTCCTGTTGTTCTGTCACCCCTGTTATTCAAATGTTGCTTCATTTCATGTTTTCCCATAGCTCCCTTAGGCTCTCCTCCAGCCTTTTATTTTTTTTTTATCCAATTGTAATTCAGTTTGGGTGCATTTTTCTTCCCTGTCTTTTAATCACTAATTCAGTCCTCCACTTCTCCTAGTCTATTGTTGAAACTTTCCATGGTGTTTTTTTTTCTTTTTTCTTTTTATAAAAATTTTAATGTGTTACATGTATACAAATCTTCCTGTTGCCCCTCCCCCAAGGCATACCCTAACCTCCCAGTGTCTTCTGTTAATTGATTATGCTTATATGCATGCACACAAGTCCTTTAGTTGATCTCTTATCTACCCCATCTCTCCTTAACCTTCCTGCTTTAATTTGACAGTTTGTTTGATGCTTTACTGACTCTGTATTTATTTTTTTGTTCATCAATTTATAATGTTCTTTATTATCCACAAATGAGTGAGATCATGTAGTGTTTCTCCTTCATTGATTGGCTTATTTCACTTAGCATAAGGCTCTCCAGTGCTATCCAGGTTGCTGCAGATGGTAAGAATTCCTTCTTTTTTATGGCAGCATAGAATTCCATTGTGTAAATGTACCATAGTTTTTTGTTTTTTATTGCAGCTATATCACTCTTCATTTCTTCTTGATTCTTACATAAGTTATTGATTTTTAATCCATTTCTTCTTGATTCTTACATAAGTTGTTGATTTTTTTTCCTCCATCCATTTAGGAACTGTATGACTCTTATTCTGAATTCTTTTTTCTGATATATTGCGTGCCTCTGTTTTCTTAGCTGCCTTGCTGCTGATGCCTCCTTTCCTTTCCTTTTTTTTTTTTTTTTGGTCTACCCATTTTTGGTCTCACCAGTTAATCTATATGTAGAGTCATGAAGGGGCTGCTCCTTGGGTGGGAGTGGCTCCTCAGGTTTCGATTGCTCCTCAGGTGGTCAGTGAAGTGGCTGCTCTTCAGTTGGCAGTGGCTCCTCTGGTGAGTGTTGTTCACAGCAGTGGTGTCTCCTCTGGCTGGTGGGGAAGGCTCCTCATATATCTGTTGTTCCTTGGATGGGGAGTGGGCTGCTCACATGGCTGCTGCTCCTTGGACAGGGGTGGACTGCTAATGTGGCTGTTGTTCCATGGCTCAGGGTGGCTGCATGTTGATGTTGTTCCTCAGATGGGTCAGGTGGCCTGTGAGGCTGCCACTTCTTGGACAGGGGCATTTTGCTTACCAGGCTGGTGCTCCTCATATGGGTGAAGGATCCTCATGCAGCTGCTGCTCCTCAGTTGGGGGAGAGGCTGCTTGCTTGGCTGTTGCTCCTAAGGTGGGAGTGAGCTGCATGTGTGGCTGCTGCTCCTCAGACAGGAGTGTGCCACTCACCTACCTGCTGCTTGTAAGACATGTGCAGGTTGCATGTGGCTGCTGCTCCTCAGACCATTGCAGGCAATGAAAGACTGCCACTGCTCATATGTGGCCACTCTGTTCATGGGCTGCTGCTCCTTGGCCGCTCACCCAGCTGCTGCTCATCACTTAGGTGCAGTCTGTGTATGGCTGCTGCTCCTCAGACTAATGTGGGCTGTTCAGAACTGCTGCTCCTTGGTCTGGGGTTGTCTGCTCATTTGGCTGCTGCTCCTTGGTCTGGGGTGGGCTGCTCGGGTAGCTTCTGCTCCTTGAATTGGTGTGGGTTGCTCACGGTGCTGCTGTTCCTCATACAGGGCAGGGCTGCTCACACAGCTTCTGCTGCTTGGACAGGGAATGGGCTGCTTGTATGGCTGCTGCTCTTCAGATGGGAGTGAGCTACACATGTGGCTGCTGCTCCTCAGACCAGTACAAGCTGCACAGGGCTGCTGCTCCTTGGACATGGACAGGTTTCTTGGGCGGCTGCTGCTCCTCGAATGGGTGTGGGCTGTTCACAGTGTTGCTGCTCCTCAGATGGGAGAAGGCTGCTTGTGTGGTTGCTCTTCCTCAGACAGGGGCAGGTTACAGGCTGTGCACAACTGCCACTCCTCAAATGTGGGTGGGCTGCTCTTATGGCTGCTGCTCCTCAGATGGGGTGGGCTGCTCGTGTCATTGCTGCTCCTTGGATGGGGGGTTGGGCCCCTTATACAGCTGCTTCTCCTTGGACAGGGGCAGCCCACATAAAGCTGCTGTTCCTAGGCTTGGGGTGGTCTGCTCACAGGGATGCTGCTCTTTGGACAGGAGTGTTCTGCTCATGTGTCTGCTGCTCCTGTGGTTGCAGTGCCCTGGGCTGCTTAGTCTCCTTCACCAATTCAGGTTGGATATTATTCATTTCAGCTGTTCTTTTTATCTGCTCCAGTACAGAGCTTGGGACACATCTGTCTGTTCCACCACCTGTCTCCCCCTCTTGTCTCTGGTTTTAGATAGTTTTATTTTAATGTGTCTTGGAGAAGATAATTTTTGGTTAAAATTTTGGAGTTACCTACTATCTTCACAAAAATTGTGAAAATCTCTCTCTAGATTTGAGAGTCCCCAGCTGATATTGTTTTAAATAAGCTTTCTGCCCCTTTCTCTCCCTCTTTTCCTGGTAATTCCAATAATGCACAGATTGTTTCTATTAATGATATCTCATAATTCACTCTTTTTCTTTTTGCTTCTCTTACTAGATTATATCACATTAATTTTCTTCCCAATTAACTATTCTATCTTCTGCTTAGTGAAGTCTGCCATTGAAGCTGTCTATTGAATTCTTCAGTTCGTTTATTATATTATTTAACTCTGGGATTTCTGGGTGTTTTTAATGGTTTCTATTTTATTGTTGAACTCATTTTGCTCATGCATGGATTTACTATTTTAATTTAATTATCTATCTGTATTTTCTTGTAGTCATGGAATTTCTTTAAGAACATTATTCTGAACTAGAGGCCTGATGCACAAAATCCGTGCGTGCATGTGTGTGTGTGTGTGTGTGTGTGTGTGTGTGTGTGTGTGTTTTAGCCCAGCCTGAACCCTCTCCAATCTGGGAACCCTAGAGGGATGTCTGACTGCCCATTTAGGCTGGACATCCATCTCACAATCCAGGACTTCTGCTTCCCAACTGCTCAACTTCCTGCCTGCCTGATTGCCCCTAACCTCTTCTGCCTGCTAGCCTGATAACTCCCTAACTACTAACCTAGAAGACTCACTGAAGCCTAACTTCTCCCCTGCCAGCCCAATTGCCCCTAATTGCCCTCCCCTGACAGCTTGGTCACCACTAACTGTCTTCCCCTGAAGACCTGGTCCCTCCAACTCCCCTCCTGCAGGCCTTTTTGCCCCCAACTGCATTCCCTTGCAATCCTGGTCCCTCCCAACTACCCTCTGCTGCTGGGTTGATCACCCACAATTGCCCTCCCACACTGGTCATCTTGTGGTGGCCATCTTGTGTTCATATGGTGGCAGCCATCTTTGGGCACATGAGGGTGATCATCTTGTGTGTTGGAGTCATGGCCAATTTGCATATTACTCTTTTATTAGATATGATGGTTCTTTGAAAGACACTTCATAGAACTTAATTTAACTATCAGTAATGGGTATTTTATTAGTCTCCTCTAGTAGTGTTGATTATTTATGATCTTTGTAGCCTTGTATTTGTGTCTGCCCATTTAAGGAAGTAAGCACCTTTTCCCAATCCCTGTAGACTGGCTTCAGTAGATTCTTCATTGGTTAGCTTGTTTAGAGATTCTGAGTGGGCTATCTGGTGATTTCCATTGTTAGAGTCATTGAGGGGGCAGGTCAGATGACTTTTCCTTTTTTGTATTCTCAAGTAATGCTGAGGTGCTACTGTGATCATGTTAAGTAAAGTTTTTAGCTCTTTGTTCATGATCATTTTTAAATCTCTTCCTGGCTTCACAGATTGAATATGGGGACAACTCTCATCTTTGCCATTGGGAATGGATTTGACCTTCCAGATACCATCACTTCTCAGCACTCCCTGGGAAGGATAAGAAAAATCTATATTTAGTTCCAGGCAGTTTAAAGAGAAAAGGTTTATCCTCCCTGGTTTTGCTTGCCACACTCTATAACTTCCTTTCTGTTTATGTAGTCACAGTTATTTACTTATTTATTGGGTGCCAAGGCCTACCATAACCTTGGTGTCTTTCTTAAACCTGTGAATCCTAATGGAGCATCAGTCAGGACTCAACCCTCCCCTAAAGTACCTTCTTTCTGTGCTTCCTTGATTTGTTGTCAATATCAGAATAAATTTTAGAGGTAAATTTTAAAACTTCTATTCTTTAGGGATATTGGGATAAGAAGGAATATAAAATGTACCAAGAAAGCACCTATGTCATATTTTGTTACCAAATCGAAGGTTATATTACATTTTCCTTGCTATTTTTTTTGTAAATACAGAGAAGGAAAGACTACTCAGAAATGAACCACACAGTGAAAAAAATACTGCATGGTATTGACACTTCATAAAATCAAATTGATAAACAAGAAGATAAATTTCAGAAACTCCTAGAACACATTAAAAAAGAGATGTGAAACTCATGATAGTAAATATGGTAGAAAGTTTTAATAGAGAGGAGCTACAAATAAAGACAGAAAACAGGTGAGAACATATGAAACAGAAAGAATATTGAAGAAAACAATGGGAAAAATGTTCCTGATTTCAAGTAAGGCATTACATCTAAGAAGTAAGAACAATAATTGAACTCTATGAAAAATTAATAAAAACATTCATGCCAGGTTAAAATACTAAATGTCACAAAGAATCCAAGTTATCAAACCTCCATAGCCCACAAAAATAAAAAAACAAACATATTAACTTAATAATAATTATCTACCAAAGTACAAGGTTTGTCTACTTAGTCTTCTCAAAAAAGACAATAGATCACCAACAGCAGAGCTGAGTGCAAAGGATGAGTTAATAATTCTAAATTAGATGAAGGTACCAATTTTTCATTGGTCTTATATTTTTCTATATATCTATTATCTATCTATCTGTCTATCATCTATCATCTATCTATCTGTCTATAATCTATCTATCTATCCATCCTAAAAATGTATAGATCTGGGATTTGTGCAGCTAAAAGTTTTTACAAATTAGGGGATTTATTTAAGAAAAAAATAACACTTTGTGTGAATGTGAATATTTATTTAGGTTTAGAAAGTACAACAAATTACAAAGCTGATAAATACTACAGATATAATTGCATTTTTCAATAATGTATTGACAATTTGCAATCACATAATATACTACTAAGTATCATAAAGGGAAGTCAAATATATTATTTTGCTAATAACTTTACTTGTGAGATCCAATGATCACTTCATTATCTTCCTCTTAATTGCTCAGCAGCATTGACTCAGTTGACTACTTCCTACTTAATGAAACACTTTCTTCTGTCTACTATGTCATCATGTACTTTGGTGCTTTCTTGTACTTCACTGTTTGATCCTTTCTAGTCTCATTTATTGGCTTCTCCTATTTTATTGGCCCTGTAGAAAATGGAGTGTACCAAGAATTTAATCCTGGGCCACTTTTCTGTTCTTACTTTAGTCAATTCCTAGGTGATTTTATTTTGCTCCATGATTTTAAATAACAAATATATTCCAAGGACCTCAAATTTGTATCCTGCCCTTATTACTTTGCTGAGTTTCTGACTCAGTATACTTGTATATACAACTCCTACACAGTATCTCTACTTGGATGCCAAATATGCACCTCTAATCCAGCCCATGAAAACCAGACCTTCTGATTTCCTTTTAAGTTTGTTCTTCCTCTAGTTTTTCTTGATCTCAAGAAATAGTATCACATATAATCTAATTGCTTAAGCCAGGACCTCAGAATAATCCTTGATTTCCCCTACTACCTCAACTCCTTGACTTCAGTTTATCAACATATCCTTTCCACTCTGCTTCTAAAATAACTTCTGAATATACCCTCTTTCTTCTATTTGTTCTACTAACAATCCTGTTAATATCACCATTATATTGTACTTAGACTTCTCTAATTCCTTCCTAACTCTCTCCTTTCAATCCACAATTTCTCACTTACCTACAGTAGCCAGAATGATATTTTAAAAATATAATTCTTATAATGTAATTGCCATACTTAAAATTTTTCAATGGCTTTCCATTTTACTTAGAATTGTTTAGCCTGGTTTACAAACAAAGTCCTACACAAACTGGACATTCTTCCTCTCCAAGATCAATTCCCAATAGTCTCTTCTTCGCTCTTGTGCTTCAGTCACACTGGTTTTCTTTCTGTCCATAGAACAAGCCAAACTAGTCTTTCCTTGTTTTCTTTTTTTACCAGTTCATTTCCCTCTTCACCAAAATTAATCATAATAGTCTCAAGATATCTTATCTCTTCCCTGGGACCAACCTGGAACTCTTATTTGCATAACCATCACCTCCTAGTCTTTATCATATTCTCTGATTTTAATCCTCTCCAGTACAATTATCCTTATTTGATATTTTATTTTTTATTTATACTTTAAGGCACTTTTATTTCTCCCTAACAAAATGCAATCTTCATTTGGGCATGTATTTTTGCTAATTTAATATCCAGAACACAACCTGGCACTTAGTAGGTATTCAATACCTGTGTTGAAAAAAGAATGAATGTTTAAGTGTGCACTACTAACAAAAAGTATGTGCCTACCATTCAAATCATGGAAGAATATGAAAGCAATTGTATGAAGTACATTGAACTGAGAGTACTTGTATAATGTGATAAAAGTTTTTTTTTTTTTTATCTACTATTCCTTTAAATCCAACTTGTGGAATATTTTTTGAGTCCATGAATGACATTTCACAACCATAGCAGTGGAGGATAATCCTCATAGCTTAACCACTCAATGTTACTTAGTTGAAAGTCCTCTGGTTGTTTTCCTTTGTAATAGTTTCATTTAGTAGTGAATATTTGTAGTCCAGGCTAATAATCAAAACTTTGAATTCCAAAGTTAAGCATTCTATCTTTCATGTGCATGTATCTCCTTTACACATCTCCTTTCTTCACTCCCTACCCTCCACATTAGCATGTGGTTAGTTTCTGATCTCTCCAGAATAGAAGACAGGTAGGAGGGGGGATCAAAGTCAGGAGATGGCTACTTTGACCAGAACTTAAGGTATCTGGTGTTAGTGTCTCTAGTCTTGGTAAATATTCAGTCTCTCCCTGGAGTTGATGGATGATAAAATCTGACTCCTTTCTTTAAGAACATGTGCCTATTCTTGGGAGATTTCCCCAATGGCAATAATCAATCAATACTACTTACCTCCCTTTTATCCTGAGGATTTAGCATTCTTATCTTTTATTGGGGTCACTTTACTCTGCTAAGCAATCTGCTTGAACAAGATTTTTTAAAGGCTTCAGGTGAATTGCTTTCTCTACTCTCTGGTTCATATTTCATATTTGGTCCATGAGAAACACTCCTACATCTGATTCCCCATTTGTTGATTACACAGCTAGTACCGAATATTGATTATTTCCTCTGCATTGCCATCGCAGGCCAATAGTCATGAATTCTCTTGATGTTAGATTCCTCAGGTCTACTCTGATCACCCTCAATCCTAATTTCTAGCTCTAGTTTGTTTAAACTAAATAAATATGTGAAAAAATAACATACATTCTTAATATTAATATACAATAGGTAATTAACATTATAAAGTATGAACTTATATTATTAATATATTAGAGACTCAGTGTATGGATTCACACACACTGCAAGGAAATTAATTAGAAGGTAGCCAGGATATAGGACTGGGTGAGATGCGCCCTAGAGAAAACCTCCTGCAGTCCCTCCCCAGCTGGGGTTCAAAGGCTGTCAGTGGAATGAGTGGGGTCACTTTGGCAGGCAGGTTCCTTCACCCTGGCCTTGAGGATCAGGCTGAAACCAGTGGTCCAACATCCCCTGAGGGGTCCCAGCATGCAAGAGGGCACTCTACAAAGTTGTTGTTGCTCAGCAGCTCTTGTGTTGAGTGCCTTCCCCTCAGTGATCAGTGCATGTCATAGCTACCGGCTGGTCGACCAGTCAGCCAGTCACCAGTTGCTTAGCCTTTTATATATATACTAGAGGCCGGGTGCATAAAATTTGAGCATTGGGGTGTGTGTGTCCCTCAGTCCAAACTGCACCTTATCCAATGTGGGACCCCTCGAAGGATATCTGACTGCCTGTTTAGGCAGTTGGACATCCCTCCCACAATCCAGGACTGCTGGCTCCCAACTGCTCACCTGTCTTTCTGCCTGATTGCCCCTAACAGTTTCTGCCTGCCATCCTGATCACCTCCTAAACATGTCCCTGCCAGCCTGATAGATGCCTAACTGTTCCCCTGCCAGCCCGATTGCCCCTAACTGTCCTCCAAGCCAGCCTAGTCACATCTAACTGTCCTCTCCTGCAGCCCTGGTCACCCCCAACTGCCCTCCCCTGCCTACCCGGTCACCCCTAATTTCCCTCCCTTGCCATCCTGGTCACTTCTAACTGTCCTCCCCTGCAGGCCTGGTCACCACCAACTGCCCTCATCTGTAGGCCTGGTTCTCCCCAACTGCCTTCCTCTGCTGGCCTGGTCACCCCTAACTGCCCTCCCCTCAGGTCTGATTGCCCACAACTACCCTCCCCTGTGGTGGCCATCTTTGACCACATGGTGGTGGCCATCTTGTGAGAGGTCATGAGGATCAATGTTCATATTACTTCTTTATTATATAGGCTAGAGGTCCACTGCATAAAAAGTCATGCACTGGAAGGGAGGGTCCCTCATCCCAGCCTGCCTCCTTTCACATGCCGGGAACCCTCAAGGACTGGAGGCAACCTGGCCATCAAGGAAAGGCAATGCCATATAAAACCTCTGCTGCTGCCACTGCCAGCAGTACAAGCCTTGGCCAGCCTGGTTACCTGAACCTCAGGTGGCCCTGGGCAGATGGGTAGCCACCATCCAAGGCTTTCCTCCATTTTGGGCTGGCCCTGGGAGGCTGGGGCCTGAGGTTACTGGGGGACTCTGAGGCAGGCACACAGAACAGCTGGCCATGTGCCTGCCACCCCGGTTGAGCTGAGGGGACTGGGTGCCACCATCCTGTGATTGTGGGCACTGCCATTGTTGAGGGCAGGGCAGTCAATTAGCATATTCCCTCCTTATTGGTTGTGGGCACAACCATCTTTTTGATGGTGTGAGGATCAATTAGCATATTCCCTCTTTATTAGATAGGATAGATTATTTCATCAATAGTTTATATAGTATAGTAATAATAGTTTATTTTCTACATAATATAGTTCAGAACATTCTGATAAAATTGAAGCTCAACTGAGAGTTAATTCATAAAAAAGCACATTTCTTTTCACTATTTTTTCATATCAATCAGATTTTGCTAAATTAGCCTATAGTAACAAATAGCCTGAAAATGACAATAGCTTCCAACAATAAAAGTTTATTTTTCACTCACCTCTCATAGCCTGT
Source organism: Lasiurus cinereus (assembly GCA_011751065.1). Taxonomy (NCBI): domain Eukaryota; kingdom Metazoa; phylum Chordata; class Mammalia; order Chiroptera; family Vespertilionidae; genus Lasiurus; species Lasiurus cinereus. The sequence continues at coordinate 5,590,469 of JAAGEH010000015.1, forward strand.
ATAGGTCAAGTGCAGTTCTATTCTATATCCTCTTCATTCTGAGAACAAAACTGAAGGAGTAGTCCCTTTATAAGATAAGCTGGTCTCAGGACAGAGGAAAAAGTGAATAGCAGAGCTACATGCCACACGGTAGCTCTGAAAGTTTCTGCATAGAAGTGGCACATGGCACGTTAGTTCATATTTCATTGGCCAAATCAAGTAACATGAAAGTCTGGTGAGAAGTATAATTTTCCTGCAAGAATGACCCCATAGTAAGGTTTAGGGTCTGGGGGCAGTGAATATGTTTACAATACTATTTTAGCACATATGATCTCTCTACTACAAAGCTTTTATTTGAGATAACTGCAGAATATCTGAAGCTGATGTAAGACAACTATAGTATGAATGAAATGGTATGACTGATATGCAATTTAATAATTTCTGGGTTCTCTTTGGTAGTATGTTATCAGAATCTCTTTTTCTGTCTTAGGATATTAGATGGCTTTCTGATCTGCAGAGATGCCTCCCTTCAGCTATGATGAAATGTTATATCCTCCAATTCTTCAAAGGGTCTAGACAAGAATAGCCTATTTGTGAACAGTGCTTCTCTGTCTTTTGTGGAGTTATAGTAGAAAATATTGTCCACTGTACTTCTTGGTGCTTCTTACACAGGGACACATGATATCTCGGATATTTTTCTGCAGAAATAAAGTTTGTTTCTGTAAGCCAATGTGTGTGCTTTCTTCAAGCAATGATGAAATAAAAGATGCCCAGTGCTTCCCTTTTTGGACTTTCATTGCCAGGAACCTCGGTATCCAATTCAGTGCCAAACTGCAGTCATTGACTTGATTCAGCTGTCTGGTAGAATTTTCTCTTTCTGCTGACTTTAAATAGTTCCTGTTCCATTTAATCCCCTGGTTGTCCAGATGTGTCCTCTAAAACTTATAATCTGTTTCAAATGTTTTGGGGAATAGTTCAAATACTAAATCCTGAAAGAATAAAAATGTGAACCATAATTATAAATTAAGAAGAAACAGCTCCAGTTCTTACTACCATTTATCTACAGAGAGATGGGCCATATTATGATCAACCTTTTTGTTTGTTTGCTTCATTCTAGTTGGGGGGTTGTCTAATTTTCACTCCTCAATAGATTTAATATATTTTTCATATGCTTATTTGTTCATTATTTCATCTAGTCCTGAAGGGTTACTTAATCAGTGTCATCATGATCAGCCAACCATCTTCATAACAAGATTTGTTCATAAATCCTGGTTTTTCTGCAAGTGCTTTCTTAATTTCAGTAACTTCTCCTTATAGAGGAGAATAGAGTTCACTGGCAGCTTTAACACTTTCCAAAACAACAAACTTGGCGACTGGGGGCAGTAAATATTTTAACAATACTATTTAGCACATATGGGCTCTCAAGTACAAAGCTTTTATTTGAGATAACTGCAGAATATCTGAAATTTGTTCAATTTTGTCCTAATTTCAGGCTGACTGCAGTAAACAACATCTCACAAACATTCCTGTATAAAATAGCTCATTCCCACTGCCCTAATACCATTTTCTGTTGTTATTCTTTCACTAGAGGCCAGGTACATGAAATTCTTGGAAGGCGGAGGTGGGTGTCCTTCAGCCCAGCCTGCTCTCTCTCCAATCTGGGACCCCTATAGGGATGTCTGACTGCCCATTTAGGCCAACATCAGGCCTAAATGGGCAGTCGGACATCCCTCTCACAATCCAGGACTGCTGGCTCCCAACTGCTCACCTGCCTGCCTCCCTGATTGCCCCTCATTGCTTTTGTCTGCCAGCCTCTTCACCCCCTAACCACTCCCCTACCAGCCTGATTGATGCTTCACTACTCCCTTGCCAGCCTGTTTGCCCCTAACTGCCCTCCCCTGTGGGCCTGGTACCTCCTAACTGCCCTCCCCTGCAGGCTTGGGTCCCCCTCCAATGGCCCTTCCCTGCAAGCCTGGTCCCTGCCAACTGCCCTCCCCTTCTGGCCATCTTGTGGTGGCCATTATGTGCCCACCTGGGAGAAGATCTTGTGACCACATGGGGGCAGTCATCTTGTGTGTTGGAGTGATGGTCAATCTGCTTATTACTATTTTATTAGATAGAGTAGAGGCCTGCTGCATGGGTGGGGGCCAGATGGTTTGCCCTGAAGGGTGTCCTGGAACTAGGTGGGTGTTCCTTTAGGCCAGGGGTGGCCTGGGTAAGTGGCTTGTGCTGGTTTGCAGGCTGGCCACACCCCCCCATCGACCCAAGCCCTGGTATCTAGGATTTATTTATCTTCTACAATTGAAAATTTGTAGCCTTAAGTGGAACCAAGCCTTCTTCTCCTTCAGCCTTTGGAACTTTGTTGCCTTAAGTGGAGGCCTGGGCCCACCAGGGTGTGCTGAAAGCTTGTCTTCCTCCATCACCAGGGGCAACCCGAGCCCCTCTCCTGCTCTCTCTGTGGCCTTAGCCATCTTCATTGAGTTAATATGCATACTCCCTCTGATTGCCTGGTAGGTGTGGCTGGTGGGAGTGACTTGTGTGTAGCAGAGGTGTGTTCAATTTGCATATTACTCTTTTATTAGACAGGATGAGTCTCTGTGAATTTTCCCACTGAGAGTAGATTGGAACTAGTGCCCAGTGAAGGTGCCAGCCCTATGAACCCAGGGCTCAGGGAAGCAGAGCATGAACCATCTTTGTATGCATGCTGCAGGCCACCACATGCTCTTCACCACTCTGAGAGACATGTTTGCAGTATTGAGTTGTGAGTTTATGACCAATCTTTAATTCATTACGAAAACCCTTATCTCTTAGGCCCCAAAGTGCAAAAAAAATAAATAAAAGTGATATTTATGTATCATAGAGGGCTCTATGTAAATGTTTTGTTGTGTTGAATTCCCCAGCTGGAATGTGAACCTGATGAAGACAAGCTTCATGTCATATTTGTATTTCCAGCATCTGTCATGTAGCCCCAAAGGGAAAGAAGCATTTTCTGCATGAAGAGCACTTGCTTTGTGGTGGAACTCAGTAGGTTAAGTAACTTTCCTCAGGTTACAGAGCTAGGAAGTGGCAGAGATGGAATTAAAACCAAGTGCTGTATAATTTCAGAATCTGTGCCCTTTTTTGCATTATAGCAGGATTTCACAAGTAAAATAACATTTAAAATTGGTGAACCATGAGATGTTTTGGGATGGTAATATAGGAATCTTATAAATTTGAAATGTATGCATTTATTTTCATGCTTGTCAAAATATAATTAGCATAGAATACCTCTGATTTTATGGGTATTATGAACTAAGATAAAGCACGATTTACTCATATAAAAATATTGGTCAATTACAAGAATAATGTTATTTGAGCAATAAAATGGTTGGTATAAGGCAGTGGTCAGCAAACTCATTAGTAAACAGAGGCAATATCAATAGTACAACGATTAAATTTTCTTTTGAGAACCATATTTTTTAAACTTAAGTATCTTCTAATGCCATTTCTTCAAAATAGACTCACCCAGGCCTGGTATTTTGTGGAAAAGCCACACTCAAGGGGCCGAAGAGCCACATATGGCTCATGAGCTGCAGTTTGCCAAAAACTGGTATTTGGGATATGGTAAGTAGCCAGTTTCTTAGGAATGACTGATGTCTAGGAAATAGTATGTTGTGCCCTGCTTCACTGTTATCTCAGTCCAATTGACACATTTACCATATAACATTTATCTTATGATACAACATATTTAATCTAAGATATGTTGAGTCTCTCCTATATGCCAGACACTTAGGTGAGTACTGAGAGTACAAAGATTAATATATACCTGGTTTCCCCTCATTAAACTTTCAGTAAGCACCTGAAAGACACCTGAAATCAGCCATATCTATTGTGGATGGATTTTTTAAAGCTACAAACATTTATGCCTACTGATTCTAATAATGTATTTTAAAATTATTTCCATTATAAGTTTGGTTTATCTTGTATTGTGTGTAAGTTTTCTTTTTTGCTTTAAAATAGCAATTTTGATGTAAGTTAATTGACTGTGCTGTTCAGACAAAGTTCAATTATCAGCTCTGATTAAATGGAGTGTTGTTTCTTTGGATTTGTGATACCAGCTTGAAAAGCCAAGACACCAGAAACCCAAATATCAGGTGAATCTGTTCCCTATAAGTAGGAAAGATAAGAAGTTACTTCAGCTTTCTGTTAGTAAACTTTATGTCATGTTCTTAGTGACTAAAATTATAGGCACTTAGAATGTCTGGAAGGATAGAAAACTTATTATGGTAAAATAACATAGACTTTGCTTCTCTGTAATAGTTTTGAGTTTTTCCTCATTTAAAACAACATGATTTTCTGTGCTTATAGCACCTGCTGGAAATTAAGGGAAGCACTACATTTGGCAGTTCATTAAGTATTGATTGCATAGGTATTTCTAGGTGAAGCATCATTTGAATTTTCTTCTAAAAGCAAAACTGACAGTTTTTCTCCATCATTTTTGTTATTATTTTCTCAATTATGTGTTTGTGAAGTGTATAATTACTCTTAGTTATTTTGACTAGCATTTATTATCATATTTTAACAATCTTAGGTCTAAAAAAGTTTTTCAAAAGAAACAATAGTGAAATATATGTACTGTTACCTAGACTAGCACTTTGAATATTTTAGTTAATTTTTTCATAGCCAGTTTTCATTATCACTACATTGATTTTTCTATTATGTCTTAATCTAAAGGTACATTCATGAATTGATTTAGTTTTAGCTGGAGCACACTTCAAACAAGATTATAGCTTTGTTAGTGATAGATCCATATAGAAAGCAATTGAGGAAAGGTGGGATTCATGATGGTTGAATCTTGGGCTAACACCAATTACTCCCACAGCTTCCCCAGAAGATTAGATATTTAGGACTGGATGGAATGGAGGAAGAGATACTAGTATTTCAAACAAATAACGTAATTTTAGTAACCTAGGTATATCAGTTTGGGTCCAATCAAGAGCTAGAGACCACACTGATTTTGGAACTGAGAGATAATCAATCAATACTGGCACATTGGTTTTGTCTTCCACCACCTTTGTGGTGTCTGGTTCCTCTGCTTCATCCCTTATCCCCTCAACCCAGTATATTGTGAATATAGCAGCCAAGATGAATCTATTAATAGAGAAATTAACAAGGAAATTAGGTCATGTCACTTCTCTGCAAAATCTTCAAGTGGCTCATATCTTTCTCAGAGAAGAAGCTAAAGTCCTTCAATCTGGTAACAATCAGTGTCTTCCCTTTACCTCCCTGACCTCACCTTCTACTATTCTTCCCCTCTCTGATGTGCCACTTCAGTCAAAATGATACTCTTGCTGTTCCTCAGACATGCTATGCCACCCCCTGATTCAAATCTTGGCACTTGATGTTCCCTCTTGCTAGAGTGCCCGTTCTTGCATAGCTCATGGAGTGCTCCTTTACTTTCTTTACTCAAATGCCACTTTTTTAGTGAGGCCTTTCCTGGACACTATCTCATGTTACAGCTTGCTCTTAACTCTTCATATCCCTCTTGTATGCTAGTTTTTTCCCCCCTGCTCTACACCTGTACTTTTATATAACAATAATCAGCCATACCAGGTTTAATACTGGTACCTATTTTGTAGAAATATTGTAAAGATTATATATATATATATATATGAAAGATTATTTGCCTATCAATCATCTGTCTTCTATCTATCTATCTATCTATCTATCTATCTATCTATCTATCATCTATCTATCATCTGTAGTGTAGGCCATGATGAATGGGGGACTCAAGAAATATTATCTACATATAGCCAACAAGCCCTAGGAAGGATGATCTATGAAAAATTAGATGTGATCTCTGGCAATCCCTTTTGCTTAAAGGCAACATTGAAAGCAACCTTTTTGCATACTCAAATATAAACTCTCAAGACCTTAACTTTTTGATGTCAAGAAGAGGCAAGTAGGACAGACATAAGGAAAAATGTACCAAGGGAAATATAGGATATGGTTCTCTAGCTAAACATTGCTGAAGAGGACACACCAAGAGGAGTTGGCCAGGATATAATGTCGTTATGTTCTAACTACTGGGCTTGGCAGAAGAGCATACATAAGTTTTGACAGTATCTATACTAATAAAAGGGTAATACGCTAATAAGACCAGGAGACCTTCCAGACATCCTTCCAGACAAAGCCATGATGGCGGGGCCAAGGCAGAGGCAATTAAGGGCAATCAGGCCAGGAGGAGAGGGCAGTTGGGGGTGATCAAGCTGGTAGGGGGGGCAGTTGGGAGTGAGCAGGCTAGCAAGGGAGGCCAGTTGAGGGCAAGCAGGCTAGCGGAGGGGGGGCAGTTGGGGTGATCAGGCCAACAGTGGGAGGCAGTTGGGAGCAATCAGGCTGGCAGGGGGGGCAATTGGGGATAATCAGGCAGGTGGGGGGCAGTTTGGGGCCAGCAGGCCAGTGGAGGGGGCAGTTGGGGACTATCGGGCCAGCAAGGGGGAGCAGTTGGGGGCAAGCAGGCTGGCAGGCGGAGTGGTTAGGGGTGATCAGGCAGGCAGGTGAGCTGTTAAGAGCCAGCAGTCCCAGATTGCACCGAGCCACTAGTAATATTATAAGCAGCCATTTGAGATGTTGTGCCCTAATGCAGGCACAAGCACCATCCCTCCTCAGGCATATACTCCACACTGATTTAGTTTTTGCACCATTTCCATCCATCCATAGGATAGATTCTGGCATTTGAAATACTATCCCCCTTCTCTGCTTCTCCCTCTGTTCATTTTCAAGATCAGGGTTGCTTGCTTGTGTTACCTCCATTTTATTCCCACTTCTCTAGTTTATGCCTCAGCATTTCTCAGTTGAACTTTTGTAATTGCATCCTAATGAGTCTTCTAATCTCTCTAATCTAGCATTGACAATGCTTCCAGTTATCCTAATTCTGACATCATGCACTGAGAATTTACTATATTTCATACATTGTTTTAAGTAGTTCACCTTTGTCATTGATTTAATGTTCTCGTTTTCAGCATAGGACTTATTATAAGTGCAGAAGCAAGTTCAGAGAGGTTAAAAAGCTTACTCCGGGTCTTTCAGCTAAACCCTGCAAGGTTAAATCTCATGATTTCTATACCACCTCATACCTGCCTCTCATACATCTTCCTATAACACAGATCCCTTTGTAAAATGCAATTTTTAAATTTTGGCATTCAAAGATCTTCATAATATAACCTTATCTTACTTCTTAATTTATCTCTTATCTAATTGCTCTTGATAATTCATGCTCCAAGTTAACCAGATGACTACTTTCCTCCCAATATTTTAGGGATGACAATGCTCCTATAATGTTGCATGTACTTTTTCTCTGCCTTGAGTACACATTCATTCTTCTTGGTCTATCAAAAATCTTATAGTTTTTCAGGCTAGGTTAATTGCTGCTTCCTTCATGAAACCTTCCCCAATTCCTCTTGGACAGGATTCATTCATTTTTCTCTATGTTCTCTGCATTTTTTCTAATATGGTATTTTTAAAACTGTTTTCTATTGCAGTTGTGTCCCCTACCTCCAGATTAAAAGTTCCTCTTGGCAGGGTCTATGTCCAATTTATCACTAAATATTTATCAATTATCACAGCTTAGTACATATAGTTTTATAAGAAAGGTCTGTTGAATGTGAAATAAATATTGGATTTCTCCAAGATGGTAATAGTTCTGAGTTATCAGCATAATCCATGCGTATTCTAGTTATTATATGCAGCCATGTTCCTCTAGTTAGGGTTAGTAAACTTTCCTTCAGTATCTCAAGGTATTTTGTGTACTTTGAACATTTTACTCTAATTATCTGTTTATATATCTGCCTTTCCTGCTAAACTGCCTGAATCACAGGAAACATGTGTGAAGCTCAATTACTGTGACTCAGTAAGTGTGTTTTGAGTGAATAAGTAAAGGTAGACTGGACCTATATGGTGTGTGCTACTCTGTGTATGCTGAAGGGATACCCTTCTGATGCTAAACCATTTGAGCCAGTTTAAATAAGTCACAGTGTGATGGGCAGTAAAATGGGCAAGTCAATTATTCTCTAGGGAAAAGATAAAACTATGGAACAGTTTGATCATAATGATGGTTAGTATAACTAGACCACTGTTGCTCCTGATGTTTTCCCTTATAGACTTAGCTTAAAATAAATGTACTAGATATTTGTATAGATAGCACATCCATGGTCAAGGTAATAGTAAAAATAAATATCTACTCCTCATCTGCTGTTAAGTCAAGTCTATCTGTTTTATCTAACTTTCTATTTCAGTAATGTAAAATTGTGGCAGTCAGTTTCAACAAAATTCAACAGGAGATTTTATATTTTACAATAATAAGTACATGGAAAAAAAGACCCAGAAGAACTGAACAATGTTATCAACATAATGACTTGACCTTAGTTATTCAATTTCTTGTTTGAAAAATACAAAATGTTTGCATGGATAGACCCTTCAATAATGATTCTTTATTTTCTGATATCAACCCTGATATTTTGTAAACTAGGTGACTGATTCTCACAAACATGGCATTTTAATGAATTTAAGAATACAAAAATATGTATCAGTGCCAAGGTATCTTAAATATTTTCTATCAAATGGTGATCTTTTATATTCAAAATAATATCTGAATCTTTCCCCCTTCTGCATTCACAAAGCCTACTGAGAAATTCAAATGTTATTATCTGAAATGTAAAGGTACGTTTAGTAAAATTGTTTAAACCCAGATGTTTATTCAGGGATGTAACAGTTAGATAGAGTTGGTTATTAGAAATGGGGCTTCAGGATCCTCGGTTAGTTTGTCTGAATCACCTTCTAGATGAGTGAGGCCATAGGACAGATCACATGTGTTCATAAAAAAGAATATCAAAAGGAGTTGGAAGAGATCCTGTGAGGGGCTAGATTATAGTTCATAGGATAGTTAGAGAACATTTGCCCCCTCTTCTGAGAGTGGGCAAAAATGTTAAAGGTTCCTGGATAATATGCATAATTGAATGTCAACTTTATCCCCTTCTGTAAGCCCTTTGAAAGGTCTGAGACTATCTAATTAAAGCTTCCTATTCCCCTTACACTATCTCAAACTGTGGCACAAGTAACTTGGCAAAGCACCATAAAATAAGAATGCTATATTAGGGAAGGTGTGTCTTTCCCTCTTCCTCACTGCAGAACCCACAAGTCTGACATGAGGAACAAAGTGATTCTATTACAATAAGCAACTCAAGAGAAATACCTAAGGGGGAAATGTAACCAATTTCTTTTCTTAAACAGAATAAGAGTTCTTCACCTTCCTTCTTGGAAAATTACTTCTCATCTATTAAAATCAAGCCTAAATAGCCTCCATAAAGAAAGCTTTGCTAACTTCTCTGGTAATAGTCATATGCTCCTCTGGGGTGCCTTCTTTTGCCAGACATTATGTGAAGCAGAGATGTAAATACAAGACTTTTACTCTCAAAGATCTTACAGTAAAGAAAGGAAGATATATACATGAACTTAAAGCCCAAAATATTATAGTGAGATGCTGCTCTAATGAAAATATCTACAGAATGTAATAATAAAACTGTGCCTTAGTTTGCTTGGGAAAATTACAGAAGACTTTTGTGAGATGATGAAACTAACTCTTGATCTTAAGCAAACAAAAACAATGTATTTAGCTGAGACCGGTTTGACTCAGTGGATAGAGCGTCGGCCTGCGGACTGAAGGGTCCCAGGTTCGATTCCGGTCAAAGGCATGTACCTTGCCTGCGGGCACATCTACAGTGTGGGGCGTGCAAGAAGCAGCTGATCGAAGTCTCTCTCTCTCATCGATGTTTCTGACTTTCTATCCCTCTCCCTTCCTCTCTGTAAAAAAAATCAATAAACTATATTAAAAAAAAAAACAAAAAACAAAATCCCAACATGATGTATTTAAATACAGTAGTACCTCGAGATACGAGTTTAATTTGTTCCATAACCTTGCTCTTATATCAAGTTGCTCGTATCTCAAAGCAAATTTCCCCATTGAAATGTCGTTAATCTGTTCCAGCCCCCAAAATGCCATCCCAGGTGTTCTTGTTCCGTGTTTTTTAATAAGAAAAATGTATTTATAAATGACAAATATTGTATAAAAACATAATAAAAGAGAATATAAAGGATTAAACTGGTTTTATAAAGTGTATTTACCTACTCGTTACACTCTTAATGCTACACTTTATCCCTACACTGAATGTAACTTAACTAATTTTCTCTGAACTTAATTGCTACTGGTCTTTGCATTTTTGGCCAATTTCAAAAAAAAAACACGTGTCCAACGTGGTTTGCCTCTTCCTCCCTTTCAGAATGTTTCTGAATTGGGTGAGGCCAGTTTCATTGAACAGCTCCGATGCACGACCAGTAGCAACTTTTTCGGGGTGTTTCTTTTCCACGAAGTGTGACACCCTCTCCCACATTCCTAAGATCTCCTTTATCTCACTTGTAGAGATCTCCTCCACCTCTGGCTTCTCCTCGAAACCAATTTCTTGAAAAACCTCCGCATGTTGCTGAGACTGCAACTCTTGTAACTCCTCCGTGGTGACTTCCAGAGAGTGCTCCTCGACGAGCTCATTCACATCTCTCTCATCCACCTCTAGGTCCTTGGATTTTCCCAGAGACACTATCTCCTCCTCCACTGGCACCTAGGGTTCGAATCCTTCGAAGGTCCTTCTGGCTATGGCCTCAGGCCACAGCATCTTCCATGCAGAGGTCAAAGTCCTCTTGTAACACCCAGCCAGGCCTGATCAATAATTCTGAGGCATATCACGATGTTAAAGTGGTTCTTCCAGAACTCTCGAAGGGTGAAGTTTGTGTTCTCCGTCACCTCAAAGCAGCGCCGGAACAGGTGCTTGATGTACAGCTTTTTAAAATTAGAAATCACCTCCTGATCCATGGGCTGCAGGATAGGAGTGGTGTTGGGAGGTAGGTAGAAAACCTTTATAAACTTGAACTCTTCGAGGAGTTCATCTTCGAGGTTCGGTGGGTGAGCAGGAGCATTGTCGAGGACGAGGAGGGCTTGCAGGGCTAGGTTGTTTTCCTGTAGATATTTCTTAACAGAAGGGCCGAAAACCAGGTTTACCCACTCCACAAAGAACTGCCTGGTGACCCATGCCTTGGTGTTTGCCCTTCACTTAACTTGCAGTTTATCTTTTAAAATTTTATGTGACTTAAAGACTCTGGGGTTTTCCGAATGGTATAGGAGCAGAGGTTTGATCTTGCAGTAGCCACTCGCATTGGCGCACAGTGCGAGAGTTAGCCTATCGTTCATGGGTTTGTGGCCTGGCATTGCCTTCTCCTCTGCCATTATATAAGTCCTATTTGGCATCTTCTTCCAGAAAAGCCCTGTCTTGTCACAGTTGAAGACTTGCTGGGGGATATATCCTTTGGCTTCTATCAGTTCGGAAAAAGTTTTGAGGTAATCCTCAGCTGCCTTCACATCCGAACTTGCTGCCTCACCATGCCTGACAATGAAGTGAATGCCGGACCTTTTCCTGAAGTTATCAAACCAGCCTCTACTGGCTTTAAATGAGTCTTTCGATGCTTCATCCGTGGAAGTGTGCAGGGTCTGCTCCAGCAAATCACCGTAAATCGCTAGCGCCTTCTCGCATATGATGCCCTGTGTTAATGGATCTCCTTTAAGCTGCTTCTCCATCACCCACACCATCAGTAGATTCTCCATCTTTTCATGGAGAGAGCTACGGAGCTTAGAAATTATTGCAACACACTTAGCTGGCATTGTACCCTTTATCGACTCCTTCTGTTTAAGCACAGTGCATATCGTTGAAGTACTATGCCCGTATTGCCTCGCCAAGTCAGCCACTTGCACACCTTGCTCATATTTTTCTATGTTTTCAAGCTTTAATTCAATAGACATCATCCTCTTCTGAGCACTGACCTTTCCACTCGCTTTCTTCGGAACCATGGTTATAAAAAGAAATGTGATAAAGTATGTAAATGCACAAAAGATGCTTGGACAACGAGGTAAACAAGCACACTGACTGAGGCATGGGAAACTATGAGACTTTCAAGTTCCAGTGAACTGGTGGGTCGTTTGCAGCTGGCCGATCCGCACAATTACTCCTATCTCAAATGTTGCTCGTATTTCAAAGCAAAAAATCGCTTGCTTGATGGCTCGTATCTCAAAAATCTAGTATGTTAGGACACTCGTATCTTGAGGTACCACTGTATTTCCAAATGTATCTCAAAGATTCCAAGAACAAGGAATATCTTCTCTTCTGGAACTTGCATTCCAGATAGGAAGACAAACAAAATGAATATATTATACAATACAGTAGAAGGTGTTAAGTGCCATGGAGAAAAGTAAAGGAGTAAATGGGGGAATAGCAGGACTGAGGAGTTACAATTTTAAGTAAGATGATTAAGGAAGGTTCCACTGAGAAGGCTGAGACAGAGTTATAAGAATATCTGAAGGAAGGTTCCAGACAAAGGTAAAACAACAGAGAAGTGCCTGATACAGGAGTGTGTTTGGTATTTTTGTGGGACAGATTAAAGTCTCATGGTCAAAGAAGTAAACATAGTAGCCAATTTATGAATAGATTTGCAAGCCATTTTGTGGACTTTGTTTTTTACCCTAAATGAAATGGAAAACTATCAGAGAGTAATTCTGTTAATACCTACTTGTTAAATGAAAAGTTTGATTTTTATGTTCAACTGTGCATATTTATTATAGCTTCAAAGTAAAGTGTGTGCATTTGTGAGTAAACAGAGTGTGAAGGACACAATAAAAGTATTTCTGCCTTAGCTAGATCCGCACTCATTTCCCAGTCTCTCATCTTTTACTTAGCATTTCCTTGCTTTGTAGTAATAATTACTGGTTGTCCATCACTGCTCTGGTTCATGCCCTCCTTATTTCTTTTACACCATGGGAAAGATCTCATAAGACTTTTAGTCTGCCTCTTCTACCCCTCAACCCTCTACTTCACAGGACTGGAAGAGTGGATTTTCTCAACTATTGTACTATGAATATTTACTCACCCCAGCTAAAATCGGTACTTCCAATGAACCATAAAATGCATTCACCATTGCCTGATGCTTAGGAAGCGTTGCCGTAAAATTGTGCCTTTCAAAAAAATGTACCTGGAGTCTTAACTCTCCATAGAAATATCTTTGTTATAATTTAATGTTATCCTATCTAATAAAAGAGTAATATGGAGATTGACCATCATTCCAACACACAAGATGGCTGTCCCCATGTGGTCAAAAGATCCTGCCCCCATGTGGACACAAGATACCCATCACAAGATGGCCAGCAGGCGAGGGATGTTGGGAGGGACCAGGCCTACAAGGGAGGACAGGTAAGGTTAATCAAGCCTTCAGAGGAGGGCAGTTAGGGGTGACCAGGCTGCCAGAGGAAGGAAGTTGGGGGTGACCAGGCCTGCAGGGGAGGGCAGTTAGGTGTGACCAGGCCTGCAGGGTAGGGCAGTTAGGGGTAAACAGGCTGGCAGGGTAGCAGTTAGGCATCAATCAGGCTGGCAGGGGAATGATTAGGGGGTGATCAGGCTGGTAGGCAGAAGTGGTTAGGGGCATTAAGAAAGGCAGGCAGGTGAGCAGTTGGGAGCCAACAGTCCTGGATTATGAGAGGGATTTCTGACATCCCCTTTAGGCCCGATCACACTGGGATCAGGCCTAAATGAGCAGTCAGACATCCCTTGAGGGTTCCCAGATTGGAGAGGGTGCAGGCTGGGCTGAGGGACACCCCTTCCTTCCCTTCATGCATGAATTTCCTGTACCAGGCCTCTAGTTTTTAATATTTTTATAGAGTTCTGGGTAAAAAAAAAATCTATGTAAAGAAAATTACTTGTTTTTTTAAAATCAAAGTGTATTCACAAAGTTTGTCTAAAATAGTGTTCAAGATTCTTTATAGAAGCATACACTATATACTTTATATACCTAAACTAAGTCCATGTATCTTAGTTTGAGGAGTTAAGCCATTGGCACAGTGATTGTCAAAGAGTGGTGCCTGGACATGTATCAGTAGCGTTTCACAACTTAAGAATGCACATTCTCAGACTCCCATCCAGGCCTACTGAATCAGAAAGTCTGGGGTTAAAACACAGAAATCTGTGTTTTGACAAGGCCTCCAGGGGATTCTAATGTGTGCTAATGTTTAAGAGCCACTGCTTTAACAGATGCCTCAGACCCTAGGAAAAATGATGGGAGTTGACTATCAGAATTTTCTCCTGGGTACATTCCTTTTCCAGCTGCCAAGTTCTCTTGTGTTTATCTTTTATCACTCATCACCACCACTTCATGCCATGTTCTTCTTTGCCCAACTGTTCACCTTTTCCTTCCCTAGTACACATCAAACCCCTTCCTGACTTAAAACCTTTACTCTAGTTGTTTTCTCTTTTTTTGGCATTCTTCACCGTGGCTTTCAATTGATTGACACCATCTTAAAATTCAGATTTCAGTTTATGTGACAGTTGTTCAGATAAACCATCTGTGTGAAAGTTAATTTTTAAAGAAGTAGCCAACCAGTAATTCCATAACGTTACTTTACTTCTTTTTCTCCATAGCACTTATCATCATCTTCCACTCTACAAATTTGTTTACTTGTCTGTCTCCCCTACTGGAAGGTAAGCTCCATGTGGATAAGGATTTTTGTCTGTTTTGTTTACATTTGTCCCCCATATCCCTCTAATATTGCCTGGCATATAGTAGTAGCTCAACAAATGCTGGTAAATAAATAAATAATTAGTTGAAAACATAACTAGGAGTCAGGAAACTTGGAATTGATAAAGAAAAAATAATAAATTGTTTGAGCAATTGTGACCACAATTTTTTCTAAAGGAGTTTGTGTCCAGAAGTGAGTGTGAACTGGTCTCCGTTCTCATTATTGCAAATGAATTGAGGATGTGGCCATGCTGCATCTAATTTTTAGACAATATGACTTTTATATGAAAGCCAAACTACTTATTCTGGTGCTCAACCAAAAATGAAAACAGAAACCAACAACAACAAAAATAACAACACAGCTTTGTTCTAAATATGGAGGGAAAAAAAGTTGTGATGGACTTATTTAGGGATAGTATATAAGTCTTCAAGATGATAGTATCTTTTTAAAAACAAAACAAAACATTTTATTGATTTTTTACAGAGAGGAAGGGAGAGGGATAGAAAGTTAGAAACATCTATAAGAGACATCGATCAGCTGCCTTCTGCACACCCCCCACTGGGAATGTGCCCACAACCGAGGTACTTGCCCTTGACTGAAATCGAATCCGGGACCTTTCAGTCCGCAGGTCGACACTCTATCTACTGAGCCAAATCGGTTTTGGCAAGATAATAGTATCTTAAAAGATTTTCAAGTGTGAGTTTGATGATACTTGATTTTCACCTTGAACTAAATTTGTAACTTTTCTCTTGAGTAATATGTAAGTTTACTATATTTGTACTCTATGATCTTTTCAAGTAACCTTAAAAATTACATTTATAAAAAAACCTTTCCTTCCTTTCTTCTTTCACCCCCTTCTTATCTTCCTCCTTTGTAAAAAAGAAATTAGGAAAACTTGAACATAATTAGAAGGTACTCCAGTAGTAGTGGAGGCCTATTCAAAGAGAATGTGCAAGCTGTGCAGAGGTTTAGAAGGGATAAGAAACGTTATATGTACAAGGAGTTCAAGCAAATGAATAAATATATTAAGTAAATATTTTAATAAAATCAGTAAATATGCTGAAGCCAATGGGAGACTTTTTTTAAAAATGTTCAACAAGGCAGTTAAAAATATAAAGAGGTAAAGATAGACTGAATCTTAAGATGTTGGGTAGAAATTAGAGGTATTAATATGTACACTTAACATATACAACATATAAATGTAAATGTGTGTACATATACTTTTATACATACACACACACTCATACATATATACATATATATCTCCTACCTCTATTCATTGAGCAGTATTGGGAGCAGTGATACCCTGGTAACAATAAATACCCTTAGTGTCCAGATATTGGTTTCTATATACCACATATAGTCCAATAAAAGGAGCAAGAGTGCATTTGAGAAATAACTGCATCTAGGATTAGGTCAAGAAAAGAACCAGATGAACCTGAACCTGGAACCTTTTAGTGTTTCCAAAATAAGG
Source organism: Lasiurus cinereus (assembly GCA_011751065.1). Lineage (NCBI taxonomy): Eukaryota > Metazoa > Chordata > Mammalia > Chiroptera > Vespertilionidae > Lasiurus > Lasiurus cinereus. The sequence continues at coordinate 5,606,563 of JAAGEH010000015.1, forward strand.
AAGTTCTCTAAGAATGATGAGAATATGTTAAAAGGATACAAAGAAGAACTTAAAACCCATGGATCCATCCACAGGTAAATAAGTGAATACATAAGTGAGAAAAAGATGAAGCTCTGTCTTACAATAGAAGTTTAACTAATAAATGAAGAAGAAATGATAGAATTAATACATAACCATTTGACAACCATTATAGAAATAATTAATTCAGGTAAGATATGACAACAGATGCTAAGACTAGTGGGTAAGAATAGGATGAGTAACAAGATTTCTCATAATTCCAAAATATCTTCCCTAAAACAGTTATTCATTATGAAGAAGAACAAAAAGTTACTGCATAAGTAGAAAAACAGGCCACATACAATTTTAATCAAGTGACAAGATTTAACATCACCTTAGGCTAACAAATCAACATCATGTACCATCTGATAGGACAGAATGAGAACATAGCATCACTCTTGTGAAGAGCTTATATCTAATCATGAGCAAAACACAGGCAAAACCATAATAAAAGACATTCTCCAAAATGACAGGTGTGATCTTTTAAAAAGTCATAATCATAAAAATCAAGGTAAATCCAAGGAATCATTTCTCATTAAAAGAGTGGATATATATCAAGAAGATGCAACCTGTGATCCCAGATTGGATGCTTTTGCTAGAAAAAATATATATTATGGGGACAACTGGCAAAACTTAACTGGGCTCTCTGTGGAAAGGGTGCAATAATCCACCCTTACTGGTGGTTTGGATTTCCATAGTTTCAAGTACTCATGGTCAGCTATGGTCTGAAAATACTAAGTGGAAAATTACACAAACAAACAATTGATATGTTTTAAATTGTGTGCTGTTCTGAGTAGTGCGTTGAAATCTTATGCAGCCCAGCACCATCTGGCCTGCAATGTTAATTATCTCTTTGTCCAGTTTATCCATCCATTAGTCAACTGAGTATCTGTCCAGGTTATTCTTATTTTACTTAATAGGGATCCCAAAGCACAAAAGTGCTGGTGCTACTAGTTGGGATATGCCAAATAGAAGCTGAAAACTGCTAAAGTGCTTGTTACATATCAACAGGTCAATAGTCACCTGCATCCTCCCTTCATCTCATCACATAGGCATTGTATCATCTCTTGTCAAAAAAGGATGACTAGAGTAAAATAAGATATTTTGAGAGAGGAGAACACATTCACATAACTTTTCTTATAGTATCATATATAATAAAAGCTTAATATGCAAATTGTGCCCTCAGGCGGTTGTTCCACCAAGAATTTGACAGGGAGACCCAGAGTTCGACCATTCACTATGATATGTGCTGACCACCAGGGGGCGGCACTGAGCGTGGCTGGTGTCTGCAGAGCTGGCAGCAGGAGGCAATGGAGGCACTGCTGGTTTGATAGGACCAGAAGCCCTGAGGAGATCCTGACCACTGTGGGATAGTGCAGCAGGTGAGCTGGCAGTGCCAAGCCTAGGCAGATATGAGCAGGGGACCAGATCGCCCTTATTGATCGCCCTGCGCCAGCAGCAGTGGAGAGGGGTGGGACCTCCACCTGGTTCCCAGGCTCTGAGGGAGCTGGGTGAGGGGCCAGGCTGGATCAATCACCCCGCAGGTGGGATAGTGGAGCAAGTGATGGGGAGGGGCCAGGCCAAGGTGGGGTGCCAAATGGGGCTGCGGTGCTGTGAGGCTGGGGGCACAAGCTGGGGCCTGATCTCCGACCTCCACACTCCAAACCAAGGACCCCATCCATGCACATAATCGTACACGGGGCCTCTAGTGTTGTTATAATTGTTCTATTTTATAACACTATTGCTAATCTTTTACTATGCCTAATTTATCATTTAAACTTTATCATAGATATGTCTGTCTGTATGTGTGTATGAAAAAGCTTAGTATATATAGGATTCATTACTATTGCAGTTTTATGGGTTTTGGAACAAATCCCCCAAGAAAAGAGGAGAACTGCTGTATATGGGAGTTCTTTATAACTTTTTCTTGCTACTTTTATGTAGGTTTAGCATTGTTCAAAATGTAAAGTATTTTTTAAAGGCTTTAAATAATAAAGCACATACGTATAAAACACTGCTTAATTTTGATTTGGATTCAGGAATAATTTTTGAGTACCTACTGTGTTCTAGCCATCATGCTAATTATAATGATGGTTAGCATCTAATGATGGTTAATGTTATGTGGCACATTATAGTGATCATAGGACTAAATCCCTTTGTTTAACTTCTCTCAGAAAACTCATTTCAGTGCTACTTGGTGTCCAATATCTGAAAAGAGTTGTTTCATTTGTTTTTTACTGAATTAAAAAAATATTTTTTTAGTTTTATTTATTTTTGTCTAACTTACTAGTGTTTACTGTATGAAGGCAAGTATGGTGGTATTTATTCCATCAAGACCACAAGTAGCAATTATGTGTAATTTTATTTTCTACAGTCATTTTGGAGAAATATTTGGCAGTTTCTCATAAAGTTAAACATACACTTAGCACAGAATCCAATTGTTCTACTCTCAAGATTTTTACCGTAGAGAAATCAAATCATATGTCTATGCTAAGATCTGTATATAGATGTTTATATCAGCTTTATTGTAATAGCCAAAAATTGGAAATGCCAATACATGTAATGTCCATCAAAGAGAGATGCATAAAGGAATGACATACTGATATGTGCAATAACATAGATGAACCTCAAAACTGTTATGCTGAGTGAAAGAAGCTATGTACAAATGAGTATATATGAAATTTATATGGAATTTGAAAACAGATAATACTAACCTATAATGACAGAAAGCAGATCAATAGTTGTCTGAAGCTGTGGTGGGAAAATATTATTTTAAATGAGACAGAATGAACTTTGTGGCATAATTGAAATACTATTCTGTAGCTTGATTGTGGTGCATATATTTGTCAAAACACATTTAACTGGACAGTGAAAATAAATGTATTTTATTTTATGTAAATTGTACCTCAATAAAGTTTATTTAAAAAGAATAAACCGAGCCCTAGCCAGGGTTCTATCTATTGAGTTTCGCTCAATAGATAGAACATTGGTCTGCATAGTGAAGAATCCCGGTTTGATTCTCATCAACATCAAGGACACATTATCTTGGTTGCAGGCTTGTCCCTGGCCCTGATCAGGGCATGTGCTGGAGGCAACCAATGGATATGTCACTCTCACATTGATATTTCTTTCTTCTCTCCCCTTCCCTTCCACTCTCTCTAAAAGTCAATGGAAACATATTCTCAGGTGAGCATTAAAAATAAATAGTCCTCCAAATAAGAACAAATAAAATCACTGCATAGCTGAAACCGGTTTGGCTCAGTGGATAGAGCATTGAATGTCTGTGGACTGAAGGGTCCCAGATTCAATTCCGGTCAGGGGCATGTACCTTGGTTGTGGGCACATCCCCAGTGGGGGGCGTGCAGGAGGCAGCTGATCGATATCTCTCTCATCAATGTTTCTAACTCTCTATCCCTCTCCCTTCCTCTCTGTAAAAAATAAATAAAATATATATATTTTTTAAATTCACTGTATAGGTAACGATCTAATTTAGAATTTAAAATTCAATGATCATTTGTTGAGCTCTTACTACACACAAGATAATATGATCACAATGATGGTTAACATTTACTGAGTATTTACTGTGTTCAGACACTGTGCTAATGCTGTCCATGAATTTTCTCTTTCAATAAATATTTCCCAGGCGCTACTTTGTGCGAGGCCCTGTTTTATGTACTGGGATTACAACGAGCTCCTGCTTCCACACAGCTTACAACCTAATGGCAAGAGACAAACAACTTGCCAATGAAAAGGCAAGATGGGGAAACATTAGTCTGAACTCTCAAATTAGGTAACTTATTTTTTTTTTCTTTATTGATTAATGGGGCAGTGGGGGTTTACCTGCAATGGGAATGGCTGGGGGGGGTCAATTGGGGAAAAAGGAGACATATGTAAAACTTTAAACAATAAACATTTTTTTCTTTATTGATTGAGGTGTTACATATGTGTCCTTATCACCCCATTGCGCCTCTTCTACTCCCCACTCATGCCATCACACCCTGCTGTCTGTGTCCATTGGTTAGGCTTATATGCATGCATATAAGTCCTTTGGTTGATCTATCCCCCTTACCCCACCCTCCCCTACCATCCCTTAAAAGTTTGATGGTCAGATCAATGCTTCTCTAACTCTGGATCTCTTTATGTTCATCAGTTTATGTTGTTCATTATCTATATGTATAAAAGGGTAAGTGACCATCACATCTGAAACAACTGAACAGATGATAGAACAGGCTTTGTGGGGTGATCAGGCTGGCAGGGGAGTTAGTGAGGGGGGAACCAAACAACTGAACAGCAGGCTGCATTGAGCTACCAGGCCAGCAGGGGGCAGTGAGGGGCAACTAGACCAGTGGGGAGGGGCAGTTGGGGGTGACCATGCCAGCAGAAGGGGCAATAAGGAGCAACCAGGCCAGCAGGGGGGCAGTTAGAGGTGACAGGCCAGCAGAGGTGACAGGGGCAACCAGGCCAGTGGCTGGGGGAAGTTGGGGGCTACTATGCCAGCAGGGGGTCAGTTGGGGTGAAGAGGCAGGCAGGCAAGTGAGCAACTAGGAGCCAGTGGTCCTGGATTGTGAGAGGGATGTCCAACTGCAGGATTTGGCCTCAACTGGCATTCAGACATTCCCTGAGCAGTCCCAAATTGGAGAGAGTGCAGGTTGAACTGAGGGCACACCCTCCCCCATGTAAGAATTTTGTGCACCGAGCCTCTAGTATTCCATAAATGAGTGAGACCATATGGTATTTTTTTTTCTCTGAGTGGCTTATTTCAGTTAGCATAATGCTCTCCATTTCCATCAATGCCGTTGCAAATGGTAAGAATTCCTTCTTTTTTATAGCACCATAGTATTCCATTTTGTAAATATACCACAGTTTTTTAATCCACTCATCTGCTAATGAGCACTTAGGCTACTTCTAAATCTTAGCTATGGTGAATTGTGCCACTATGAACATAAATAAGGTTGTATATATCCTTTCTGATTGGTGTTTCTGTCTTCCTGGGATATATTCCTAGAAGTGGGATCACTGGGTCAAATGGGAGATCCATTTTTAGTTTTTTGAGGAAACTCTATTCTGTTCTCCACAGTATCTGTGCCAGTCTGCATTCCCACCAGCAGTGCATGAGGGTTCTTTTTTCTCTGCATCTTCTCCAGCCCTTGTTGTTTGTTGATTTGTTGATGACAGCTATTCTGACAGGTGTGAAGTGGTACTACATTGTCATTTTGATGCAACTCCTAGGGCAATATAAACTAAGCGTAATAAACAAATGGGACTAAAGCAAAATAAAAAGCTTTTTCACAGCAGAAGAAACTGTGGACAAAACAAGAAAGTGCATTGCATGGGAGAACATATCTGCCAATGTTATCACCGATAAGGTTTTAATCGCTAACATTTACAGGGAACTCATACAACTTAACAAAAAGAAGATAAACTATCTAATCAAAAAATGAGCAAAGGACCTAAATAGATACTTTCGAAAGAAGACATAAGGAAGGCCAAGAGACATATGAAAATATGCTCAAAGTCACTAATCATCTGATAGATGCAAATCAAAATGACAATGCATTACCACCTCAGATTAAGACACTTTTATAGTTAATACCCATGCTTGTACATATTCCAGTACACATGTGCATACATATATGCAGAAATATACCCACTGGCACATAAATGTGTGCCAATCTGGGCTGGCTTCTTGTGTTGCATACACACTCTACAGTTGTTGATATAAGATACTGCTGGTTATCCCTTAACATTCACATGCAGATTTGTCCAAACCTTATCAATTACTAGCACATTTTCTTTGAAAACCTTCAGGGAAAATATTCTATGTATGTATAGCCTTTACACTCAACTCTTTCACTCAATTATTTTGTTTCCTCTCCCAACAGATTGATTTTTCTACCTGGAGCCAAAACCTGTAGGCATTCTGCAGGACAAAATTGGCCTATATTTCAAGAGATTTGAAAAGACTTTTTATTGAATTTCAGCTATTAAAATGTTATGGAGTGTTCATTGTGGCAGACCCTAGGATTCAGAAAACAATGAGACCAATCCTTGTCCTGAAGGAGCCCATCAAGTATTGTGTACTTGAAGGTGAAATATCACAGCTTTTACCATCATAATCTCCACCACACGTACCATTCTTTGAGAAACACAATTGAGCCTCTTTGCCTCTGTAGTAAACAAACCATTCTCATGAAATGATGTTAGTTCCATTCAGCATCAGTATGTCTAAGCTGAGTGGGCCTCAGAGATCATCAAGGCTAATGCTGTTCAATACTTGGTACATGGTATGGGGTTGGGTCTGGCACTGTTATCTGTCCACAGTGTGCTAAGTGCAGAGCATGAGTAAGCAATTACGGACTTTTAAAAATCATATAACATATGTTTTTAATTTTTTCTTAAAATTTACATAACATAAAATTATACATTAATCTTATTAAATTAACAGTTTAGTGGCAGTTAGTACATTCACAATGTTGTACAACTAATCATCTCTGTATAATTCCAAATATTTTTATCACCCCCAAAGGAAATCAATACCCATTAAGCAGTTACTCCTAATTGTCCCATTTCCCCAGCTCTTGGCAATGACCACTCTGCTTCCTAATTATATGGATTTATCTATTTTGGAAGTTTCACATAAATAGAATCTCATATTATATAAAAAACCTAACTCAAAATAATTTCAGGACTTTTAAAGCAATTTTAAAGCAATTTGGTATTGCAGTGTCATCCAAGAGTGTGACTGTATTTTACATAAGCATTGGTTTATGATATATTGGGATTAAAAGGTCATTTATTATAGACTAGTGACCTGGTGCACTAAATTCATGCACATTAAAAGGGAATTAGAGGAATATTTTAATATTGCTGTTTGCCATTTCTCTATAATATAAGTGTCAGAGATGAAAGAAAATTAATAAAATGTGTATGAAAATCTTCCTGTCAGAGTCTGGGATGTGCCATGTGACCCAGAGTCAAGTCCCTGTCTACCCACATATGCATCAAAATCGCACAAGACCCAGATCCAGCAGACCCCACCCTGGTCAAGCCCTGCAGGGTTGGGGGCACAAACTCAGGTCCCCTGTCAAGCCCCACTTGTGGCCTCAGGCCCCCCAGCCTGGCCTTAGGTTCTCTGGCTCTGATTCCAGGGTTGGTGGGGGCCATGGCCTCAGGTCTCCTGGCCCCAGCACAAGGGCATGAATGCTCGAGGGAATGAGGGTATGATGACCATTTGCATATCAGCTCTTTGTTATATAGGATAGTTTAAAAAGCAATAACTCCCTCATATCACTTCCATGGAAATTGAATTGCATAATGAGAAGTGAATTTTCCAAAGGCTTCTGGCTCTCCCTTCAGGCCTATTGCCTGTCGCACTCCAAAATTTATTCTGAGCTCACTAGAGGCAGAAATCTGAATTGATACCAATGACAGATTAATGATGACTACTGTTTATAGAGTAGTGCCTATGTGTCAGGCACTGCATGAGTTGGTGCTCACATATTATCTCTATTCCTCACATTTTTATTGTATGTATTAATCACTACTTTGTGGATGATAAAATTAAGGCTCAGAAATGTAAATCAACATGAACCAATGTCACCCAGGAAATAAATGGTAGAACTAGGATTCAAACACATGTCTGTGCAGATCAAAGCTCTTATTCACTATACCAGTGATTTTCAACTGGAGTGCTGCAGTAATGTGTAAAGCATCCAATACCTAACTATTTAGTCAGGGGCACTGACCTCTTTTGCCTTAGATTGCCAAATAAAAAAAAATGACAACAGCCAACACAACAATAGCTGTTCAGTGTGAATGAATCATAAGTATACCTATTTTTTGGTCAGGTCAGCAGGAAATATATTTTTTGTATGCTGCAGAATTGTAGTAATTAGTTTATATGTGCTATGAGATGAAAAATGTTGAAGTTGCTGCATTACACTGTACATGGCTTATCTCAGTAAATTCTCAAACCATCTTATGAGGTAGAGATGAATATTAACCACATTTTACAGTTAGATAAACTGAAGTTTAATAAGATTAAGTAACTTGCCTAAAATCATATAGTGCGTAAGTAATAGAGCTAGATTTAATTTGTCTGTTTGCTCTAAAACTCACACACTTTCCCACTATGCTATACAGACTTACAATGTTTAACTGAGAAATGTGAGCAAGATAATGGAATATTGTTCTCTTGGTATTGAAGCATATTGGTTTCATGGGAAAGGTCAGAAGGCTGGGGAATTTCGGAAGTCTAATCTGGGATGCATTCCAAGGTCTGAGTCCTGTCTGGTTGGCACATATTTAGACTGGGCATATATCAGTGTGTCACCAGTGTAGGCTATAGCTCATGTTGACTGTTTAGCTCCTTTTCTGTAGCCAAGTTTCAATGGAATTCTTTAAGATTTTTCTGGACTCTCTCTATCCAGGCAAATGTCAGTGATCTTTTTTTCAGCCTGGAATGATCTTTTCCATCTTGTCACCTAGCTAATGCCTATTCATTATTCAAATTCCAGCTTAAATTTTATTTCCTCAGATAAGCCTTCAGGCACCCCTAAGGAAGTCATATCTTCTCAGTATGCACCCTCATGGCATACTAAAATACTCAGTAGCATTCCACATAATTGTAAAGAGCTAATTTTATAATTCCTATTTTTTTTTAATTTTTCTTAGTAGGATGCAGATTTTGAGTGCAGGGTTTTGTCTAGCTAACTCTTACATCATCAGTTCCCAGCACAGTGCCAGGCATGAAAGATACTCAATTAATACTTTTGTTTTTGAAATAAAAGAATGGAAGCACAGATGCAAATGTTGGATTCTTATGCAGCCATGCCTGCCGTCTTCTCTGTTTTCGATCAGCTTGGTGTTTCCTAAACTTGCTTGATTCTGAAAATTACCTGGAGTGTTTGCAAAAATATATAGATTATTTGGCAGAGAAGCCTGCGAGTGATCCAGAAATCTCATTTTGTTTTTGTTAATCGTTGCCTGAGGATATTTTTCCATTGATTTCTAGAGAGAGTGAAAGAGAGGAAAGGAGGGAGAGAGGGAGAGAGAGATAGAAACATTGATGTGAGAGAGACACATCAATTGGTTGCCTCCTGCAAGCACCACAGTCAAAGCCAAGTACAGGACCATGACCAGGAATCAAACCTTCTGGTGCTTGGGCTGATGCTCTAACCACTAAGTAAAACCAACTAGGGATCTTTTTGTTTTTTGTTTTTAACTAGTGGACTAGGTGATTCTTGTGGGTGAAAAAGTTTAGGAAGCACTGACTTTGACTATCTGTGCCTTATATTTGAGTACATTTTTGACAACTGGATTTTAGCTTGTTTTTTCCTGTTCTTAAATCTAGTACTGAAGTATTATTTGTCTAAACATCTTATATAGGAGAAGATGCTATGTATAATGTTGAATTTGCAGTTCTGATCATAGCACCTCTGTTCAGTTGCCTGGCATGGATCACACTTGATATCAGAATCTAAAAGACCTTATCTTGGCATTGAGAGATTTCAAGGATTTGACCCAAAGCTCCATTCCTATTTTATTCTTCCCATACCCCCTGCTTTACATGCACTAAATCACTTTCTATTATTCATACACACCTTGAAACTCAAATGTTTTTATTTTAGTTATCCTTGTTTTTATATGTTAGAATGCTCCCTCCATTTCTGTTTTCTTCAAATGATGATTTTTAGATCCAGTTCAATGTTACTTCCTCTAAGCAGCCTTCTCTGGCTTTCCCTTATCACTTCTTCTTGCATTGTATAGCAATTTTTTTATGGTTTTGTTCATATTTCACTTTATATCACAGTTTTTTAATGTTTCTGCATTATCACTCCTCTTATGCTATGAGCAACTTAAGATCTATATGCATTTCCATGCCCAAGTAATTTTGGTCTCTCCTGAAGCATACACACAGTGCATTGTCCCCAGTAGGAAGCAAGTGATAGTTAAAAACATTTCCCCAACAACTTTCTAGTATCATTAAGAAAATAAAAAAAACATCAGGTAGAGGCTTCCTTAACTATTCTGTTTTCTCTACCTTCAAATCTATTCAGGTCCTCATCCATCTTTTTGTTTTGTCTTAGGAAAATAGGCATGTTTACTCCTATTTAAGGTAAACCTCTCCACAACACCATTTCAACATTTTGATATACAAATAAATGAATTCATCAGGATAGACTAGGTTATTCTATCATTTAAAAACAACAACAAGTATCAGTGGCTTAACAGATCAAAAAGTGTTTTCTAAGTCATGACACATGGAAAACATTGTTAAGCAGAGGATTCTATTCCTTGTGGTCACTTAAGATCCCAGGTTGATGGATCCCAGGTTCATCTCAACACATGCTTCTCACATTACTACAGCAGAGGGAGGAGATTATTGTAAATTATTCCCTGGTTCTCAAAGCTACTGCACAGAAGTAACACACTCACTGACAGTATATACAAATTTTAGAAAAAGTGGAATCACCTTTGTAGATGCAAGCAGTTCAGTATAGACTGAATTTTGTTATGGTATGGAGTCCAGGCATGTCTGTTTTTCAGAGCTAAGAGACTGGGTCAGAACAAGACAAGTTGGTCAAGTGTCAGACTCTGTTACTTTAGAGGATACTGAATTACACTTAATACTTTGTAATTTAGCACTTGATGCCCCATACAGATAACACCAGCTTTCTAAGAAAGGATATATATGAAACAATAGCCCCAACGATAGTCTTCTGAAGGACATTTGGAAGAGCATCCAGGTATGCTGATAACTGACCCTTTTGTTGTGGCAAGCATCCTGACTGCATCTTGACTTGTTTTTTATATGTTTTCTATAATGTTAACCTTTCTCCACATCATTTGCCTGCCTGCCAGAAGGAGATACTTGCTTTCACAACTTTTGGGGAATTTCAGAAGAAAGGAGTAAGCACAGCATTGGAGAAGAGATCCTATACAGAGGGTAGGCTTCAGTTAGTGTATAATAGTATAAATCACAAACATCTATGCCTTCCAAAAGGGTGCATATGAGAGAAAAAAACACCTGTTTGGGATAAAAAGGAGATCGTTTTGAGTCTTATCTCTGTCATTTTCTAGACTTGTAAACTTGGGAAAGGCTCAGTCACCTCTGAAAAAAATGATACAGTACTGAACTCATGGCACTTTGGGGATGAACAAATGAAAGAAAATGTACAAGTTACCTACCACAGTGCCAGGCATAGAAAATAATAGACAAAAGGCAACTATTAAAATTAAATAACAGGTAAAGAGATGGGTATATCATTTTAGGGAATTCAACAATTCCCCAAATTTCCTTTAACCAATACGCATTTAAGTTAAACATTCTGGGTTAAAACATTCCACTTTCATAATTTTTATAATTATAATGTGCACAGGAACTGAATTTCTCACCTATTTCTAAATTTACTATGGTTAGTTATATTGTGCTCTGAGTCAATAAAATATATGGCTTCCAAAAGGACTGTTACTATCTTCCAGAATTACATAGATTCTCACAGGGAAGATTATCACACTTTCATCTTTTAAAGATTCAAAATCAGAATTCAAATACTCTCTTTTGTGATATTCATTATTGATGTGCAACAGTAAATTTGGAATTAAAGTTATGAATACATGAATTGCTATGATGTCACAAATTATGAATTTGCATATTTAATAATCTCATATTAAATATTAATAAAATGTGAATAGAAAGATATGTATGTAATAAATCTAGCAGAAAAGCAAAGAATACTGAAAACAACCATCATAAGGCTAGGGAATGTTTCTCTTAAAATGTATTTTTTTCTTAATATCTACCATTTTATTTCTACACTAGTGGCCTGGTGCATGAATTTGTGCACAATGAAAGGGAATTAATTAGAAAAAATATTTTAATATAACTATTTTCCCATAAAAGAAGTGTCAGAGAGTAAAGAAAATTAGAAAAATGTTTACAGAAGTAATATATAAAATTATTAATAAATAAACAATAACAACTTGTCTGGGTCCTAGGTGAGGGTAAATGGGATTCCTGGCTGTCAGGTCACTGAGAGCAAGCTGACCAACAGCCAGGTCCATGAAGGATGGGGCTCCCACCACCTTGCTATCTGTGTCCTAGGTTTGGGTGAGTGGAATTTCTGGCTGTCAGGTTACTGACAGCAAGCTGACAAATGGCTGATTCCATGAGAGATAGGGCTCCTGGCTGGGGGATGATGATAGCTTGGGCTTGGGGCACCAGTGTTTTGCAGGCCAGCCATACCCCCTGATCAGGGTGCAGGTCCCCGCTGGGAGGCAAGGCTGGGCTGGGCTAGGGTTGCCAGCACTTTGCAGGCAGGCCATGCCCTCAATCAGGGTGCAGGTCTCCTCTGGCTGAATGAGGCCGACCTGGGTTTGGGGTGTTAGCTGTTTGTAGGCTGGCCACACCCCCAATCGGGGTGCATGTCCTTGCTGGGGCCCTGGTGTTCTGGTCTCTGGACCTCCTGGTGACCAGTTGTTTGATGGTTCCAGTGTCATGGCCACAGGCCTTTTACTAGTATATATGTTTTTTCTGCTACTTCAATAATGATGAATAATCTCAAATAATTATATTAACTGTTTCTGCATATGTTGCTTATTTAATCTGTATAGGACATCTAATGTTTAAAATGGCTTAGTTTAAAATGGACTTTAAAATACTTGGTTGAGAAAAAGTGTAAACAGAAAAACAGAAGAGCTTGTGTTGCTACAACATTACAGCTTGGGAGGGGGGGAATTAAAGATTATCCCTAATCTAGTGTCTTTATTTGGAAAATGGGAGTAACTGCTATCCAGATAGCATCAAATTCTTTGCCCAGGGATAACTGTTAGAAGCAGATGCAGAATTAGAACTCAGGCCACCACACTGCCTCCTGTGTTGTTTCTTTTTAAACACATGATTGATAAATTGGAACCTGATAATACCACATTCCCATAGATAGAAGGACTCTGAAACCAGTCCTTTTGACCTTCCGTGGGACACAAAGTGCAAGATAGCTGTCATCTTCATTTTATATGTTTTCCTTTGAGAAGAGGACAAGATGGGCATTTAGATATTCCAAAGGAAACAAGTATACAGCGAATATGTATGACAGGCAATACCCTCAACCAACAATGCCCAACCTGTTATATAGAAATAGCAAACCACTAAGATAGTAAATAAAATATCCTAGTTTATCCCTTCCTCTCTGTCTTTCACACTTATGTAAAATATTAGTATACCCGATCCAATCTTCTTTCTTTCAATTAATTAATTAATTAATTAATTTTTCAATTAATGCACTTTACAGAATGGTCCCTCCAAAGTTTTATGTACTCACTTGGCCCCATTAGTAGTTATCATGATATTTTTTATTATATTTCCTGTGCTATACTTTACATCCCTGTGATTATTTTGAAACTAACAATATGTAATTCTAATTCCCTTGCAACTCAATCTGGGACTTTATTTAAATCTTAGCCATTATTCTGGTTTTGTTTAACTCAAGCTCTTGTGATGGTGGATGAAAACACAATAACAATATGAACTTTTATGCATTTTCTGTCCTCAAATATATGAGGCTTTGTGAACTGAAGCTCAATGCCTATTTACAGATGCATTTTTCTTTTTTACTCTCAGTACAACTTGTTATTCTTTGGCATGTCATTAAGTGATAAGGGGCATTAAATAATAAGATACTTGGAAGCAGTCATTCCTATTAATGTGAATTAGCCAATGAATGTCCTTACTAAACAAACAAAAATATTACTAAAAATAAATATGGTTACTTTCTGATCATACTCAAAGGTTTTTAAAAGTTAAAAGAACAAATAAAGATAAATATGTTTAACCAAGAGAATGAAAACAATTAATAATATTTATAAGTACATAGAGGGTCTGGGATGGGGGGAAGTGACCAATACAATAAAAGTTTATCAGACATATATATTTCTTGACATAAATGGCTATTTAATGGTAGAATTGCTGGACTACCTGCTTATGTTTTTTTTTTCTTATCTGTTCAGCAAAATATTGATTATAAACCAATTTCCGATATGAAAGGATTGGTGAGGACATAGATAATGAGATATTTTATCTAGTAAAAATCTTGTATCAGGTATAAAAGATTATCTCAGCCTCAATTAGCAAGTGCTGAACTTCATAGTAGTTTTATGTATAGAACACAACTTCATAGTATCTATTGAACAAAGACTTGGTAGTAAGTATTGAAACAGGATTCTCTGAGAATTGGATTATACAGAAGTAAGATACAAGGGAGGAGGTTGAACACTTACTGTGGCGTCATTCTCTTTAGCATACTAAAGGGCAAACCAAGCATGATCCATAACCGAGTTAGAGAGATGGAAAGGATGCAAGATTCCTACTTCTTCCTAATAGTTTTCACATTCTGTGATCCATTCATGCAGTCATGCAGATGTCATGCCTTACAAATCATTTTAGAAACCTCTGTTCACAGTCATTGCACAGACAATAAGAACTAACATTTCTGTGGTCTTGCTTGTACCTGGTACTCCACTAGACTTTTATATGCATCCGATTACTATGATTACCATTTTTCTTGTAAAAAAAAACTGATGCAGAAAAAGGTCATGTAATTTTTTTTTGATAACTAGTAGGAGGCAGATTTGGGATCTAAATGTAAATGTGATACCTCCAAAGCGTGTATTTTTGTCACTACTCTGTATTTCCAGTATTATGTTTGTCATAAAAACAAAACAAAAGAAAACAAAAACAAACAAACAAACAAACACCACTGTGCTATTTTGACACCATGGAACACCATGCAGAGGTAAAAAAGAAGGATCTCTAACCCATCAAGACATCATGGAAAGACTTGGAGAGTATTGTGCTAAGTGAAAAAAGTCTGTCAGAGAAAAACAAGTATCACATGATTTTACTCACATGTGGAATCTAAAGAATAAACTGATGAACAAAATAGATCCAGAGTCATAGAAGCATAGAACAAACTGTTGAATTTCAGAGGAAAGGTGAGGGTGGGTGGGAAGAGATAAACCAAGAATGTATATGCATAACTCATGGACACAGCCAATAGTGTGGTGAAGGCCTGGGAGGGACGGGTGTGGGCTAGAAGGGGTCAATAGGGAAAAAAAGGGGGCCATCTATAATACTTTCAACAATAAAGATAAATACAAAATTTACATCTCAAAAAAAAGAAAATCAATATTTTTTAACTAAAGTCAAAATGGTAAACAATTAGTTAAATTACCTTTGTTAAGTTTTAAAGAGATTTCTATATATAATATTATTTACTGAATTTTCTGGCTAACGTTCTTAATATTCACCTCCATAGTCAGATACTGAGATATGCCTGTAATTTAATTATTTTATTTAATGGTGAGTATTTTCTGAATTGATCAGTTTTAATAGCTAAATTCAGGTATGCACATATGTGTGCATGTGTACACACAGAAACTTAATGTTATTGCAGGAAACATCAATATTTATCTCTGGTAAAGTGTATAGACAGAATTTTTCAATTAAGTAAGCAGAATAAAATGGTGAAGCTAAAATTGAATCTAAATGAGCTTCAACATTTAAGAATCAATGAAACTAATGTTATAGTTAACTGAGGGTTAGAAATACAAACCCTTCCTGCTTTATATTGATGGGAAAATCTGTGGGTTCCCTTTTCTACTTTATTGAGTCACATTTTTATTTATTTATTTTTTAATCTTCACCCAACGATATTTTTTCCATTGATTTCTAGAGAGAGTGGGAGGGAGGGAAGGAGAGAGAGAGGGAGAGAGAGAGAGAGTGAGAGAGAGAGAGAGAGACAACAACATGAGAGAGTCACATCAATTGGTTGCCTCCAGCACATGCCCCTACAGGGGCTAGGAACCTGCAACCCAGGTACCTGCCCTTGACTAGTAATCATTGATCCCATTACCCTTCCTTCCTCTTGCCAACACTCTAACCACTGAATCACACCATCCAGGGCTTGAGCCACCTTTTTATTGAATGCATTATTGTGCCAGTCAGGTTCTGTTTTGTGTCTTCAAGACACATATGTATGTCACTTGTTTAAAGTCAATTGAAATGAGAAAAACACAATTTGGTGATGGTTGCAGGTTCAGTCTCCCAAGCATTTTCATGTTTCTGTTTCTTATTGCCTTGAATGCTTCCTTTTGTTTCCTGATTTATTTTGGGTGTCTGCTTAAGGTTCAGCTCCCGAAATAAACTACAGTAACAACCGAGAGTTTTTCTATCTCATTCAGTTCCCTCTAAATTGATTAGATCAGTCCACCAAGGTCAAGTTGTTAGCAGATAAGAACCTATCACTTTCCAAAATCCATTTCTGAATTAATAAGGGTCCAGAGTAAGAGTTCAGGCCACTGGTCCACAAATTCTTTTCATTATACTTTTTTGATTATAATTTTCTGTGGATCTTCTCATCTTGACCCCCAGGTATTACCCTGTTTCCCCAAAAATAAGACAGTATCTTATATTTTGCTCCCAAAGATATTTTTATACTAGAGGCCCAGCATATGAAATTGTGTGGGTAGGGTCCCTGGAGCCTAGTCTCTTGCGATCAGGGACATCTTCTGCCAGTTCTCCAGTCAGTGGGTGCCACCGCCACCACTGCTGCAGCTACTGGGGCTTGAGGAGCTGATGGAAGCTGCGGGGTGCACCTGTGACCTACCAATTCTGGCATGAATGGTGCCAAACAGGCAGCGCATTCCAAGAGTGGCTGCATGTGGAGGTGAAGTTGTCAGTGCCCGCTTTCCAGCAGGCCTGAGCCCCAAGCAGCTGGGGATGACTTGGTGATCCCAATGGCCTGATAGCCATCCTGGTCCTCCAGCCACCCACCCCAATTCCCCTGTTCACCATCGCTGATCCAATGGAGCCCGTGGGCTCAGGGCAGGAACCAAGAGGTCAGCCATTCAGCCCACTCGCCAGTCCCCAGTCCTGCTCCACCCCACTCCCGGGTGAGGGAACGGGAAGGGACCAAGAGGCACTCAATGCACCTCATAGTGACTGGTTGTTTGGTCATCACGGTTGTCATGGACACTGTTTTTTTATATAGAGAGATGAGTGAAATCATATGGCTCTTGTTATTTTTTCATCTGACTTGTTTCACTTAGCACAATATCCTCAAGATCTATCCATGTTGTGACAAATGGCAGTATTTCATCTTTTCTTAGTACTTTGTTGCATATATATGCCATATCTTCTTTGGACACTGTTTTCATATTTTGGCTACTGTGAATAATGTTGCAATGAATAAATGTTTATTCATTGCATATATATTTATGAATAAATGTTTTCAAATATTTTAGATAGATACTTAGAAATTGATGCATCATATGGTAGCTCTGTTTATTTGTTTTAAGACACCTCCACATTGTTTTCTATAGTGGCTGCATCAGATTGCATTCCCACCAGCAATGTATAATGGTTCCCTTTTCTCCAAATTATCTCCAGCAACTTATTTCTTGTCTTCTTGCTGATACCATTCTAACAGGTATGAGGAAGTATCTCATTGTATTTCGATTTGCATTTTCCTAATAGCTAGTGAAGTTAAGCATCTTTTCACATATCTGTTAGCCATTTGTACATCTTCTTGGGAAAAGCATTTGTTCAGGTCCTCTGTCCATTGTTAATTGGATTGATTTTTTTAAATAGTTGAGTTGTATGAGTTTTTTTTATATTTTGGATATCTGAATATCCTTTATCAGACATATTGTATACAGTTAACAAGGCTATAAGTTTTATCCCTGTTCCATGATCAGAAAATGCATTCATTTAAGCTAATGTGGCACAAGGTGCCTTTCTCTTACTGAAATGTTCTTCTAAGACTCAGGGAAATGCTTTTTTTTTCCTACTCCTTCCCTGTTGCAACTTGTAAAGTCTAGACAAGGTGACTTTCTTAGGTACACTTCTCTCATAGCCTGTAAGAAACAGGTTATCATATTGCATCTCAAAGATTAGACTCATAAATGTGCAGAGATATCATTTCATATGAAAACAGGCTGCTTTAGAAGGGATGCGTGTGGCAAGTGACAATAGCTTAGTATGGTTAATTTGGTCTCTCAGTCCCACAGAGGTGGTTTGACTGATGGATCCAGATGTCAGTAGATGGATCTCAGTCATATAGAATTAAAGAAACACCTACTAATGTTTAAAACTGTCTGTATATGCTATTTTTAATTGATCTTGGTAAGTGAAACTCTGCTATTATCTTAAACCAGTGGTCGGCAAACTGCAGCTTGTGAGCTGTGGTTTGCTGCTCTGTTGATTAATGAGTTTGCCAACCACTGGGATAGGGGTTTAATCACAAGGAACAGCAACAACCTGTAATTATTGGAATCAAGAGTCTAGGTCAGTGGTCAGCAAACTCATTAGTCAACAGATTGGCAAACCGTGGCTAGTGAGCTGCATGTGGCTCAGGAGTCGCAGTTTGCCGACAACTGTCTTAAACAATCTTCAATTAATCAGGATTTTTATTTATAGTAGAGGCCCACTGCACAGAATTTGTGCACAGGGATTGGGGGTGCCCTCTCAGCCAAGTCTGCACCCTCTCCAATCCAGGACCCCTTGGAGGATGCCCTAAACAAGCAGTCAGACATCCCTCTCACAATCCTGGACTGCTGGCTTCTAATTACTCACCAGCCTGCCTGCCTGGTTGTCCCTAACTCCCCCCCCTTGGCCTGGTCACCCCCAATTTCCCACCCTGCTGGCCTGATCAACCCCACTGCCCCCCTCCACCAGCTTGGTTGCCCCTAACTGCTCCCCCTCCTGGCCTGGTCCTCCCCAACAACCCCCCACACCAGCCTGTTTCCCGATTACTGTCCCCTTCTGCAGGTCTGATCACCCCAAACTGCTCTCCCCCTACTAGCCTGGTTGCCCTATACAGCTTACTGTTCAGTCATGTGATCATCCCTCACTAACCCCCCTGCCAGCCTGGTTATAATCAGCCATCTTGTGAGGGCATGAGGGTTAATTTGCATATTACCCTTTTATTATATAGAATACAATTTTTAATAAGATATTTAAGTCCTTGGGAAGCTGCTCACATGAGTGTTTAGTTCAGGTGTCCATTTCACCGGATCCCCCATATATTGTGTCTCTCATGTAGTCATGCACCAGTACATTTACTTATATGTCATCTACACCATTATGTAGATTTCTTGATTGCAGCCAAAGTGTCTTGTTCATCATTAAATCCTTAAGCCTATCTAATAAAAGAGAAACATGCAAAATGACTGCACCTCTGCTATGTCCACAAGCCATGCCCACCAGCCAATCAGAGTGAGTATGCAAATTAACCCAACCAAGATGGCGGCTAATTTGCATATCCAGGTTTAGAGTAAAGATTAAAAATGAATCCAAGCACTGCAGAAGAGAGTGAAGCTGCGGAGAAGCAATCAAAGTGGCAGAAAAGGGAGGGAACAGGTGGGACAGCAGAGACAGCCACAGGAAGCCCTATTCTTGCAGGAATCGTTCTGCAACAGGCCTCTAGTATTTAATATGATGCCTGGCATATAGTAGGTCTTCAGTATTATGGGGTCAACATTTATTTAATATTTTCAGTATATGGAACCATATTAGGCACTACCCTATACAATTATAAGGTAGTTAGTATAAGTATCCTCATCACATAAATTAGGAAACAAAATCATAGATTTGAAAATGACTTAAGCAAGTAGGTGGCTGAGTGAGGATATGACCCAAGTTGTTTTACCCTCATTGCTTTTTCACTAAACTATTATGCTTCCAATACACAAATCATTACGCCAAAGAAAACAAGTACCTGTGGTATTGTACCAAGGCTTAAACTGGTTACCACTGCAATCTAGAATGGACTATTATTTATAACTCAGGCTAGGGTCTATGAAACCAGAGAGGTGTTGTCTAAGAAACATTACCATGTGTAGAAATGATGGTAGATAATGGCAAACAGTCCCACTGAAGGGGTTAAGAAGATAGAAATCCCAAATTCAACCACACGCCAAGGGAACTGAAAAATAGCAAGAGGTTTCAAGTGAAGGGTTGAAGCCAGAGTCTCAAGGGACTATTGAACTAGTAAGAATAGCCATAGCATTGTCTGTTTGTAAGAATGTCAATCAGCTCAGAATGCTGAATAAGCATCTTTATACTTAAAATCCTCATTTTTTGAGAACTTTCAGTTGGTCAGCCACTGAAGAGGTCCAGAGAAAAGCAAGGCATGTGTCCTGGAGCAACAGAAAAGGAGATTCTACACACTCACACAGACTTGGGAGCACAATGGGGACCAGTATTGCCTCATATCA
Source organism: Lasiurus cinereus (assembly GCA_011751065.1). Lineage (NCBI taxonomy): Eukaryota > Metazoa > Chordata > Mammalia > Chiroptera > Vespertilionidae > Lasiurus > Lasiurus cinereus. The sequence continues at coordinate 5,626,894 of JAAGEH010000015.1, forward strand.
ATGGATGCCCAGCAATAATTCTATCTAATAAGAGAGTAATATGTAAATTGAACATACTTCCACCACACTCACAAGCCATGCCCACCAGCCAATCAGGAGAAAGGATGCAAATTAACCCAAGCAAGATGGCTGCAACCATGGAAAGAGCAGGAGGCTTGAGTTGCCCCTGGAAACAGAGGAAGCCAAGATTTCCACATACCCTGGCCAACCCAGGCCTCTAATGAAGGCTACAAAGTTTCAATTATAGAAGATAAAAAAATCCTAGATACTAGGTCCTCCTTTTGGGTCACTGAGGGATGTGGCCAGTCTGAAACATACCACTGGCCCCTGACTCAGGCTGCTCCATGCCCCAAGGGAATCCCCACCCTGATCCAGGATACCCTTCAGGGCAAACCAACCAGCCTCCACCTGTGCACCAGGCTTCTATCCTATGCAATCCTATCTAATAAAATAATAATATGCAAATTGACCATCACTCCAACACACAAGATGGCTCCACCCATGTGGTCAAAGATGACTGCCACAAGATGGCCAGGAGGGGAAGGCAGTTGGGAGGGACCAGGTCTGCAAAGAGGGCAGTTCTGGGTCATCAGGCCAGCAAGGAAGGGCAATTGGGATAGACCAGACCTGCAGGGGAGGGTAGTTAAGGGTGCCCAAGATGGCAGAGGAGGGAAGTTGGGGATGATTGGGCCTGCAGGGAAGGGTAGTGTGGGGGGCCCAAGACTGCAGGAGAGAGGAGTTGTGGGGGACCAGACCTGCAGGGGGGGCAGTTAGGGGTGACCAGGCCTGCAGGGGAGGGCAGTTAGGGGAAAACATTCTGGCAGGGGAGCAGTTATGAGTCAATCAGTCTGGAAGGGGAGTGGTTAGGGGTTGATCAGGCTAGCAGGCAGAAGAGGTTATGGGCAATCAGACAGGCAGGCAGGCAGGCAGGCAAGCAGTTTGGAGCCAGCAATCCTGGATTGTGAAAGGGATGTCCAACTGCCCATTTAGGCCCCATCCTTCTTGGATCGGGCCTAAACATGCAGTCAGATCTCCCTCAAGTGGTCCCAGATTTGAGAGGGTGCAGGCTGAGCTGAGGGGCAACCCCCACATGCACAAATTTCATGCACCAGGCATCTAGTTGATTATAATAAGGCATTCTTATTGAGCAGTCACTTTAGAAGTCAGGCACTGTTCAATCCACTTTCTATGCTTTAAAATATCCTATACTCATAATAACTCTTTCAGGAGATATTATTAGCATTATCATGATGAGAAAATTGCAGCACAGAGAAATTAAGAGGTTTGCCCAAGGTCACATGGTGAGTCAAAGTCAGAGTTGAGACTGGAACATCTTATCTAAGAAAAAAATAATATGCAAATTGAATATACCTTCACTACATTGACAAGCCATGCCCACAAGCCATGCCCACCAGCCAATTAGGAGCGAGTATGCAAACTAACCCAAACAAGATGGCTACAGCCACAGAGAGAGCAGGAGGGAGGCTTGAGTTGCCACTGGTGATGGAGGAAGCCAAGCTTTCTGCACACCCTGGCCAGCCCAGGTCTCTGCTTAAGGCAACAAAGTTTCAATGACTGCTGCCATGCCACTGAGTGAGCATAAGGGTTGGCTCTGCTCCAGGCTACAAAGTTTCAAGTATAGAAAATAAATAAATCCTAGATACCAGGGTCTCTGCTTGGGTTGATGGGGGGCATGACCAGCCTGCAAACCACTATAGGCCCCTCACCCAGGTCACCCCACATCCCAAAGGAACCCCAACCTGATCCAGGACACCCTTCAGGGCAAACCAGCTGGCCCCCACTTGTGCACTAGGCCTCTATCCTATCTAATAAAAGAGTAATATGCAGATTCACCATCACTCCAACACACAAGATGACTGCTCCCAAGTGGTCAAAATATCCTGCCCCCATGTGGACACAAGATGGCCACCACAAGATGGCCAGCAGTGGAGGACAATTGAGAAGGACCAGGCCTGCAAGGGAGGGCAGTTGGAGTCACCAGGCCTGCAGAGAAGGGAAGTTGGGGGTGATTGGACCTGCAGGGAAGGGCAGTTGTGGGGGGCCCAGGCCTGCAGGGAAGGGCAGTTAACAGTGACCAAGCCTGCAGGGGAGGGCAGTTAGGGGTAAACAGCTGTCATGGGAGCAGTTATGCATCAATCAGGCTGACAGGGGAGTGGTTAGGGGGTTATCAGGCTGACAGACAGAAGAGGTTAGGGGCAATCAGGAAGGCAGGCAGGTGAGTAGTTGGGAGCCAGCAGTCCTGGATTGTGAGAGCGATGTCTGATCCAGGATCAGGCCTAAATGGGCAGTCAGACATCCCTCAAGGGGTCCCAGATTGGAGAGGTAGCAGGTTGAGCTGAAGGACATCCCCCACCCCATGCACGAATTTCATGCCCCGGGCCTCTAGTAGACAATAAGGCTCCAGAGTTTGAGCTCCTTCCTCCCATAGCACTAGTTCTCTAAGTGTTACTCATTCCCTAGTTCCCTTTTATTTAATCACATTAATTTATTCATTTATTCACCACAGCCTTAATGAAAACCTACTATATGTTTAACATACGTCTGGTTGCTGGAGATATAACAGGGAAGAAGATAGGCCAGGTTCTAATGTTAATTTAGGACTGTTAATTGGCCAATGAGATTCAAGAAAACAATAACTTCACACCTGCCCCCTTTGGGAGCCCAGCCATGTTCCACCTCATTTGCTGAAAGTTGCACATGCTTCCTAGTAAAAGGCCAATACTCAAAGTAATCAAGAGGAACTCCACTCACTCTCATGTCTATCAAATCTTAGGACTTTGGTTTGAATCCCTTCTGTGTTGGGATTGGTCAGTGTATGAGCAATAATGGCAAACAATACAGCCACTGTGTGGGAATTCATACTGGAAATATTTAACTCCTGGAACCAAAGAATTTAATTCAACAGCAAGCATATTGATTGAGAATCTGTGGTCACACTATTTCCCTAAGAAAAAATGGCCTTGCTTGTATAAACTTGAGAGCACTGGTCTGAACTTCTCTAAGGCAGTGTGGACTAGAGATAGCAAGAACTATGAAGTGCATTTCAAATGAAAGGACACATCCAGTTGTATTTGTTTGTGGCTATATTATTGTGGTAAATAATTAGTGTTATTGCATAAATTCAAGTAGGTTTTTTGCAAACCAATGCCACCCCCATAAATTCAATAAAAATAAATAAAATGCCGAAACCACTTTGGTTCAGTGGATAGAGGGATCCAGGTTCTATTCCGGTCAAGGGCATGTACTTTGGTTGGGGGCACATCCCCAGTGGGGGGCGTGCAGGAGGCAAATGATCGATGTTTCTCTCTCACTGATGTTTCTAACTCTCTATCCCTCTCTCTTCCTCTCTGTAAAACATCAATAAAATATTTTAAAAAATAAAATAAAAATAGAGATGATTTTAAACAGATAGAGAACAAAGTAAATGGATGTTTAAAATGTTTCTGCTTTTGCGTTCAATAGTGAATAACTAAAAAAAATAGTTTTTAAGGATAGTAACAGGAAGGAAGAAGAAACTACCTTTTGAAAGTCAGATTTCATCTGGATCACATAGGAAACCCCTCTACAGTGGAACACAGCCTATTATCTGCAAAATGTGTCATGTTTAGGGTCAGGCAGAAGATACCATATTGCACATTCACTTTGTATAATTTTAATCCCCATTCTGCCTTTTTAACTCCAGTTTCAATATCAATTTTGTTTTATTGGTGTGAGTCTCAAGAACCATAAATGTTAGAAACCAGTATTTTGAATTAACCAAAGTAAAATATATTTGAATTCCAATGTACAGATTTTGACAGGAAGCTCAGAAAAGGGCCCTGAGAAATTTTATTTTTTATGTATTTAACACACATTTGCTGTGGACTGAATTCTGTGCTGTGGGCTGGGATAAAAAAAAAACTTAATGACATATATTTCCTGATTCAACCAGTTTGTAGTCTACTGAGAGAGTAAGACACAAACAGATGAATGTCAGATGGGAAGTGAGTTCTGAGAGATCAGCAGCTGTGTTAATTCTAGGAAGAATATACATCTGTGGTTGGGGTTCTCATAAGAAGGCAAACACACACACACACACACACACACACACATACACACACACACATGCACACACACACACACACTGAGTAGCAGTACAATTGTAAGTTAAATAGTTGTGGTTAAGGGGACCAGCTTTTGCATCAACCATATTTGTGCCAAGACTATTTTAGGACCTAGGAGCCATGAGGCTCTGGGCAAGTTATTAACCTCTCAGAGCACCCATTTATTGAACTACGAAAGAGTTTTACACAGAGGAGAGATAAACTCAGAAATCTGTTTTAGAAATATCTCTAGCATCTGTGTAGAGAGTGGAATGGAGGAGGAGGCAAGGATAGAAGGAGGAATGAAGAGGAGAGAACCCAGCTCTGCTGAGGAAATCAATGTCTCCAAATGCAGGCTCTTTTATATGCATTGCCCAGCGTTTGTCAGTGCCCATGCTAACAATGATTCACCATATACAGTATTTACTTCATTTTGGCAGGTGGCCAGGGGCCAGTGAGGAGACCTCCCCCGCCTCTCTGCTCAACACACAGGGCCCATTCAGTATCTTCCCTTTAGACGATAGCTGGGCTTCTTGCCCTCCAATCCCTGGTCTCCATTGGCCCTGAGGAAATGACAGCCCCTGGGAATCAGAGAGACAGTGCTCTTCCTCATCATGCTCAGCTGCCCTACTGTCTAGGAGGTCATGGATTGTCCTGAAGGAAGCAAAGCTTTTAGTGTATTTTCTGGGGAGGGGTGTCTCATGGATGTATACTCTGTCTACCTCTCCCCCCCCCACCCTTAAAAGGACGTGGGCAGGCTGTATCTCTGTTTGACAGGAGCCGAGATGCAAGAAAGCACAGCATCTTCATGCTCCCTCGCTGCAGAAAGACTTGCTCCTGCTCACTGGGACACATTTTGCTTGCAAGGGAGATTTTAAAGCAGGTTGATGTTTTTCCTAGGACATGTTTCCTGCTCTCATTTTGGTGATACTCTTCAAGAACAGCAACAACAAAAATAAGGTCTATGCCTTTTTCTCTGTTAAGGGTGTCAAGAAATGCTGTTGTAAAGAAACTTATTTAACTTTCCTTAAACCAATTCCCCTAATGGATTTGGCATTGAACCTTTTCTCCCATCCATCTGTTGTCAACTTTATTGAAATAATTGGAGGAAATGCCACTGTAATGAATTTGAGAGGGTTGGGAGGGATGTAAGGGTATGGTGTAATGGAGAGTGACTATTTTGGAGTCAACGTTGTACTTTATTATCCGTGTAACTAAACAAATCAGTTAACTCTGCTAAGCCTCTGTTTCCTCATCAGTAAAACTGAGATAACATTTAACTTGAGGGTTGTCATGAGGATTACCTGAGATGAAATAGGTAAAGCTTCTGGCAAATATAAAGTAATTAGTAGTTATTATTTCTTCAGTATGGACAATCATGAATCTAGACTTCCTAATGTTAGTTCTCCTAGTACATTTGTATTCACTCATTAAGGTTTTAGCTACAAAACCTGCAACTGACACAAATATCATTTATTTAAAACAGAACATTAAATTGATTTTAGCACCTAGGATAGAGGCAGACTACAGAATGATTTTCATTTCCTTCACAAAAATGGGGTTACATGAAACTTGGATCTATGCTTCTTGAAAATGAACAATACAGGCACATCTTACAAAAAAGATTCTTATTTTTCAAATCTGTGACATCAAAAGTTAACAGATTTTATCATTTGTTCATTGTTTTTGTTTTCTACCTGCATAGGAAAATCAGGTACTGGACTTGAGGTGTGAGAAGATTCTGATCAATAGAAAATGTCATGTGATTTCTGGGGCCCTAAGCTTGTCTAAAACATTTCCCCACATGCTGTCTGTTGCTTGGAATCACATACCACAAAGCTCTTCTTTCCATGTCTGGCTATAATAATTGTGGCATATATGATAGATGTACATTTGGGTGCATGGATGGATGGATAGCTAGATGAGGCACAAAGTTCTGGTGCTATTATTTTGATAAATTATTCCTTTGTATACACTAGCCCTTTCCTTATCTGAAGAAATCTATTTTGTAGCATCTAACATATTTTTTTCCCACCTACACTTCCTTGGTTTCTTCTTCTGTTGCCTGTATGTCAATCTCAGTCTCACAATCTCCTGACATCCTGCCTGCCTTACCAATTAAAGCATGTCCCTTATCCACAAACACCTTTGCTGGAGGGAATTCTAATCTACAGCCCATACACTTAGGCCTCTCAGCCATGTGCCATAAACATTAGGCTCTTAGCAGCTCCTGCCTCCACTGGTTCTACCTTGTTTTTGTAGTTCAGAGGTCAGAAGATAGGAAGGGTCTTAGTTATGTGAGCTGGAGGAGAGAAAGAATGGGAGCAAATGACACTCCCTGACATTTACTTTCCCTTTCTCAGAAGTGGTGTTCTCTTGGTTGCTTTCCCACAGCTGAGCTTGTCATAAAAGGGTCTCTATTCTCCTAGGGTTTGTTAATTGCTGTATAAATGGGTTAAAAAAATTCAAGAATGTAGGGAATCTTGTCTTTTAAAAATATATTTTATTGATTTTTTACAGAGAGGGAAGGAGAGGGATAGAGATTTAGAAATATCGATGAAAGAGAAACATCGATCAGCTGCCTCCTTCACACCCCCCACTGGGGATGTGCCCACAACCAAGGTACATGCCCTTGACCGGAATTGAACCTGGGACCTTTCAGTCCACAGGCTGACGCTCTGTCCACTGAGCCAAAACCAGTCAGGTGGGAATCTTGTCTTAATTCCTTTTTGATATCTAGTCTCATACTGCACTGTCAGTTTACAATCTTAATTTTCATACACAAAAAATTAGCAATTTGAAGTCATACTGACATATTCACATTTCCAATCTATATATAGTATAAAAAGAGGTGATATGCAAATTAGGTTGGGACTCCATAAGGGATCACAGCCAAAGAGGAGGAGGTTGTGCACGCAGGTGAGTTAGTCCCAGAGCAGAGATGGAGACAGAGGCAGAGGACCTGCCCAAGCCAGTGTGGTGGCTCAGATGGTCCCAGAAGGGACACAGGCAGGGGAACCAGAGGCCGGACACTGCAAGTCAGGTGTGGGTCCTGGCCCCCCGTGGGGTGCCTCCTCACACAGTAGGAGGTAGGGCACTTCCTCATTCAATTTCAATTGTACTCTGGCCTCTAATATTTAAACAATTCTTTGTACTAATTAAGTGTTAACTACCTTATATGTATCAAGTTTCAGCTCTGTATATGACCAAATAGTTACATAATCTTTTGAATTCTCTCAAAACCTACTATTCCAAACAGATTTAGCTTTTATAAAGGAGAATTTCACTAGTATCTAGTGAATATCTAGGCCCTTCAGTGTAATTTTTTTTGACAATTTTTCAGCACAGCCAATACTAGCTATACTTGAGAGCTGGCTTTGATCCTTTGATCTAGTGATGATGTGGGTGTGAGTATGGGGGAGGGAAAGGCTTCCAATTGTTCACTTGATGATTTATATAACTGTGTTCACAGGATTAGAGTGAGAATCCTAAAGAAAACAGCATTGTAGGAAACCATAGTAATTAGGAAGTGTCTATTTAGCTGGACTAAATTTCAGTGCCGTCCCAGTAACTTGAAAGTCATAGAGTCCATTTCATTCTGTGCTTAAGAAGCATTCCCCTGCCAAAACCGGTTTGGCTCAGTGGATAGAGTGTCGGTCTGTGGACTGAAAGGTCCCAGGTTCGATTACAGTCAAGGGCATGTACCTTAGTTGTGGGCACATCCCCAGTGGGGGGCGTGCAGGAGGCAGGTGATTGATGTTTCTTTCCAACTATCTATCTTTCTTCCTTTCTATAAAAAATCAATTATATATATAAAGAAGCATTCCCCTGAAGGAGTCCCACTGATTCTGGAGATTAAGGAAGAACTTCCTGGTGGCAATTAATTAATTGCATGCAACATTTTAACTTAAAATGAGTCTTTCTAGTTTTGGAATAAATAAAACCTGCTAAACTGTGAAAGTAAAATGAAATTAAATGTTGATGACCATATTGCCAACCTTGTCAATGCATTTAAGTATGTTTCTTTTGGAATCTTAGTGCCATTGGTGCTGGCACATAGTCTGTATAGCTAAGAGGAACATTCAGCTCAGTCTGAGAACTCACAGTGATCTCTTTAAACATGTCCACCATGTGGATTGCCAGGGGAACCAAGTCAGAACTGGGTTTGGGCTGAGCATGTCTATTGTCAATACCCAGGCTTGGTCCATGCTGTCCTTTTCTAAACCCAGAGACGGGGTCGCATCATTTGCTTCTCCATCAGGTGAATTCTCTTTGGGACTTTAGGGCTTCTGAATCCAGGAGAATCTGTGAGGAGCAGAGGGTACACCAAGGAAGCTGACAGTGCATATGCATCCTATAAATCTTAACCATTTGTGTAACGCTCATTTGTGCATTCAAATCCCCATTAATCAGATGCTCATAGAAAGCAAGCTTGTCTGTGATGTTTCCAGGCATGCACAAGTGTTACTTACAAAGAGATTTTCCCATCTACTAACTCCTACCCATGCTGCAGCACTAAAGCCTTTTCTGAACCTTTTTAGGCAAACTACATTACTCCATCTGAATTTTCTCACCTTCAAGTGGGGCTCAATAGCAAACATCATGCTCTAATTTTTCTGGCTGCAATCTTGGTCTGTTTTTCAGGCTTGTCATCTGGGCTTTGGGCCTGTGCTAGGTGGGGACACTTCAGTTCTGCTCCTACACTGTGCTCTAAGACCTCCCACACAACCTTGCCTGCACCCACAGGATTTTTATAAAAAGCCTCAGCAGCTGGTTACTGGTCAACTAAGGAAAACACTTTGGGTCTTGCTTTCCTTTCTTCAGCTCCTACTTACCAAAGTTTCATATTATCTGGTAACACCGTCATAAGTTGACCTTTTTTCTTTCTTTCCCTGTTTAAACTATATGACTGAATGCCATCCTCTTCTCCAGGGCCAATTCAGAAATGCCACATGCTGTGGTGGCTACATATATATAAGGGTTTTAGTCTGCAGAGCCCTAAAGCACTCACTCCAGAACTCTCATACAGTACGACCCAATTTGTGGAAAGAGTTTTGGACATTTTTTGTTCACCCTCTATGGTGAACATGGTCTGGGGCTTTTCTGGGGCTACTGAACTCTTATCTCACACTAAACTCAACCATGGCCTAATCATTAGCTGTAACATGGCTTCTTCTTCAGAATACATGTAGCTCTTTGCTTGCCCTCAGTGCTTAAAGTCCAACTTATATAAGAGTTGGCTCAATATCTTTCACTCTCAATAGAGCATCATATCTTCATGGGTTGATGAAGCCATGTTCCCCCTCTAGGATAAATAGTGTCTAGCATATTTAAGGATTTCAACAGTTTTTTTAAAAAATATATTTTATTGATTTTTTCACAGAGAGGAAGGGAGAGGGATAGAAAATCAGAAACATCGATGAGAGAGAGACATTGATCAGCCGCCACCTGCACACCCCACACTGGAGATGTGCCCGCAAACAAGGTACATGCCTCCGACCTTAATCAAACCCGGGACTTTTCAGTCCGCAGGCCTACGCTCTATCGAGTGAGCCAAACCGGTCTCGGCGGATTTCAACAGTTTTTGAAATAAATCAATTCTAGTGTAACTGCCCCTCATGGCACAACTCTCAGAGAGAATAAACAGCAAAGAGGAAGAAAGGGAGAATAGATAAGAGAGGAAGGCTTAAGTTTCAGAGAATACACTTGGAAACAGCACTTTAAAATGCTCATTGAATATGCAGTGATTTGGATTTACATTATAAAGCCTCTTCTTAGAAGTTTGCCTTGGTTAATATCATTGGCTTAGTTAATATTTAAACATCCCATTTCTTTGTAGTCACCACTAATAAAAATTATTCTGAAATTTTCAACTTTATAAAGATGATGTATAGTCCTCCTTATGGGATGAGCAGTGACTATTTGAACCATAACATAATCGTCCACATGCTTCCTCCAGATTCCCTCATACCACATTTCTCCCAAAAGAACCAAGTTACTTTTTTAAACAAATATATTTATTCATTTTTTTACAGAGAAGAAGGGAAGAAGGATAGGGAGTTAGAAACATCGATGAGAGAGAGAGAAACATCGATCAGCTGCCTCCTGCACACCTCCTACTGGGGATGTGCCTGCAACCAAGGTACATGACCTTGACCGGAATCAAACCTGGGACCTTTCAGTTCGCAGGCTGACACTCTATCCACTGAGCCAAACCGGTCAGGGCAGAACCAAATTAATTTTGCATTTGAATCATGATGGTCTTTTAACTGTAAGCCCATCCTCTGTAGTACCCATAGAGTGGTTTTAGGACAAGCCCTCATGTATCTTGAAATGTCCTGACCTGTATCAAAAACCCCTTGGATCTGTGGCTTCAGGAAGATAACTTATTTAGAAGAGGCCTCTCCTTAACAAAGGACTTCTACTGTGAGCAGAACAGAGCTCTCTTTGCCTTCCAGAGGTTCTCTACATTCAGTAAGCCTAGACATCAGCAAAGCTGACATATATTTTAAACCATAGTCATTAGCATTGTTTAGATTTATATATTTGCTATTACGTCATCATGTGCTATTGTGTTTGTTTGGTTTCTCTTTTTTATGTTCACATAACATTCTACATTCTCCTTCTTGATTGCAATCTCTCTTATAATTACATTTACAATCTCTCTTATAATTACAATTACAATCTCTCTTATAATTTCTGTCTCCCCTGACTTCTTCACAGGTAACCACATTTAAGCCTTCCCCTTCTATGCCCAATGGTGCCCATCCTATTCCTTTACATTAAGGATATCTTAAGATACCCTTGGCCATTTCCTTTGGAGCTGGAATGCTGATTTCCTGATTTAGGATGTATTTATGAGATCCATTCTATTATGCATTCCACACATCAGCTTCCCAAGACCCCCTTTTAACTCATTTTATTAGTTACTCTTATTCCTGTAGAATTTTGAATTTCCTTTTTTAAATATATTTTATTTATTTTTTACAGAGAGGAAGGGAGAAGGATAGAGAGTTAGAGATATTGATGAGAGAGGAACACCAACTAGCTACCTCCTGAATACCCCCCACTGGGGATGTTCCCACAACCAAAGAAGGTACATGCCCTTGATTGGAATCTAACCTGGGACCCTTCAGTCTGCAGGCCAACGCTCTATCCACTGAGCCAAACCGGTTAGGACAGAATCCTTAATTTCCATAGTTAAGAAAACAGGTCACATTCTTCAGTCTCATAAAACTGGAGCCAAAGTTCAGGTGGTGGTGAGATTGGGAAGAATCTGGAGTCTCCTTCTAGACTTTTTCTAGGTATCCCTAGAGGGAGACTGCTGAATATTGTCAGCAGGGAGAAGCTTTGTATGCAAGCAGAAGAATGCCTATAGGCCACTGGCCAGTACCATGCAGCTGATACCACATATTTCCATTCCATGATGTGTCTGCCATTTGGAGAAAGGGCGTGATAGGTGGCTAATATTAAAGTCAAGCCAGGAAAAAGGAAATGATGTTTAATGTAAGAAAATGGTTATCTTACAGCACAGTGAGTATAATGTGCTCACTGATATATTTTCCTTACCTACCTGTCAAAACTACAGTTTGAAGATTCATATCAAACTTATTTTAACTTGCAAAGAAAGGCTGTTGCCATGGGTGTTAGGAGGAAAAACATCACTGTGTTGCTGACTGCTAATTGGAAGGCAGCTTGTTTGGTATGGATTTCCCAGGGATGGCGATAGCAGCAAAGAGACAAAACAGCATCCTCCCTTCCAACAAGACAGCAGTTTTCTCATCGGCACCTAGAGAAAATCATAATATCTATCTAATATAGTTACTTTTGAGGATGCAACAGAAGAATGCATGCACAGTATTTCACATACAGTATGGCACCCAGGATGTAATAAAAATGTTAATTTGCATTGTTTTTGTTAAAGCCATTCCTTGACCAATTTTTGAAAGTGTAATCATCACTATGCTTTGTATGCCAAGATGATGTTTTGGAAAATCCTTAGGTAAGTGTACAATTAGCATTACTTCTCCAGAACTGGAATTGTGATCTTTCACCCTAGTTCTAGATGCCTTCCTTAAGTCACTGTATATATTAATTACTGAAGTAGCTGCCAGAAAGTAAAGTTAAACTTCCATATGGCCCAAATTATAATTCTGTAACAGTTCCTATTAGTTGAGTACATGTCTAAACACCCAGCATCACTTATGGTTTCTAATATACATGTTCTCATTTTCATTTAATCTGCAAAACAACTTTAAATGAAGGCACTTCATTATCATCATTTTACACACTAGGAAAATGAAGCACAGAAAGGGGAAGTGTTTGTCTAGTGCTACCTGGTAATGTAGTAAATAGCAGACTGGGAAAATCCTGTCTGGGTTAAAGGTTGAGCTGAAACATACCATATTTAAGACTATTGTACTATTAATAGTGATTATATAAATATTCTTCTATTCCTTATTTTTTTATATTTCTCTAGGGGTCTTATGTCTATTATCACTTCAAAGAAAAGATTATGAAAATCTATTTTAAAGCAAAATGATTATAAGTAAATTTTTCTCATATACTTAAAGATTTATCAAAGCAAATTATTTTAATTTTATTAAAATGTCTTATTCAGAATTAAATTGCTCAATTTATAGTACTTCATAAATTACTTTGATACATTTAGCCAGCTCTTTTTTAGCATCTTCAAATTTTTAGTTTCAGAGCAAAGAACACAGACAAAAATGATAGTTCGAAATAAAATGACTACATACAGAAATCTTATTTCCTGTCTCACCATTTTAATTCCTACCAAATGGATATAAACTTGGACTTAAAATATCTATGATTTCACTTCATACATTTAATGATTATTTGATGCCTTTCTGAATTTGTTTCTACTTCCTTTCCTCATCACAGCCATGGTTTTACTGACACTGAAGTGACCAGAGTTGATGTTACGTATTTTATAATTTGCATGTACAAGTGAGTGTTGTGGTAGTATTAGCAATGTACCCATGTTCTAGATTTAGTAATTTTGGGTTGCTTAACTATAATTTCACTGTTTCTTAAGGTACATATAGAGGTAGAGTAACTAAAACAGGTGGCTACCATGACCTAAATGAAATTATCACCATGTTATGCCTTTGCTCAAGGCATGTTATGCCTTTGCTCAAAAAATGTTTAAATAATTTTCTTCTGTGTTGTTTGTATGTTAAAATTTTTGTTAGTCTCTTTTAATTTTTTTAAAGTAATGACTAAATAATACACTGTGCTTGGCATTTTTACATAACTAATCTTATTTAAGTCTCAAAACAATCCTAGGATATAAGTGGTACTATCCCATTTTTAAAAGTAATTTTGAAAATTAATAAATATATAATAAACTGTAAATTATAAAGTGTACAATGTCATAAGTTTTAACATATGTATACAACTGTGAAACCATGAATATGTTCATTATAGTGAACATATCCATCACCCACAGAAGTTTCTTCCTACTCCTTTGTAATCTGTTCCTCCATTCCTCCTTACCCAAGCAATCATTTCAATAGTCTCTGTCACTATAAATTAGTGTACATTTTCTAGGGTTTTATACAAATGGAATCATATAAGTGGTTTTGTGTACTTGACTTATTTCTTTTTTTAATTTTTTAAATTAAATCTCTATTATTCAGATTATTACATTTGTTTATTTTTTCCCCTCCATAACCCCCCTCCACCTGGTTCCCACCCTTCCTTCTACCCTTACCTCCCTCCTGTTGACCTCATCTATAGGTGTATGATTTTTGTCCAGTCTCTCCCTGTACAACCCTCACCCTTTTTCCCCTGAGAATTATCAGTCCACTCCCTTTCAGGGCTCCTAATTCTATTATATTCACCAGTTTATTCTGTTGATCAAATTTGTAATTCACTTAATTTTTAGATTCACTTGATAGATACGTATTTGTTGTTCATAATTTTTTTATCTTTTACCTTTTCTTATTCCTCTTCTAAAAGAGTACCTTTCAGCATTTCATATAATACTGGTTTGGAGTTGATGAACTCCTTTAGCTTTTTCTTATCGGTGAAGCTCTTTATCTGCTCTTCAATTCTAAATGATAGCTCTGCTGGATAGAGTATTCTTGGTTGTAGGTTCTTGTTATTCATCACATTGAATATTTCTTGCCACTCCTGTCTGACCTGCATTGTTTCTGTTGAGAAATCAGCTGACAGTCGTATGGGTGCTCCCTTGTAGGTAATGAACTGTTTTTCTCTTGCTGCTTTTAATATTCTCTGTCTTTTTCTCTTGGTATTTTAATTATGATGTGTCTTGGTGTAGTCCTCTTTGGATTCCCTTTATATCGGGTTCTGTGTGCTTCCTGGACTTGTAAGTCTATTTCTTTTACCAGATGTGGGAAGTTTTCAGTCATTATTTCTTTAAATAGGTTTTCAGAATCTTGCTCTCTCTCTTTCTCTGACACCCCCACAATTCTGATGTTGGTACTCTTGAAGCTGTCCCAGAGACTCCTTACATTATCTTCACATTTTTGGATTCTTTTTTCTTCTTGCTTTTCCAGTTGAGTGTTTTCTGCTTCTTTATATTTCAAATTTTTGACTTGATTCTTGCCTTCCTCTAGTCTGCTCTTAGGTCTCTGTATAATATTTTTCATTTCAGTCAGTGTATGTTTCATTTCTAGTTGGTCCTTTTCCGTCTCTAGTTGGTTCTTTTTCATCTCCAGTTGGTTCTTTCTCATCTCCTCTTGGGTCTCGCTAACTTTATCCAACTTTTCTAGAATATTCTTAAAAAATCTTATAAGAGTGGTTTTGAACTCTATATCCAGTCATTTGTTTTCCTCCATTTCTTTGGTTTATGATCCCTTCCCTTGTCTTGGCATTTTCACTATGCTGGGAGAACTTCTGTGTTGGATTCAGCCTTATGATACCAGACTTGCAAACCACAAAATCCTCTCTGTGGAGCTTGGGATGGGTGGAGTCTCAGGGCTTAACAGACTGCCTTCCAGTCGGCCCCGCCCTCCACGGCTCCTGAGTCTCATGACTGGGTAATCACTGGAGCCTTCTTTGTGTGCGCTTGCCTGTGCATGCTCTCTCTCTCTCTCTCGCAGTGCCTCTAGACTCCTGCCTGTCAGGCTCCCTTGCGCTCCAGGACTATATGAGTTTGGGTCCCCAGGTTTTTGCCCGAAACTGGGGTTTAGTGGAGTCAGAAGTGACACAGTTGGGAGGGTTTGTCTCCCACCCACTCGTGAAAGCCAGTGGCACAATCAGCAGTCGGTCCTCTGCTCGCAGTTCCACGCGTGCCACCAGACTTCTGATCTTTTGCAACTTCCCCAAATTTCTGTGCACTTCTCCCTTTTCACAGTCCAAACTCCCCCCATATGAGTTTCGACTGGATCTGGGGTTTAGTGTCATAAGATAAGGG
The DNA here is from genome assembly GCA_011751065.1 of Lasiurus cinereus. Classification (NCBI taxonomy): domain Eukaryota; kingdom Metazoa; phylum Chordata; class Mammalia; order Chiroptera; family Vespertilionidae; genus Lasiurus; species Lasiurus cinereus. The sequence goes on from JAAGEH010000015.1 coordinate 5,642,401, forward strand.
GTTCAATGCCATTGAGAGTCTCCATCTCCTGCCAGAGAAAGCCATCCAGGTTCTCAGGCACCTGCTCTCTCCGCATGCGTCTCCATACCTCAGCTTTTTGCAGCTCCTCTGGGTCTCTGTGAGCCCCTCTCTTTCCTTCTAGTTGTATAATTTCCACTCAGCCAGCTTTCCTGTGGTTCTGGATAATGTTCGTTCTGTCTTTTAGTTGTAGTTTTGAAATTGTTGTGCGAGGCAGCAGTGTAGGTGTTTATCTATGTGGCCAATCTTGGATTTTCCTGACTTCTTTCAATTAGCATAATTTTTCCAAGTTCCATCCATATTGTAGCATACATTAATCAGGCAATTACTTTTTATTACTGAATAATATTCCATTGTATGAATGTTGACCGACATTTAGATTGTTTCAAATTTTTGGATTGTCATAAATAATGCTGCTATGAACATTAATGTACATGTTTTTATATGGATGTATGTTTCTGTTGGATTAATATCTAGAAGCATAATTGCTGGTTTATATGGTAACTCTGTATTTAACTTTTGGAAAACTGTCTTACTGTTTTCCAAAATGACTACAAAATTTTACATTTCAACCAGAGTTTAAAAATATATGTGAATAGCCCTAGCTCGCTTGGCTCAGTGGATAGAGCATCAGCCTGTGGACTGAAAGGTCCCAGGTTCAATTCCTGTCAAGGGCACATGCCTGATGTTGTGGGCTCAATCCCCAGTAGGGGAAATTCAGCAGGCAGCAGATCAATGATTCTCTCTCTCTCCCTTCCTCTCTGAAAGCAATAATATATATATATATATTGTGGCCCAGTGCATGAATTTGTGCATGGGTCCAGCCAGCCTGGCCAGGGGGAGGGGACATGGGCAGTCGGCCAGCCTGCCTGCTGGTCAAACTCCTGGTTGAGGGGACAATTTCCATATTAGCCTTTTATTGTATAGGATATACACTGTGTGGCCAGATTATTATGAGTTCAGAGATCATAATAATCTGGCCACTCAGTGTGTATGTGTGTGTGTGTGTATATGTATGTATATATATATATATACTGACTTAGAGAATGGAACAAATTTATTTAAGACCACATTACATGGTGTCAAGTCCAAATTTCCCTGTGTAGATCATTTAAAAAATCAAGTGAAGTGATGGCAAGCTCCTTCAGGATAGAGATGCTTCTTAGACTTATTTAATTTATAGCATGGGTAGCTCTTAATAAAACTGCTTACTTAGCTCATAGACAGCTTCTCACTTACTGGTTATATACCAACACTAAGAAAGATTCTTAACCTCTTCATTCTTCAATTTCTCAAATGTAGAAATGGGGAAAATGAAAACTACCTGATAAGATTGTTTGGTGATTAAATAAATTAATAGTTATAAAATAACTTGCCAAATTCCTAGAAGCCATAGAGTTTAATAAATATTGGTAGTTATTATTATTGCTGCTGTTGCTATAGTTTGTACCTAGAATAAATCATGCTAAATGCAAAATCAACCCTCCTTAAATAATCACTCCAACAGTCTTTGAAATGTATTAATGGCATCTATTTCCAAGAGGGACACTTGATTCATGTCTCAAAATATGTGGCACTGTGTATATAGAAATGAACAAGGGAGTTTGCTGCTTGTTATACTCTCAGTTATCAGCTTTTTGGAGCTTTTAGCATTGGATGAAAGTTATGGACCTTTTCTCTAGGAAAGTTCACATGTATAAAGCACTCTGTAACTAATTTCAATTATGGCATGAGAACTAACATTTAGTATACACCTCATCTGCGACAGAATTTCTGTTAGATCCTTTACGACCAGGGGCTTTACATCCAGAACTCTAAAAGAGAGAAACAATCACTTTCATTCATAGGGAGAAAACTAAAGTTCACAGAAGGAAGTACCTTTCTCAAAAGTCAATATTAGTGGTAATGCTTGCTGTTTCCAAAACCATTTTTTCTCTGCTACCTTTCCACTTATTTTTAAACTACTGTATAATCACCTTTAAAGGTGAAATTGCTTCAAAACTACTTCTATGATTTGACAACCTATATTCAAGCATTTTAGCATAATTGGATAAGTCAGTGGACAGGCAATTTTAGCTTGCTATTGTAGAAGCCAGTAAGCCATCTACTTATGATCCTGTTGGCGAAGTTTCTCTACTTTATTTCCTCTTGATAACACAGGAGGGTGTCATTTAAGTATATATATATATATATTAATCTCAGAGAGTAAGGGAGGTAGATAGAGAGATGGAAACCTCAATGAGAGAATCAATGGTCGGCTGCCCTCTGCATCCCCCCTATTGGGGACTGAGCTGCAACCGTGGCATGTGTCCTTGACCAGAATTGAACCTGGGACACTTCAGTCCGCATGGTGGCATTCTATCCACTGAGCCAAACAGGCCCGGGAGGAGGGTGTCATTTTAAAGGATGCTAAACCCAACATGGTTCTTGCATCTAACTTACAACATTAATCATTGGCTGGTTGAACGATGTACATCCATTGTATAAATTAGCGCATTCATTTTGACCCTTAAATTGTCTTCAAATCACAATATGTTCAAGTCATTCTGCTTGAATACAAGGCAATTACATAACATGCTTGTTATACATTGGAAGGTGAAAAGAGTGTTTTGCACTTTCAGACCTCTAACCCAATTTGCTAGACACTGGACTTCATAACAAGTTTTTAATCAGAAGAGGACATATTCTACCACTGTCCTGAGTGAACTGTAAATTCCGCTGGTGAGTACACTTCATTGGGCAGAACCTAAAAGGAAAACCTTGTTGTGTCAAGGGCTGGATTCCAAAACACCAAGGGTATCACTTCAGTGGCTGTTGTTCTTCAAGGCTCAGTGAAAAGGCCTGGCAACAATTTCAGTGTGGTCGTGTGTCAAGTGGGAAAAGAAGGCAAGGTTGCTGGGATATGTGAAAACCCATCCGTACCTCCTAGACAAGGCTTTACCTGTGCTCAGATGCCAGATTCCTTTTATCTGTATTCTTTAAGGTGTGTGAATTGAAGGGACAGATACAAAAGCTGGCATATGCATTCAATAATCATATTAATTATAAGAGAAAACACATTCTGATCTCCATTTCACTGTTTTTAATTCCCTTTCCCCCTGTGCCACAGGGATACCACTTTCAGGACCAGCCATCCTCCTTCCCCTTCACACACAGAAAGTAAAAGGTATAATTATCCCCCAGGAACACCTTAATTGCTCCAATTAACCTGATAACATTTTGCAATCAAAGCCAGGCAAAGAAGAGGATTTAAAGTGATCAAACACAATTTTATGGGCAGTACATAAGTAATAGACAAGGCAGAACATTTATCAAGGATGGACTCTGAAATGACAGAGGCTTGCATTTAGGACTTTTCTACAACCATCACTGAGAAAAAAACACCACAATATTTTAGAAGCTTTTAATCCTACCATCACGACACCTTTTTAAACAATATATTACATAATCACAATTATTTGTGCTCATTTAAGCTGTCTATAGAAGCCTTCTGTGAGTGAGACTGTTTAACTGCTTTCTCAGGCAGGCAAGACTATGTTTGAGCCCTCCTTAAAGAACTAACTTGCATTACAATATTGGATAGGTAACCAAACCTTTCTGTACCTCACTATCCTTATCTGTGTATGAGATAGTTACATCATTTCAGTCAATCCTCACAACTCTGAGAGATGTATATTGTCTCCATTTTTTAGATGATAGAATATAGCCTCAGTGAATCAAAGTGACCATCCCAAGTTCACAGTTAAGCTTACTTGCAAGTTAGAATTCATTTAATTTTTAAAACTTCCTATAACATTCACTGAGAATTTAGTAGGCACCAGATATTCTCTTAAATATTGGGGGCATAATGGTAAAGATACTGACATAGTCTCTGTTTCCATGGAACTTAAATAGAATTCAGCTCTGTTTGATTTCAAAGACCATATCTTAATAGTTATACCATAGAATTTTGCCTTTCTCACATGTTTGTAGGCTCAATTGAATGATGGATATAAAAGTGTTATAGTTGTTAAGGGAGTTGTGTTATGTATGTGACACAAACACAAGCTCACTTAGACATAACTGAAGTAACTATATAACTAAAATTGGGTCATTTGCGTCAAAATCAGTTAATTTTATAAGTAAAATGTGATATAAAATATATGGTCAAATCCAGAGACATGGAAGCATGGAGCAGACTGACAAGTCTCAGAGGGAAGGGGGATAGAAGAAGTTAATCAAAGAATGTGTATACATATATGCATAAGCTATGGGCACAGACAATAGTGTAGTAGACCTGGGGATTAGGGACCCGGTGGAAGGGGTCAATGAGGAAAAAATGAGAGATATCTATAATACTTTCAACAATAAAGATAAATTAAAAATAAATATATTTTTAAAAACTGAGTGTATATATATATACAATACATATATATATGTGTGTGTATATATATGTATATATATCCTATATAATAAGAGCATAAAATGTAAATCAACTGAATGGAGGAATGAACCATTGCTATGATGTGCACTGACCACAAGGGGCAGATGCTCAACACAGGAGCTGATTGCCACCTGGTGGTCAGTGCACCCCCATAGAGGGAGTGCTGCTTGGTCAGAAGCTGGGCTTACAGCTTTTCCCACCTCTACTGCAGGCAGGTGGTAAGGAGCAAGGGGTCCTGGACTGAGAGCTCTGGATTATAAGAGAGATATCTGACTGTTGGCTTAAGCCCGATCCCTGGCAGGCAAACATGCCCCAAAGGTTTCCGAACTGCGAGAGGAGGCAGGCTGGGCTGAGGGTCCCACCCCTTCTGTGCATGAATCTCGTGCACTGGGCCTCTAGTCCTATATAATAAAAGCCTAATATCTAAGTGTCTATGAAATGCACTGACCAGCAGGGGCAGATGCTACAACTGATAAGTTAGCTTGGTGCTAAGGTCTGGCTGATCGGGACTGAGCAAAATGGGCCAAACATGTCCTGGAGCCCTCCCACAGTTCTTCCTCAGCCTTGATAGTGCACCAGTGGGGTCCCTTAGGGCCTGGCCTGCTCCTTTTTGCAATCTGGGACCTCTCAGAGGATGTTGGAGAGCTGGTTTCAGCCCGATCTCCACAGACCCGGCCAAGGGACCTCGGATTTGTGCACGAGGTCTATAGTATATATATATATATAAATCTATTGAAACAGAAAGTTTCAAAGATTAATGGTTGCTGAGAGCTAAGAGAGTGACTGCCCAGGGGCAAGCATTTCTTTTTGGAGGAATGAAAATGTTCTACAATTAGACTGTGGTGATGGTTACATAACTGAAAATTTACTAACAATATTTGAGTTTCACAATTAAAAAGAGTGAATTTTATGGAAAATTATATTTCAAGTAAAGCTGTTGAAACAAAAACATAAATGAATAAAAGCATATGAGTTAGTTTTGGTGGGAAGTGTAGTGCATTAAGGTATTTCTGGGTTGATGAAGGAAGAGACAGAATTACCAGAGGCAGTAGCACAGCTTTACTGGGAAGTGCAGGGACACGATCACTTTAGAGGAGAAGTCACTTCTATCAAATATTCCAAAGACAGTATCATGGGGCTTTCACCAGGATGAGGAACAGGGCCAAGGGAACTCTCTTAGGAGAAGGCAGCTGAAGAGGGAGATTCCATGTCTAATTCCTGCTGCTCAGCAAAAGTTTGGAAGTCTCTGGGTCAGAAAGCTCTGAAGGGAATTGGTGGTTTGGAGTCTATTACAAGCAAAAAGTTTGGTGTTATCTATGTTTAACAGAATCTGAGTATACTTTCACAGGAAATGTAAAGTGGGTAGGCTCTATAGATTAAAAATGTGTTTATTTGGACCGTATTTAAAGAAATGTGGTGTATAAGAGTTTGAGTTTGGTGCTCGGTGCCACAGGGCTAAAGTCCCCACCTGCTTAAACAAATAGACAACATGGGTATCATTTTAGAATAATAAACAGCGGCCATCTCTGGCCTATTTATATAACAGAAAAGTGCTATGAATTTGCTACATCACTTAGCTCCTAGTAAGTAGTCAGCCTTAAAAATTATAGTGGTTAAGAGCAACAGCTTTGTTGTCAACCCAGATAGGTCATATATGTGTTATGTCTCAGTTTTCTCATTTATATAAAAGAAAATGATGAACATTTTCCAATAAGACTGAGAGGATTACAGTTGGTAGAGCTTATTATTATTTCAGAAACTTAATAGCAATCTATTTTTAGAAACCTCAGGAATAAGAGTACTTTTAATTAATAAAATGCCTACACTATTTTTAATTCAGTATAACTTTTAAATCAGTACTACTATCAAAAGAGCAGTCTTCCATAGAAATGAAAACATCTTGTCATCAGCCCAGTACAGGAAGTAGATTGGCACCAACCAATTTTCATGTCCTTTAGGGGAGCCATAGCTAGCACAAACACCCAAGCATGAGTGACTCTTGAGTAGGATGTGTCACTGCTCTACATCAGGTGTCTATATCTGGTGACAGAACATGCCTCATTGGATCATTTTGAGGATTAGATAAAGTAATACATGCAAAAGCACCCAGTTCAGTTACTATTATTAGGAAATTGAGGCTCAGGGATGTTAAGTAGCTGGCCAAAGATCACAACAATAGTAAATATTAAAGCTAAGATTTGAACCCAGTTGATCTGATTTCTAGAGGTTGAATTTCCTTATCATTTCACCCCACACCTTACTGGGTGTGGAACTTAAGGTAAATTTAATGTCTCTTATCTTCCACATAGGATTGTTATGATAATTAAATGAGATAATATAAAATACTTAGGAAAGTGGCATCTATAGGACGTACAATAAATGTTATCAAGTATTCTTTCTATCACTATGATTTTTCCTAGGGGCACTTTCAGTTTAAAAGATCTCTACTGGAATTAAGTCACAACTTGGGGGTTGAGGGAAGGAGCTTGGAAGGGAAGTGCACCTGGGCTCTCGGTTCAGTTGGTTCTCCAGTCTAATAAATGTCAACTCCATTTTTTGCTAGTGTTTGAAATCATTGAAGTTGTCCTTGGCTCCTTTCTTTTTCTTATCCAACTTTCTATTAGTCAGGAAATTCTTTTGGTTCTACCTTCAAAATATGACCATTTTTCATCACTTTCACTACCACTATCCTGGATCAGGCCACCATCATTTCTAAATTAGATTATTCTAACAGCCTGCCAATTTGTCTTCCTTTTGAACTGCTCTTGCTCCCCTCAGTCTCTTCTCCAAACAGCAGCCACAGTGACCCTGTTAAAACCTCTATCAAGTCATATCATATTTCTGTTCTCCTACTTCATCCTATTCTCCCCAGACGGGTGCATAGCTCCTTCTCTCAACTCCGGTATTAGTGACCTACTGCTATGTAACAAATTACTGTGAACGTAGCAACCTGAACAATATCAATTTAGTATTTCACAGATTCACTGAGTCAGGATTCTGGACACTGCTTAACTATGTTCCTTACTTAGGGTCTCACAAGGCTGCAATTAAGGTGTTGACTAGACTGTGCTGTTATCTGGAGGTTCAAGTAGAGGAGACTGCACTTACAAGATGCCTTGGGTCACTGGAAAAATTAATTTCCTTGCAGATGTAGAATTCATGGCAGCTTGCTTCTTCAAAGCCAATAACTGAGCCAGAGTGTCTCTACTACTTCAAGCCCTTGACTTTAAGATGCGTTCTAATAGGGCTTTCTGGATTAGATCAGTGCCAGCAAGAGTGATGTCCTTTTTAATTACCTCAAAGTCAAGCTGATTAGGGACATTTTAATTTCGTCTGCAGAGGTCCCTTAATTTTTTCCACATATCATAACCTAATCACAGGAATTGTATCCGTCAAGTTCACATGTCCTGACCATACTAGAGGAGATGAGAATGGTGAGGGCTAGCTTAGAATTCTGACTACAACACTTTCTTTAAACCTTTGATGAAATAATGCCAAACCTAATCACACCACTGAATATTGTAATCCACCATTCCCCCAACCCCTATTGTGCCCCAATGACTCTCACTGTTTTCCTTTTTTAAAATAAATTTTGTTTTTTAGAACAATTTTAAATTTACAGAAAAATTTCCAAGATAGTAAAAAGAAATGCCATTTACTCTACATCCAGTTTCCCATATTATTAACAACTTTTATTTTATGGTACATTTGTAATAATTAATGAATGAATATGGACATATTATTATTATTATTATTATTATTATTTTAAATGAAATATTTATTATTCAGATTATTACATTTGTTTCTCTTTTATCGCCTCCACCCAACTCCCACCCTTCCCTCTGTCCTTACCTCCCTCCCATTGACCTCATCCATAGGTGTATGATTTTTGTCCAGTCTCTCCCTGTACACCCTTCACCCCTTTCCCCCTGAGAATTATCAGTCCACTCCCTTTCTCTGCTCCTGATTCTATTATATTCACCAGTTTATTCTGTTGATCAAATTTTTAATTCACTTAATTTTTAGATTCACTTGTTGATAGACATGTATTTGTTGTTCATAATTTTTTGGCTTTTACCTTTTTCTTCTTCCTCTTCCTAAAGAGTACCTTTCAGCATTTCATATAATACTGGTTTGGAGTTGATGAATTCCTTTAGCTTTTTCTTATCTGTGAAGCTCTTTATCTGCCCTTCAATTCTGAATGATAGCTTTGCTGGATAGATTATTCTTGGTTGTAGGTTCTTGTTATTCATCACATTGAATATTTCTTGCCACTCCTGTCTGACCTGCATTGTTTCTGTTGAGAAATCAGCTGACAGTCGTATGGGTGCTCCCCTGTAGGTAATGAACTGTTTTTCTCTTGCTGCTTTTAATATTCTCTCTTTGTCTTTTGCTGTTGGTATCTTAATTATGATGTGTCTTGGTGTAGTCCTCTTTGGATTCCTTTTATATGGGGTTCTATGTGCTTCCTGGACTTGTAAGTCTATTTCTTTTACCAGATGTGGGAAGTTTTCAGTCATTATTTCTTTAAATAGGTTTTCAGAATCTTGCTCTTTCTCTTCTTCTGGCACCCCCACAATTCTGATGTTGGTACACTTGAAGCTGTCCCAGAGGCTCCTTTCACTATCTTCACAATTTTGGATTCTTTTCTCTTCTTGCTTTTCCAGTTGAGTGTTTTCTGCTTCTTTATATTTCAAATTTTTGACTTGATTCTTGCCTTCCTCTAGTCTGCTGTTAGGACTCTGTATAATATTTTTCATTTCACTCAGTGTATGTTTAATTTCTAGTTGGTCCTTTTTCATCTCTAGTTGGACCTTTTACATCTCTAGTTGGTCCTTTTACATCTCTAGTTGGTCCTTTTTCATCTCCTCTTGGGTCTCGCTAACTTTATCCAACTTTTGTAGGATATTCTTGAAAAACCTTATAAGCGTGGTTTTGAACTCTATATCCAGTCGTTTGTTTTCCTTCATTTCTTTGGTTTGTGATCCATTCCCTTGTCTCGGCATTTTCACTATGCTGGGAGAACTTCTGTGTTGGATTCAGCCTTATGATACCAGACTTGCAAGACCACAGAAGCCTCTCTGTTGAGCTTGGGATGGGTGGAGTCTCAGGGCTTAAGGGACCGCCTTGCCTTCCAGTTGGCCCCGCCCGCCACGGCCCCTGAGTCTCAAGTGACTGGGTAATCGCTTGAGAGGTCCTTGTGTGCCTGCATGCATAGTGCCTCTAGACCGCTGATTTTCTGGCTCCCCTGCGCTCCAGGACCACAGGAGTCTAGGTCCCCAGGGTTTCACCCAAAACAGGGGCTTAGTGGAGTCAGAAGTGGCACAGTTGGGAGGGTCTGTCTTTCCCCCACTCGTGAAAGCCAGCAGCACAATCAGCAGTCTGTCCTCTGCGCAGTGCCATGAGCGCCACCAGCCCTCTGATCTTTTGCAACTCCACTAAATTTCCGTGCACCTCTCCCTTTTCATAGTCCAAACTCCCCCTTATGAGTTTCGGCTGGATCTGGGGTTTAGTGTCGTAGGATAAGGGGTTCAATGCCATTGAGAGTCTCCATTTTCCTCTGCGAGAGAAAACTAGCCAGGTACTCAGGCACCCGCTCTCTCCATGTGTGCGTCTCCTTACCTCAGCTTTTTGCACCTCCTCTGGGTCTCCGTGAGCCCCTCTCTTTCTTTCTAGTTGTAGAATTTCCACTCAGCCAGCTTTCCTGTGCTTCTGGATTATGTCCGTTCTGTCGTTTTGTTGTAGTTTTGAAATTGTTGTGCGAGGCAGCAGTGTAGGTGTTTACCTATGCCGCCATCTTGGATTCTCTCTCTGGACACATTATTATTAATGAAAGTCTATACTTTATTCAGATTTCCACAGTTGTTCATTAAGATTCTTTTATAGGATACCATCCATACTTGCCTACTTGAGCTTCTCTTCACTGTGCTAGTTTCTCAGACTAAAATGGGAATTTTGCCAAATTGTTGGAGGCAGAGAGTAGACGAACTTGAGAGTGAGAAACTCACTGGAGTAGATATATTAGGTAGGGCCTCACTCTTTTGTGCCCCACCAGGTTATCACACAGAAAAGCCAAGTAATATCTTGTGGATTTGTCAAGGTAAAGGAAAGAGTAATCATTCTGAAATACTCCCAAAGCATTCTCTATAAAAAGACAAATTCAGAGGGGAAATACTTTGCCAGAACCTTATAATGTCTGTGGAAGGACATTTACTTGAACTCCAACTACCTCTAGCTTTCCTGGCTAACCTAAGGGTAAAAATATAATAGGTTCAAAAACAGTTGTGAAGATCACAGACCATGAGAAACTCAAACAACTAAAGGAAGAGAAAAAGGGAACATAAGATTGGATCTATGATCAATTGTTCTTATATGGTGCGAAGAAAGCATCAGGAAAAACATCAAGGTGGAGGACTGTTTTCTGATTGGACCTATTTTAAAAAGGCAGGAAGTAAAAGAAAGAGTTATGTACATGAGTATAACCTTTCAATGCATAGCGCTCCCTGCCCCCAGAGGTAAATATGGTCAGACAAGCATTGTTGAAATTAATGTATCTGAATAGTATTCCCTCCTTTCCAGTAAGAGTAGAAAGTGGTTGAAAATAAATAGTGACATAGTTCTACTTACACTAGGCATTGAATGACATGGTAGGAATAATTTCAATGTGTAGGGAGAGTGGGCACATGGAGGGTTGGACAATTCAGAAGAGTCTGTCAAGAAGTAATGCCTTACCATAATCTTCAAGGATGAGTAGGAACTAAGTAAAGAAGGAGAACAGAGAAGGAGATAATTCCTGCAGAGCAAAAAGTATGAGGATAAACCAAGAATAGAGAAAAGGGCCCTGTGAGTTATTTTAAGAAATTGAACATGACTGGAATATAGAGTTCTATGAAGGAAGTGAATCAGAACCAGAAAATAAACCTAAAGAAGGGGATAGATGTGGATGGCTAGGGAAATCATTTTTAATTTTAAGAACAAACAAATAAACAAATTAACAAAACATTGAAGGTAAATGACACCAATATTACTTATTTTAGGAAGTTGAATTTTGTTGCTGTATTCAGAATGAATTGTATGTCACGGAAGTGGGTTCATAAGGACTATCAAAGATATCAAATAGGAGTCACAGTTCCTTGAATTAATCTAGATTAGAAATGATCATGTGTCTGAACTTAATAGTGACAATGAACATGTACAAAATAGAGTGAATCTGAGAAGAAAAATAAATAATTAAGAGCTAGAATATTTTGGTATTGGTGAATGATTAAGTAAGGACATGGAAAAGGAAGAAGAAAGACTCAGAACACAGCACCTCCTTGTAGGAATTTGTAGTAAGAATGATATGAGGAGGATTCATTAATTTTATACCTTGTCATGTAGGTACTTGTTACTAACAAATCAATTACAGATAAACTGAGTTTGTAACTTTTCAGTTGGACAACTTAAAAATATATAAAGTATTTAGTGCCCTAAAGTATTTACCTGATTGAGTTATTTTTAAATTGAACTATGAAAGTATTGCCAAGTACTGAAAACTGACAAGTCATCTTAGAAGGGGTGACGTTTGATTGTGAAATTGGACATGAATGTACCTGGCAAGAACACAAATTTTAAAGTGTTCTTACCTAAAATATTTTTTCTCATATAAAGTTATGAGAAACTCAAATATGAAAATTTAAAGAACAAAGCAGCCCTCTCTGTCTTTTAGGCATACATGAAACTAAGTGCTTAAGGAACCTGTCCATAGTCACATGGCACCTTTAGAATGTACTCAAAGTTTAGACCATTATATTTAATATCCATCAGATGATCTTGTATCCCTGAGTATGACTTTTTCCAATGCATATGGGTGCTGTTATTAATAAAGTGATAAAATATAGATGTATTTGAAAGCACTATTGAACTTAGGGGAAGTTTATAAGCATTAATTTATTTTCCCCAATTGACAAATACTATGATTACAACTTCCACTATGTGGAAGTCCATATCTTTGCAGCTGGGCCCTTGATAAGGTGCTGTTATAGTAATAAACAATTTGAAACTTATTATTGTGGGTTGAATCCTGTCCCCTAAAAAGATATGTGGAGGTCCTAATACCCAGTACTTGTGAAAGTGACTTTATGTGTTTGGAAATAGGGTTTTGCAGATGTGATCAGCTTAAAATGAGGTCATACTCAATTAGGGTGCATACTAATCCAATAAGATGAGTGTCCTTATAAGAAGAGAAGAGGAATTAGAAGAAAACATAGTCAGTAAAATGTCAGACATTTCTCTTAGAAATATATATTTTTTTCTGATATATCTCCTCATGCAAGGGGAAAAAGAAAAAAAAATTAACAAATGGGACTGTATCAAACTAAAAAAGTTTTGCACTTCAACAAAGTGAAAAGGCAAACAAGTGTTTGTGAGGATGTGGAGAAATGAGAACCCTAGCACATAGAAAACAATGTGGAGTTTCCTCAAAACATAAGAAATTGAACTGCCATTTGACTGAGTATTCTCACTTCCAGGGATATATCCTAATATCCCAAAATACCAATAAGACAGACTATATGCACCTGTATGTTCATAGTAGTGCTATTTACAATAGTGAATATCTGGAAACAACCCAAGTGCACATCAGTAGGTGATTGGGTAAAAAAGCTGTGGTACAGTCACACAATGGAATACTATGCAGCTGAAAAAAGATGCATCTTTTATCCTTTAAGACAGCATGGAGGGACCTGGAGAGTTTTTTGCTAAGCAAAATAACCAGTAAGAGAAAGACAAAACATCTCGTTTATATGTGGAATATAATGAAAAAAAAATTGACTAATGACATAGAACCAGAGGCATGAGAACATGGAACAAATGGACAAATCACAGAGGGTAGGCAGGGGCAGAGGGGAGAGATTAACAAAATTACTTATATGCATATATGCATTGCCCAAGATATAGACAATAGGGCAGTGAAGGCTTGGTTTGGAGTGGGAACTGGATAGAGGGAGGCAATGGAGGGAAAATGGTGTACATCTGTAATACTCTCAATAATAAAGATAAATTAAAAAAAATAAAAAACCAACCCATTGAATGGAAGAATCTATATGCTAATAATATATCTGATAAGTGTTTAATTTACAAAATTTATAAAGACCCCATACAACTCAACACCAAAAACAAACAATCCAATAAAAAATGTACAAAGGACATGAATAGACACTTTTCAAAGAGGATGTGCAGATGGCTAATAGACATATGAAAAGATGCTCAATGTCACTAATCATTAGAGACATGCAAATCTGGTTCTGAGTCCACTTTCACTTTCCTTTTCTACAAAAGACTGAAGGCTGTGTTCCCCTGGGAGCTGAAACTTAGGAGATGTCTCATGAGAGCAGAGAAGAGCCAACGAGTACAGTTCAGGGCAAATTGACACAGAGCAGGCCAGTGTAGTGCAGATCAGAAGAATGAAGAACAAGGAATGGAGCAGAAATGTCTAGTCAGAGAGAAGTCTGGCCTCCAAGGTCACCTCACAGTCTTGTTGTTTCATAGCTCTCCTATATTACAATTGAGCTGTTTTGCACTGAATACTTTCCTTCTTCACCACCCTAAATTGGAGGTTTCTTTTGATGCTAAATTGTTGTCAATGACCTTTGATGACAATATTTATTAGCACAGAAATGTATTCATGATATATGAAGGGAAATTCTGTGTATGGTCTCATACAGTTTTTGCTGAATGAACCAATTTTTTGTAAAAAGTTACTAATAAAGTGTTTGTGTGTGTGTGTGTGTGAGTATATATATATATAATGATATATAACTATCATCAGTAAATCAACAAAGAAGTTTTAACAAGAATGTGAAGAAAATGGAACCCTTGTGCACTGTGGGTTGGTACAGTCACTGTGGAAAACTGTATGGAGGGTTCTCAAAAGTAAAAAAAAAGTAAAATGGAACTGTCTTATAACCCACTAATTCCATTTTGGATATATATATCTGAAGATATTAATTTGAAAGAAAATATGCACCCCTATGTTCATTGTTATTTACAAGAGCCAAATTCTGGAAGCAACTCAAGTGCTCAGCAACAGATAGGTGTATATCCTATATAATAAAAGGCTAATATGCAAATTGTCCCCTCAACCAAGAGTTCGACCATCCGGCAGGCTGGTCAACTGCCCATGTCTGCTTCCCCTGGCCAGGCTAGCCAGTCTCCACCATGTACACATTCATCCATCAGACCTCTAATATATATACACATACACATACTAAGTGGCCAAATTATTATGCATTCAGAGATCATAATAATCTGGCCACTAAGTGTATATCTATATATGTAAAACCCTAATATGCAAATAGACCAAACGTTAGGAAAACAAAACAGCTGGTCACTATGTTGTGTGCTGACCTATGGGAATGCGCGTGTGGAACATGGCAGGCATTGGCAACAGGTGGCACAGCTTGGGACATTGCAGGTGTTGGCAGCAGTGGGATGGTGGAGCAGATGAACAGGAGTGCCAGACCAAGGGGGGGTGCCAGCTACTGTCATCAAGGTGAGCCCCTGGTGGTTACTGAAAATTCTTTGCTCCTGCATGCCACAGTCCTGACCAGTGCTCACACCTGCTGCCAGCACTGGCTCCACTTGCACTTGAGCCACCACTTGCACCCACTGCCTGTGCAGGGTGCCAGTCCTCCATCTCCCCCTGCACCCGAGGGGCAGTTGTGGCAGCAGCTGGCCCCAATTGCTCCATGCAATCAACGGGTGCTATCAGTGCATGGGTGGCAGCAGAAGCAGGGTTTCCAGCAGACAGGGAACTGGGGGATTTGGTGGGAGGGGCCAAGTGGGAGCACAGAGGATGGTGTTAGTCCTACTCCTGTGCCCACTACAGCCTTGTAGCAACAGTTCCTTTAAAGGTGGGTGAATTTGTGCTTTGGGCACCCAGTACTATTTAATAAAGAGGAAATATGCTAATTGACCTTCACACTGTCACAAAGATGGCAGAGCCCACAGCCAATAAGGAGTGAATATGCTAATTGATTGCCCTGTGCTCAAAGATGGTGGTGCCCACAGCTACAAGAAGGTGGTACCCAGTCCTCTCAGCCCTGCCAGGGCAGCAGGCATGCAACACAGAAGATGACTGCCCCCATGTGGTAAAAGATCCTGCCCCCATATGAACATAAGATGGCTACCACAAGATGTCCTAGGGGCAGGCCTGGCCACTTTGCACACCTGCATCTGGAGTCCCCCAGTTCCCTCAGTATCCCAGCTGCCCAGGGCTGGCCTAAGGCTCAGGTAACCAGGGCTGGCTGAGATTTGCACTGTAAGCAGTGGCATCAGCAGAGGTGTGATGGGGCATTGCCTTCCTCCTGATCACTGGGGCACCTCCTGCCTCTGAGGGTTCATAGACTATGAGAGGAGGCAGGCCAGGCTGAAGGACCTTCCTCCAGTGCATGAATCTTTGTGCACCAGGCCTCTAATCTTACCTGATAATAGAGAAACATGTAAATTGACCATACCTCCGCTATGCCCACATCCAATCAGAGTGAGTGTACAAATTAACCCAACAAGTTGGTAGTTAATTTGCATACATACCTGGATCCCGGGAAACTCCTCAGCACCCAGATCACTCCGAGTTGGCCACCAGAGGGGGAGGCTTCCCAAGCCTCCGGTTGGAGGGGTGGGGATGCCTCCTTCCCAAGACTAAAAACTGGAGTGAAGGCTTTAGGCTTGGGAAGGGGCCAAACCTGCAACCAAATGCAGACAATCCAGAAGTCAGTGCTGGGTTTCCCAACTGCAGCCTGGTGACCCAGAACTGACTGACCAGGTGGCTAAGACCCAAAAAGTGAATCAGGGTCTGATCTGCAGCCTCAGTGGAGGATGTTGGTTAGTGTACTTACCTCTCTCTTTCTATCCCCTTTTCTTTCTGATCTTCACCAACATCCAGGCTTTCCTTTCTCTCCCAGCCTCTGTGGGGGCTGTTGTTAAGCCCTGCCTCTTTGATCAGGCCCAGAGATAGGCCTGGAGATGCTGACTGGCATAGGAACTGACCTATCAGAACCAAATGTGGGTGCTATGGGGAGCCAATGGCTGCCAAGGAGGCAGGGCTTTTGATGCTGATGTAGGAACCAACTGATTAGAACCAAATTGGCCAGCAAAGGAGGGCAGTTGGGGGCAACATCAGAACTGTAGGAAAGGCAGTTAGGGGCAATCAGGCAGGCAGGCAGGTGAGCAGTTAGAAGCCAGTGGTCCCATATTGTGAGAGGAATGTCTGACTGCCAGTTTAGACCTAATCCCTGAGGTCAGCAGTCAGAGATCCCACAAGGGGTCCCCAATTGGAGAGGGTAAAGGCATAGTTGAGGGAATCCCCACTCCATGCTCAAATTTCATACACCAGACCTCTAGTCCTATTTAATAAAAGAGTAATATGCAGATTGACCATCACTCCAACACACAAGATGGCTGCCTCCATGTGGTAAAATATCCTGCCTGCATGTGGACACAAGATGGCCACCACAAGATGGCCAGCAGGGGAGGGGAGGGCAGTTGGGAGGGACCAGGACTGCAAGGGAGGGAAGTTGGGGACAATAAAGCCTTCAGGGGAGGGCAGTTAGGGTGACCAGGATGTCAGAGAAGGGAAGTTAGGAGTGACCAGGCCCACAGGGGTGGGCAGTTAGGGGAAAACAGGCAGGCAGGGGAGCAGTAAGGCATCAATCAGGTTGGCAGGGGAGTGTTTAGGGGGTGATCAGGCTGGCAGGCAGAAGCTGTTAGGGTCAATCAGGAAGGCAGGCAGGCAAGCAGTTGGGAGCCAGCAGTCCTTGATTGTGAGAGGGATGTTTGACTGCCCATTTAAGACCAATCTCATTGGGATTGGGTCTAAATGGGCAGTCGGACAGCCCCCAAGGGATCCCACATTGGACAGGGTGCAGGCTGGGCTGAGGAACAGCCCCCATGCATGAATTTCATGCACCAGGCCTCTAGTATATATATAAAAAGCCAGCAACCGTAACAACCATAAGGGCCAGTCTCTATGATGCCCACTGTGGCCAGCAAATTGGCCCGATCAGGTACATATGTCTCTTTTTTCCTTATTGATGGAAGATCTCTCTATGTGGTTCACTGAGGCTGATCCCTGGCCAGTATCGTTGCTTTACTTATTCTGCTGCTCTAACCTGCTCTTTCCCCATTCTTCCCAATTACTGTTCTCAAAAGTATCCTTTAATAAATGCTACCCCCTACCGGACATTCCTGCACTGATCAGGGGCAGGTTGGCAGCCCAAACACCCCACTCTCTTCCCCCTGGCAGCCATGCCCCTGGTCAGCTGGATAGGACTATAGCCCCTCCAGCCTAGAAGGCCCCACCCCTTATCTCTCCTACCACCCCAAAAGGGGACAGGGCCAGCCACCCAACCTCTCACAGCCCCTCCCCCCAGCCTTCCCTGCCCCCTATGGGCCCCCAGCACTCTAATTGGCCCACATCCCCTTTTCCTGGCCAACCTCATGCCTGGTCAACCCCCACCCAAATAGGGGGTGGGGCCAGTGGCCAACCTCCCGCAGCCCCTCCCCACATCTGTTCCCATTCCCTATGGGCCCCTGTAATCCCTGGCCAGCCCTCAGACTCCAATCAATTGGTGGTTGAAGTGGGACAGAACTGGCAACTGGCTTCCTTAGTAGTCTTGCAAGTACAATCTCCAGAAGATTGTCCAGGTATCAATGGACCAGCACCACCAGCATGATCCTGATAGCACTGTAGGCCCCTTGGAACTCAGCCTTGTGCACTGTATCCACTTTCCCTCCCTATATTACTGCTCTACCGCACCAGCGGTTACTGCTCTCCCTGTGCTTCCTCCAGGTTCCCTGTTCCACTCCAGATGCAGTGTGTGCACTGCATACGAAAGGAGATGTGAATAGATAGCACACAGGCAATTAATTTCAAAAGATTTTGGACCAACCGTTTCCTTCATTAGCCTGTTAGTTTGTTCCTCTCTAAGTAGTTCCTCAACAATCTCACAAAAGGAGGAGATACTAATAGGAATAGTCCATTAAGGCTCATTAAAGCCATTAAAATTAATTTTGTTTGGATATTTATTGGGAAATTTGGGACTTCCATTGAGACCATTGATGCATGCCATGGAGTCACCCAGCAGAACCCCTGAAAGGACTGCTGCTGGGGGCTGTAACACAGTGGCTACCTCCCTGGCCCCCACTCTGCAGGCCTGCCATGAGCTCTGAGGGTTCTCTAGCACTCTCACTGTTCACCTCATCATCACAGCTGCGCCTCCAACCCCTTCAGGTTGTGAGAGGAGAATAAGAGGGTGTGAACCGCCTAAACCGGTTTGGCTCATTGGATAGAGAGTCGGCCTGTGGACTGAAGGGTCCCAGGTTCAATTTCAGGACCAGTAGGGGGCGTGCAGGAGGCGGCTGATCGATGTCTCTCTCTCATCAATGTTTCTAACTTTCTATCCCTCTACCTTCCTCTCTGTGAAAAATCAATAAAATATATTTAAAAGAAAAAAAAAAAGGTGTGAACCGTGAAGGCCAAGCTGGGAGATGTTTTCACAAGAAGGTGGACCCAGCCATCGTGGTTTGTGAACCATTAAATGTTCCCCCTTAAAATATGTCTTCAAGGCATGCCCAGTGCCAGGGTGCCCACGGGGGAAGCAGAACCCTTAGATGTAAGCATTCTGTGCATTTCAGGGTCTCCTGAGGGTGTACGTCCCCTGGAGGGTGAACCCCAGGCTTCAGGGAGGCCTCAGACTGTTGTTTGAACTTACAGCTCTCACAATGTGTGATGGCAGGAAAACCGGCTGTGAAATTTGCATCCTCTCCCCAGGTGTTACAGGGTGACAGGCAAAGCTAAATGAGTGGAATTGCAATGTTGCCTCAAGATGACTGAACTGGGAGAGTGCCCTGAATCCCTGGGACTCTGTGATCACAGAAGTCCTTGTACAGGGCTGAGGGAGACAGAAGGAGGACCTGAAGAAGTATGAGGGGCTCAGCTGTTATTGCTGAAGGAAGAGGCTGGACGAAGAGCCAGTGGTTCTCTGGAGCCCTGGGCAGAGACGTGCCTGCCAAACCCAGTGCTGCCACTGTGTCCCCACTGCCACTGTGTCCCCACGGCAATTCCACCAGCATGTGCTGGTGTCAGTGCATGTGTGTGGTCCTTCATTATAGGAGGGTGGAAACTGGCCCCCAGGGGATGGGGTCAGAGGCTCTGTGGCCAATGAGCAAGCAAGTGGGGAATAAGTGGTAGGGAATGTGAGGCCAGCACTTCAGAACGTGAGGTGCACTCAGCAGTACAAGAGAAGGGACACTGAGTGGTGCAGGAACATGGTAGCTGGGTAAACAGACAGTGTTGCTGACCAAGAGGGGAGGTGTTGACAGAGGGCAGTTGGGGGCAGTAAAACCCTCGTGGACTCAGCCAACAGCAGGCCTGGGTCTCACAGGTCCTGTGGTCAGAGTGGGGCAGCCTAGCGGACCTTCTGCTCCAGCTCTCACATGCTGTGCAAGTGGGGAGACTTCTGGCCCATGCTCATTGCTCATCGGGACACTGGAAGAACCCGTCCTGGGGACTGTCTGACTAGAGTGCCAGCTGCATGCTGGCTGTGGACAGACCCCCTGAGGTCCTAGAGGCCAACCCGGCTCCTTTCCATGGTTTCTCCAGTCCCCAAGGGGGCCTCCCCCATGGCTGCCATTACCGAGTAGGACAGGATCCAGAAAGCCATGGGAGCCACATCCCAGCTCCCTGGATGGGCTGTTAAGAGCAGCCACGACCTCTCCCACACTTGAGAGGAAAAATTCACATGAAGGAGGAGACCAGTCACCCTGGACCCTATCACAGTGTTGCCTGGATCCTAAATATTGGGAAATGTGTGACTCTTGCTAACTGGTTGTCTGAGGAGGTGACTGGCCCATTCTCCATGGTCCCCATGGGCAGTTCTCCCAGAAGGCCTTGCAGAGGCCATCTTGCTTGGGGGCCTAAAGACTCAGATCTTTTTGTCAATGTGAAACAGTCCAAGTCTAGCATGTCAGACACAGATTCCACTGTAAGAAATGTACAAATGAACAAAACAAAACAAATCTGAAAGTCAGATAAGCCAGTGTGGTGTCTGTCCGCAGTGTCTACTCGGTGGGGCTGTTGGGGTCATTGGTAGAAATTCTATCACCTGGGAACCCACAGAAAGACTTCTCAGGGCTAGAGAAAGTTCTGGAGATGTTTGCTGAATTAATGCGTGACAATATGGTCCCCAATTTCTTTAATAGAGGGGACGTCTTAGGCCTTACCATGCAGCCTCTGTTATGATATAGTTACATCATCACGTATAATAAAAGCCTAATATGCTAAGTGTCTAGTTGCCCAGTCAGCCATTCAACTAATCAAAGTGTAATATGCTAATGATATGCTAATGCTGCTCAACTGCTTACTATTACATGCACTGACCACCAGGAGGCACACACTCCAACTAATAAGTTAGGTTGTTGCTGGGGTCTGGTGGATCAGGACTGAGTGAGAGGGGCCTGATACACCCAGCAGCCCTCCCCAGCTGCCCAATCTCCTGCATCCCTCCCCAGCCCTGATTGTGCACCTGTGGGGTCTCTTAGCCTTGCCTGCACCCTCTCGCAATCCAGAACTCCTCTGGGGATTTTGGAGAGCTGGTTTCGGCCTGACAGTGCAACAACTGGTCACTATGACACACATTGACCACCAGAGGGCAGATGCTTAATGCAATAACTACCCCCTGGTGGCCAGTGCACTCCCACAGGGGGAGTACTGTTCAACCAGAAACTGGGCTCATGGCTGGAAGTAGTGGGAGCCCCTCCTGCCTCTGTGGCAACAATAAGGATGCCCATGGGGGTAGCGGGCCTAAGCATTCAGTTGGACATCACCTGAGGGGGCTCCTAGCCTCTAGTGTGTATGTGTGTATGTGTGTGTGTGTGTGTATAATGGAATATTACTTGGTCATGAAAAGAATGAAATCTTCTCAATTGTCACAGCATGGATGGACCTAGAGTTATTATGCCAAGTGAAATAAGTCTGTCAGAGAAAGACAAATACCATGTGATTTCATTTATATGTGGAATCTGAAGAACACAATAAAAAAACAAACAAAATTGAAACAGACTCATAGATAAAGAGGATTAAAAAGGTGAAGGGATTAAAAAGTACAAATTGGTAGTCATACTATAGACCCAGGGTATAAACTACAGCATAGGAAATATAGTCAATAATCTATAATAATAAAAGTGTAATATGCTAATTAGACCGGATTTTCTTCCAGATGACCTTCTGGATGAAGCCAGGGCTATGAGGGAACCCTGGATCCCAGTTGCTGGCAGACAGGGGAAGGAAGATCTACTCTTGCATGAATTTCATGCATTGGGCCTCTACTGCTATAATAACTGTGGATGGTGCCAGGTGGGTATTAGAAATATACTTTATGAAGTATATGATTGCCTTTCCACTATGCTGTACACCTGAAACTAATACAAAATGATACTGAATGTAAACTGTAACTAAAAACAAAATTAAAAATAAATACAAATTTTAAAAAAAAGAACAAGAGAGGAAATGAATAGGGAGAATACTATGTCATGATAGAAGTGAAGATTGGAATCATTAATCCATCAATCAAGGAACACCAAGGGTTGCTGGCGGTTTTAGAAACTAAGAGAAAGTCATGAAAGAGATTATCTCCTAGATATTTCAGAGAGAGCATGTTTCTTCTGATACCTTGATTCTAGACCTTTAGCCTCTAGAACTGTGAGACAATCAATTTTTGTTGTTTTAAGTCATCCAGTGTGTGGTAATTTGTTAGGACAGTGCTAGCAGCCTCATGAATTTCTCTTCTGCAAACACTTGGTGTTGAGGACTGCCAACTATCTGTGGGAGACAATTGTTTAGATGGAATACTGTCCTTATGTTCTGTTTATTTACACAGGTACTTCCCTTCATCTAAATGCTACTGCTTTCAGCATAGTGCTTTTTCCTTCACTTTTACTATTTACTAAATAGATTTTAACTAAGGTTATATATCCACTTGTCCTCCACTTTCTATTCACTTCCCCCTTCTATCTTTGGGGATATAAGTCTTTCATATGGTACTTATAGATTAAATTTATTTAGAGGATTAAAGTGGATGGAGTAAACCAATGCTTACTTTTTTAAAAACATTTTTTAGATTTTTTTCTTTTTTGATTAAGATATTACATATGTGTCCTAATCCCCTCATTGCCTCCCACCCCCCACTCATGCCATCACACCTCCGGTGTCTGTGTCCATTGGTTAATCTTATATGCATTCATACAAGTCCTTTGATTGATCTCTCCCCCTTACCTCCTCCCTCCCCTACCTTCCTTCTAAGGTTTGACGGTCTGATCATGCCTCTCTGCCTCTGGATCTATTTTTGTTCATCAGTTTATGTTGTTCATTATATCTCACAAATGAGTGAGATCATATGATATTTATCTTTTTCTGACTGGCTTATTTTGCTTAGCATAATGTTCTCCAGGTCCATCCATGCTATTGCAAATGGTAAGACCATTTGCATTAATGCTTACTTTTAAGAGCTCCACCTATACTTTTGTTTTTAAAAAAATTGTTTGCTTTTATTGAAAACATTAAGGATTATCTCCTCACTGGTATTTCCCCCTTCAAATTGAAACCTGTATATCTTCTTATCTGAATCATAACTGGAAATCTGAGTTCTTTTTGCTCACTACCAGCCCAAGATCAAAACAGAAGTCAATATATAGGAAAGATAACAGTTAATCATGAAAGATGGAATTTCAGTGGCATAAAATAATTATAAGTATTTCTGTTGGTAATTCTGTTCCCATTAGATATACAAATGACCTCTTCACTTTATTGTGCAATGCACTCAAATGCAGGACTTCTTAAATATGTGACACTGACTTTAAATCTTGCTCTTTCAATGGCATCATGCTGTCATTAAACTTTGTATTTGGGAGGGATCTTAGAGGTCAGTGAGTTCAAGGTGGTCTCACGAAGCACTAAGACTTGTAGAATTTCACAAAACTAATCGAAAGTGGTGTTTGGTCAGGAACCCAGGCTTCCTGAGCCCAGACTAACATTTTTTGCTAAATCTTTCTCCTTTTTAGATGAGATTTAGTTTCCTTTCAGAAAGTATTATTGCTCTATCTCTTCTAGGCAAGGGTAATATATGTAGTTCAAGGTCAGAACTTTCCTACAGAATCATCCACTTCAGAGCCTTCTTATTTCAACTAAAGTTGAAAAACCTTTCCCTTCCACCAATAAAATAAAGTAATAAAATAAAAAGCTCCATATATTGAGATATTGAATATACAATATTATCATAAACAATGGTAATTTCTTAATTTTTATACTATGGCTATGTAAGATGTTAGCATTAGGGAAATCTGGGTGAGGAATATACAGAACTTTATACTATTATATACACAGTAGTGATATTGAGTTCAGAGGAAGCAGGAACTTGTACGTTTGTGAGTAGGCCCTTTAAGAGGAACATCTGGGACTCCAGCAGCCTCCCACATTCCCTGCTATTTTTTACAGCCCAAAGTTACGGAGACTTTTATTCCCAGTTCTGAAATCCTGGGCTGTGGGAATGGTGTGTGGCTGGTACTTTCTGCTTTTTATGGAAGCCTTGGAGGTATTCCTCCATTTGAAAAAAATACTAAACATGTGTGTCTAACCAACCTGTTCTGCACATCTGCGCCTCCTACCAGTCTCAATGTGCTTTCTTCTTTACATCTCCAGTTGTAGGACTTTCATTCAGCTAGATTTCAAGTGGTTCTGGCTGATGACTTTTCTGTATTTTAGTTGTAATTTTGATGTGGTTCTGGGAGATAGTGAGTAGTGGCTTTTACCTACACTGCCACCTTGGTTCTCCATAGTTTCTTCAAGGATTTTTTTTTCCCACAGCCATATGTCTTTTTATTGAAGAGGAAGAAAAATGGATTTTTGAATTTATCCCTTGTTGAAATTTGCCAGATAAGTGCAATGAAAGACAAATGGGTGCAAAAGATTAGGATAATGACAGTAGTTTTTATTGATTTAATGGGATGTGGAATCTAAGGTGGATAAAAGAGCTATGAAGAAAATTGAGTAGTTGATGGACTGAATGTCAGAAGAAGTGGGGGCTCATTTAACGGTCACAATGAGGATGCTTTAAGCCAGCTTTCAGGGTTAGAGATAGTGTTTAAGAATAACATATTTATATCAGTGCTTTCAGTGGCAGCATACACTGAATGGCCAAATTAGTATGATCTCTGAATGCATAATAATCTGGCCACTCAGTATTTATATATTAGAGGCCCAGTGCATGAATTTGTGCATGGGTGGGATCCAGCAGCCTGGCCACGGGGAGGGGACATGGGTGGTTGGCTGTCTTGCCTGCTGGTCGAACTCCTGGTTGAGGGGATAATTTGCATATTAGCCTTTTATTACATAGGATATACCCTGAGTGGCCAGATTATTATGTGTTCAGAGATCATAATAATCTGGCCATTCAGTGTACTTTCGAGTAATAACAGAGTCTACACGTGAATGTGGGAATTGATAGATAAACTCGAGTAGGAAATGCAAATTAATCTTTCTGGATAGTCTAAAGTTGACATAAGTCTAGGAGTTTCCATTTTTCTGTCATTGTTTCTATATCCTGTAGAATGAGATAATCTGTGGTCTGTTGAGATAGTAACTTTTGTCTCATTTATTGCTGTAGGAACGTTGGAAAATCTAAAGGTGATGTCTCTCTTTCTTTCTCTCTCTCTCTCTCTCAATGTAGGCCACTGATTCTAAGTTAGAGTACTACATCAATGCATGCTGCAGCCTCCTACCTTCACTGCCCCCCCCTACACTCCTGCTGCTCAAATAAGGCACTGTGGATGTGTATTGGAGTGTTTTGGAGTTGTCATGAAGATTAAGGAGCACTACGGGCATTTAGTGAGTAGGGCCAGACAGCCTTGATGTTTGTTCTACAATACTGGAACAGGATTTACAAAATGACTAATACTATTTCCTGCATTATTTTGGAATATCCCACCAGACATTGTAGTATGTGTAAAAACTTTATCTGAATTTGAAATCAAACTCAATTTTACATAAAAACCTAAAATATTTGTTGCATTTAAAAACAAATTAAAATATTTTTTATTGACTTCAGAGAGGAAGGGAGAGGAAGATAGAAACATCAATGATGAACCCTATCTCGTTTGGCTTAGTGGATAGAGTATCGGCCTGTGGACTGAAGGGTTCTGGGTTTGATTCTCATTGAGGGCATGTGCCTCAGTTGCAGGCTCCTCTCCTTTCCGGGCCCTCGATGTTTCTCTCTGTCTTTCCCTCTCTCTACCATTCTCTCTAGAAAAATATACTCAGGTGAGGATTAAAAAAATAGAGTAAAGGAAAGAAACATCAATGATGAGAGAGAATCATTGAATTGACTGTCTCCTGCATGCCCCCTGCTGGAGATAGAGCCTGCAACCTGGGCATGTGCCCTGACCAGGAATTGAACCATGACTTCCTGGTTAATAGGTTGATGCTCAACCACTGACCCACACCAGCTGGGCTTATTGCATACTTTAAAAACCATTACAATTTCCAGGATATGAAAAATTCTGTATAACATTGGGGAAACTATCTTTGGTTTTGTTTGGAACTTTGTCCAAAAGTGTTCACCACATCACAAATTAAGAAACTAATATCAATTCTGCTGGATGTATTTGAGATACTTATATTTGCATTATTATTACTATTATTGCAATACAATAATTGTGCCAATTAGATATCCTAGTAATAAACATCTCATACAGAAACATTTAGTTAATTTTAGGATTGTCTATTGCTTTTCAATTTTATTGTGATTCTGTCCCCTGAGATCTATAATAACCTCTTGAAAGCTTTCTTTTTTTAAATATATTTTATTGATTTTTCACAGAGAGGAAGGAAGAGGGGTAGAGAGTTAGAAACATCAATGAGAGAGAAACTTCGATCTGTTGCCTCCTGCATGCCCCCTACTGGGGATGTGTCCACAACCAAGGTATATGCCCTTGACCAGAATCGAACCGGGGACCTTCCAGTCAGCAGGCTGACGCTCTATCCACTGAGCCAAACCAGTTTTGGCGAAAGCTTTCTTTTATTAACTTCCTTTTTTAATATTTTTCATACCCCCTCATTGTCTATTAAAAGACATGTTGTCCAAGATCTCTTTATGTGTTAGAGACTACAATGTAGACTTTGGATGTAAGGGGATTTCAAATTAGAAGATTTTTTTTATGATCTTTCATCTGTACACCATAGGGATGTATTATCTCATAGCCCTTAAACATGGGTTCTAACTCATTTGTAAGAATAACATCTTGCTCTTTTTATCATCTTGGAGTTTGTATTTGTTTGGCATATTATTTCAATTACAATAAATGTTTCTCCTTTTTCTCTCATCATAGACAAATGAGATTTGGAACATTATTGCTTATCCTAGCGTTTTTCACTCATTACTAATTTGTTTTATTTTATTTCCCCTTTATGATACAGTTATTTTATTCTTTATATTAATTATATGACTATGTAGATTTGATTGTGTTACTTTTTTTTCAGAAAGGTAAAATGAGCACCACAAAATATATATTAGAAAAGGGAGCCCCAAGTTTGATATGGTTGAAGTCCATTGACTGCACCTACCTTAATACTCCCTTCCTTTGAGTTAAATATTTATTAGTTTCAATTTTGGACCCTTCAAGGGGTCATGCTAGAATTGAGGAGACAGATGGAAGCTGGTGCTTCCAAAAGTGAAGAGTGATCTGATCTGGGATACTCAGTATCCTGAGGGATTGAAAATGGGTTTGAGTTTTATTTTTGGTAGATAATTCCTTGAGTGAAAGTTGCTTGCTCTCTGCTTCTGGAAAAATCTTGAAAAGAGAGATGACTGTATGCCATAAATGTGGAAGCTAGATAGAAATTAGATACTTCAGCTTGGGGGTACTGTCAAGTGCCTAATATTAAGTTTCATGTGAGGGGAATAGAGCCACTTATGTGTGAATGAGGTAGGCTATTGATGAGAAAGGACAATGATGGACCGAAAACAAGAAATTTGTAATCACATTTTCTGGACTGCATGGTCCTTCTGTATCCTGAATAATTACAAAAAGAGTGGGAGTCTTCCAAAATACTGCTAAGAGTGAATTTTCTATCAATAGTAACAGATGGCACTAAATCAAATTTATTTGATTTTTAATAAAAGGAAAAAAGAAAAGCTGCTAACCCTGAAGTGCACTGGTAAAATTTCATTATTAATTACACTTACATTTGACAGTTATTTCAGACATATTCTCATCAGAGAAACATTGAGAAACTTTTAGTGAGAGACAACTTTGGCATGGGTCTATAACTCCATATCCAAAGCAGTAGTAGCTTCTTATTGACCTTACATTTAGTCCTTTCAGCATTTTTGGAATAAATATATTGTAATCTTTAAATCTCTATATCTACTAGACTTTTTGTGTTTAGACTCCAGGGAATAAGTTAATGTATGTTTCTCTATTCCAGAAAGATTTACACATATTACTCTGATTTGTATGCTGTCGAGGACATGGTAATACTTCTGACAAAAGAAGAGCTTCCAATAATCAAACCAGTGCTTTTAGTGAAGCTATATTCATAAGAAAGTAGATTGAATTCATCAGGGTCAGACACAGTTGGAATAAATCACCAAGGAAGACCATGAGTAGCAGGCAGTAGCCATTGGGGTGCATACACTTGGGAAATGAGGAAAGAGATCTTTGAGCTGTGCTTACTGAACAGAGCTCTCTGAAAATATTGATTAGGAGTGATTGGATTGTGAATTAAAATGTTGCACTCATATTTCCCCTTGAATGATTGTTGTACAATGCATGTTTTTGAGGAGAGATCTATGTGGCTTATTTTCTACTCAAGTGAAAGCTCTGGAGCTCAAACAAGATATTTCAATCGTGTGGCTTTATTGTGTGAGTCATCACAAAATGAAGTGGGGAAGAAATATTGCTCTTTAAAAGTTAGTGAACCATGGGGATTTTACATGGAATTGTAAAGAGTTCAAACTAATCAAGGAAAAAAAATGGCAGATGGACACCCGTGCTTGAAAGGCAGTGTCTGAAAGACATGGGCATTGATTTAAAAAGGCTTTCCTTTTAGAGATGCACAGCCTAGGCTTTGGGAACTTCAATAGGTGGTCAAGAAAATATCCACATTATTGCTCTGGGCTTTTGGCTGAATACAGTTTCCACATCCATCCTCAAGAAAAATTTATAGCTAGCTTTGCACAGCATACAAACTGCTTTCAAAAGACCCCCAACTGGTTAAATTTCATCAAACAAATAGCTACTTTGAAAACTACTCATTAACATCCTGTCACCAAATAGGGCATGGATTGAATTAAGTTGCTTGTTTTCAAACACCTGTTTGAAAATGTACCATATGCACACCAACTCAAATAGAAGAGAATTTTTGTTTTCAGAAACAAAATATTAGACATTTAAAAAAAAGTAATTTCCAAAGCACTTTGTGTTCTTTTGAGGAGGGCATGCTTCTGGGTAACTTTTAGTACCTGTTATGCAACTATTGAATAAATCATGGCTTTTATGAAATTTTCTTTCTACCTGACCTCTCAGAATCATTTGACATTGTTGGAAGCTATGTTTTGCAACTCTGTTTGCCACTTTAGCTCTGTGACTATTTATAATCAGATTAGTTTGTGGGTTTATTTCTCCTGGCATCCCTGAAATGCTTACTTATTTCCCTTAGTTCTATTTTAGACTATCTTCCTTTCACACTCTACACAATCTCTCTGAGAATTCTCATCCTCCACTGGTCTTCAATTTCCCTCTGTATTTGTGCTGTTCACACTATAGTAGCCACAAGCCAGTTGTGCCCATTTAAATGTAAATTAATTAAAATGAAATAAAAATTTAAAAATTCAGACACACTCATCATATTTTAAGTGTTTAATAGCCACATGTGGCCATGGCCAGTACTAATATAGAACAGTTCTATCATTACTAAGAGTTATGTTAACAAATATTGTTTTATGTATGAATGACTCTCAGCTCTCTAGTTTAGATATCTCTCTGGGGACTTAGACTCATAACAGCATACTGGACATTTCCATGTGGATGTTCCATCAGCCTCACAGAACAATCATTTCTACCAAACTGCTCCTTCCCAGAAATTAAATTGGGACTGTGAATGCAGAGGTAAGGAAACTCATATATATATATATATATATATATATATATATATATATATATATATA